>ML014122.1:0-151468 GCA_003615045.1 Caulochytrium protostelioides | reverse complement strand
GCATCATCGGCTGGCTGTAGGTGTCCTGCATCATCGGCTGGCTGTAGGTGTCCTGCATCATCGGCTGGCTGTAGGTGTCCTGCATCACAGGCTGGGCGTAAGTATCCTGCGTGTAGGTCGGCTGCACGTAGGTGTTCTGCATCGGCTGCACGTAGGTGTTCTGCATCCCCTGGCCGTAGGTGTCCTGAACCCGCGGGCTGTATGTGTCGTACTTGGGTGCCTGGTTCAGCATGGGCAAGACATCGACCGGCGTGCCGTAGCTAGTGTCCTGGTACGTCTGGTCATAGACGGGGCTGTTCTGGTAGCTCGGGCTGCCGTAAGTGTCGGGGCTCGGCTGCATGGTGGGCATCACCTGGATGCTCGGCGAACCGTAACCGCCGCTGCCCGGCTGCTGGTAGGCATCGTTGCCGGCCAACACACTGCTGGGCGCGATCGTGATGGCCAGAACGACGGTAAGGGCGCCACGGGCCGTGTTCCGCGCAGAGAACATGCTGGCAAGTCGGCCGTGAGGATGCGGTTTGGGAGAGGCGCGGGATCCGGCCATTTGCCGTATCGAGGGATGGTCCTTGGGCTGATGCTCGCGGTGCTGCTGCAAGAATCAACGAGATCGCACGGGAGGGAGGAGGCGGAGGGGGCGGGACTCGGGTTGTGTCTTTGGGGGGTAACAAGGAGGGCGCTCAAAGGACGGAGAGCCGGTCAGGAATGAAGGAACGGCGCGAAATGCTGTAAGGATGAGAGGAAACGGTGGGAGGAACGAAGGGCAGTGGCCGACCAGCAGCTCGGGAAAGTCGCGGTATGATGGGAATCAAGGATGTGAAGGGAAGCGGATGATGCCGGGACGAGGTGGGTCGGGGCGATGTGTATGAGGTGGGATGGAAAAGGATGAGTCTAAGAGGGATGGTGGTGGTGTTAAGCGTCTTTCTCTGACCATGTCAAGCCGTCTTCATCATGACACTCCCTCACCATTCAAGAAATCACTGATCGACCGATCGCGCCTGAGTTATATATGACGGGCGACGCGATCAACGATGATGCAGTTGGCGCGGTCAGCAAGGGGCAGGAACATGGTCGAATAGGGATCGGCGCTTGCTTGCCGCATCGGCGCCAATTTCGCCCCTCGTGCTTTCCTTCAGATCTGCCGTCGGCGACCCCTCCACCATGAGGAAGGGCGGGCGACATGCACGCTTCGGTCGAACCCTGCCGGTGCGGCTCCTGCGGAGGCCGGCGATCCCAGGATCATGCCGTATGGCGTTGCCGGTCGGGCGTCGTGTCACAGTGTAAAACTGGAAGAAACGTCGTCGGGCGTGGCCGCGCCGTGGGCCAAGAGCCGGTGGACTCGCGGCACTTGCGGCAGCACCCACCGGTCGCATCGTCCGTATGGAGCAGGGCCGAGCGGGGAGCGGAGAGCGGAGAGCGGAGAGAGAGCGAGAGCGAGAGTGAGTGAGTGAGTGAGTGAGTGAGTGAGTGAGTGAGTGAATGCGGCGGATGCCGGGAATACGTTCAGGCCGGCAAGACCCGGATCCGGCTGACGGCCGTTGGCTAGAATCAGAGCCGAGTTGCCGCTCC
Source organism: Caulochytrium protostelioides (assembly GCA_003615045.1). Classification (NCBI taxonomy): domain Eukaryota; kingdom Fungi; phylum Chytridiomycota; class Caulochytriomycetes; order Caulochytriales; family Caulochytriaceae; genus Caulochytrium; species Caulochytrium protostelioides. The sequence continues at coordinate 149,902 of ML014122.1, read as the reverse complement.
GTGGAGATGGTCTGCGACCGATGGCGGCACACGGATGGGCGCCGTCGCATCCACCACCATACGAGGTCAGCCCTTCTTGTGCGCGGCGAGGCAAACCGGTCTCATCTTCGACGGCAGGTCCATCGCTGGGATCGCCCCGAAGGCTGCCGCGGGCGGGAGCCCGTGGATGCAAGACCCAACGGCAAGCGGTCCTCGATGTCGATGCATCCTCTGGAGTGCCACACTCCGGGAAAGCAGCGCTTCCGCTACCGGTGGCGGAGACGGCGTGATGGTGCGGCACATCTCACTTTTTTTTTTTTTTTTTTCGTTGAGCCGACCGGCCGCCGCAACCGTGACAAAACTGACGCCTATGTTCGTCCGGCTCTGTCCCGGTCTGTCCACCCATCCTCGCGCGATCAGTCGTGAGCGACGAGCGGCACGTGCCATTTACAAATTGAGCGACTCCACCGATACCAAAAAAAATTGGGATGAGGGGACGTTACGTGCGCGGTCCTCGCGGCCCGGAGCCAACGATCAAGTGCCTTGCGGCACACGCCCCCCGCCTCCTACGAGACGGCCGGCGGGAATCGCTCAAGAGAGCATGTCGTGGCCCCCGTCACCTGGTTGATCCGTGCGTCATCAATTCGTCGGGGCACCGTGCCGCCGACCTGCCGTCGCGCCCTTTCCTTCCTTCCTACCTTCATGGACCCGTCGACGAAACGGTCGTTGCATGTCGTTGCGATGATATGGAGATATTGAGATGATACATGGCGTGGCCGCATTACCATAGCAACGGCGTCGTTACCGGCATGGCAGCGTTTCGGTCGGCGCTTGCGGCCGACCCGGGACGCCGCCTAACCCGGCGGAGGCCGGATGAAGCCCGGTGCGCTCAGCGAGCGGCGTGGTCGCGAGCGGCGCATGGTTGTCGTCAACGTCGTTGATGCCGACGCTGCGATGCTCCTGCACGCCGGTCTCGCCGTCCGCTGCAGGGTGACGATACGTTGCGGTGGGTCGCACGATTGCACCATAGGCCCCTTTCGCCATCACGGCATCTTGAACGAGACGCGTCTCCGTCAACGGGACGTCATCCTCGTCGTCGTCCTCGTCGATGCCATACGACGTGCCGTCGTCGTTCTCGTCGTTCTCGTCGTCGTCCATCGAGTCCGGCGTCGGCGGGCGGTTCAAGCGATCGATTTCCGCTTGCTCGAGCCACGAAGGGAAATCGAAGGCGAACGGGTCTTCGAGCGTGAATGGGTGGTCGCTCAGCGCTTCGGCCGTCGCGCGCATCGCGGGGTCAAGGACAAAGCACCGCTCGCAGAAATCGCGGGCCGTCGCGTCCATGTCGTCGGGACACGGCGGCGTGTTGCCCTTGCCCAGGAGATAGATAATGTTGCCGGCGACACCGTGCCAGGGTGGGACGCCGCTGCACATCTCGAGCACCAGGCAGCCCAAGCTCCAGATATCGACCTTGGCGCCGTAGCCCTTGCCGCGAACCACGTCGGGCGCCATCCAGTAGATGGATCCTTGCATCGACGCCCGGGTCATGTGCTGGTAGGCATTGCCGACGTGGGCGTTGCGCTTACTGATGCCAAAGTCGGAAATTTTGACGCAGCCCTCAGCATCAATGAGGATGTTCCCGCCCTTGATGTCGCGGTGGACAATGTTGACGGAGTGCAGGTAGGCCAGTCCCATGCACGTCTGCGTCGCGATAGACCGCGTCAGCGCCGTCGGGAACTGCCCGTAGGACTGCAGCAAGGTCGCGATCGATCCGCCGGACACGTACTCGAGAAACACGTTCAAGCACGCCTCGGCGTCCTCATAGCCCAGATAAGCTACGATGTTGTCGTGATGAAGGTCCTTGAGCAGGGCGACCTCGACCCGCAAGCTCTCGACGGCGCGTGGATTGTTGCCGACCTGGACTTGCTTGACGGCCATGATCTCACCCGAATCGAGGTTGAGACCGTGATACACGCGGCCGAAGGCTCCCGAGCCAATCAAGCGGCCGCGCTCCCACGCGATCGTGAGCGGTTTCGGAATGATTGACTGCCGTACGTTGGATGCCGTCGCCGCCGTCGCCGTGGTCGCCATTGTCCCCGCCGACGGCGTCTTGCCCGACAGCGGTGCTGCCCCAGCAGCGGACACCGCCACATGACCGTGGCTCCATCCCAGCGAGGTCCGCTGCGAAAGGTCCGAGAGCACGTTGCTCGCCGCCTGAGACAGCACGCTGGCGGCGGCGTCGTCCATCTCGTCCCCGTGGTCGTCGCTCGGCGTGGCGAAGGACTCGATGAGCTGCGAAACGCGGATCGCGAGCTCGACGTCGTCGCGCGACATGTCCCGCGCCGCCGCGGGCGTCAGATCGGCGCCGGCGGCCGCGGCGGCCGCCGACATCATGCCGATATCGTCGAACAGATTGACGCGCTCGAGCTCCGCCCAGGCGCGGGCGAACTCGGCCTCATGGGCCTCGTGGGCGCCACCGCGGGCACGGCCGCGAGTCGACGGCGCCGGCGGCGTCAGGTGGTTGGCCGTGAGCGCATTCGCGAGACCGCTACTCGGCGACTTGAAGAGGATGCCGTGGACGTCGTCAGGGTCGATCGTGCCGACGCCGCGGCGCATGCGGCGCTGCGGCACGAGGCTGTGGCGCCACCGATCGCGGGAGGCGCGCTTGCGGACGGCGGCCTCGAGCGCAATGCTGCGCAGCGAGTGGCGCGCTGCGGTGGCCGACGGCATCGCCGAGAGCCGCGCCGTGCGCCGGCGCCAGTCCGTGTTGGCGGTCGTCGAGTGCCGCGCATGGGCGCCGTCACCGACGACCGGCGAGCGCGCCAGCACAGAGTCGCTCGTGGCATCGACGCTGCTGCTGCCGCCGCCGCCGCTCCCATAGCCACTGGCGCTGCCGTGGCTGACGTCCGAGACGTCGGCCATGTCCTCCGGCCGCCCAAGCTCGGTTTCGCGCTCTGGGCTGAGATCGTCGCCGGCGATGCTTGGAAAGAACGTGCCGAGCTGCGCAGCGACGGCTTCCGGCGTCGGGCGGAGCGACGTGACGCGGCCGGTGTTGAGCGGCTCGAGCTGCGAGTGGTGACGGGTCCATCCCAGCGACGCCACCGAGCTGCGGTGGTTGGCGGCCGCGGAGGCGCGGTGCGTCTGCCGGAGTAGCATTTCGCGGGTGTTCGACGCCGGGCGCGCCGCGTGGCCCATCCGCGCGGGATCCCCGTGGCGCAGCCGCGGGATCGGGGCGCACAGCGCCGCCGCCGCCGCCGAGGCTGCCGCCGTCGCTGCCGGCGCTGCCGGCGCCGCCGTCGGATCGTTCATACTGGCGATGCCAGGGTGGGTGCTCGCGGTGGCCGCGGCGTGCGTCATGGTCGGCGGCGACGCCGTGTCCGGCGCTGCGACGGACGCCAGTCGGGGCGCCTCGGCCGACATCGGCGCCACAGGCGATGGCACCGGGGCCGCGACGGGCACCACGACGGGAACGGGCGTGGGCTCGCGCGCGACGGCCACCGTGGCGCGGCTCGGACTCGGCGTGCCGGCGGGGCGGTGCGCAGCGCGCAGGGTTATCTCGGCGTTGGAGCCCGCGGCGGGCGTGTCCAACGCCGTCGCGAGGTGGTGGTGCTTCGCAACGAGGAAGCGTGACTCGGTGCCCGCCGCCGCGGGCGGCCCCCCCGCAGCGGCGGCGCCGGCGGCACGCGTCGTGGACGAGCCGGGACCGCTGCCGAGGCCGGGCGTCGCCGGCAGCGGCCGGTCGATCGGCGAGGCGCCCGCGGGGCTGCTGGACGGCGCGCGGGCGAGGGGCCCCGGGATGGCGGGCGCGGGCAGGATGGCGACGGGCGACCCGTTGCCGAGGCGCGTGGTCGCGCGGCGCGGGAAGCCGCCGGGGCTCGCGCTGGCGGGCGGCGGCGGCGGGCACGCGCCGTCGGCCACGTGCCGCCGCGTCGCGTCAATGGTCGGCCGCCGGCGCAGCGTCATGCTCGTGTTGCGCGGCGGGATCCCGCCCTCGTGGGCGCCGCCTTCCCCGATCCCCGCGCCGCCGCCCGTGCCGCTGAGCGCCGCCGCCATCGCCGTCGAGCCGGACAACGCGGCGCTGCCGGCGGCGGCGTACGATGCGGGAAAGGGGCCCATCGACGTGCGCGCCATGCCGGCCGCCGCCGTGGGCGAGGGCGCGCGGTCCAGCCCGTGGGTCATGGTGTGCTTGCGCGGGAGAGCCGACCTCGGCGCAGGGCCGCCGCCGTTGCTGCCGCTGCCGCCCCCGGGCAGCGTCGTGGCCGAGGGCGAGGTGGCGCCGCTGCCGCCTGCGGCGTTGGGCTTGGTGGTCGTCATGCTGCGGGAGATACCCGGCGTGAAGGCCGTCGTGAAGCGCTGGGCGGCGCTGCCGCCTACGGGGGAGTGGATGAGGCGCGTCGGGCTAGGCGCGGCGGCGGCGGCGGCAGCGGCGGCGGCGGCGGCGGCGACCGAGGGCGGCATCGTCGTCCGCGTCGAGAGCCGCGTGATGGTCGCGCTCGAGGTCCGCCGCGGGAACGCCGTCTCGGGCAGCTCGCGCGGGCTCGCGATGGGTCCGGCGGAGGTGGGCCCGAGGGTCATCTGGCGGCGCGGGCCCTGGCCGACTGGCGAGGGGGTGCCGGCGCTGCGGCTGGAGGGCAGATGGGACGCGTGGAGCGGCGTCGGCACGAGCGAGGCGGGCTTGGTGCGCTCGTGCGTCCGTGTCGGTGTCGGCGACCGCGTCGGCGACCGCGTCGGCGAGCGGGTGGGCGAACGCGCGGGCGACCGCGTCATGTGACGGGTTACGGTTTGGGCCCGCTGCAGCAACGGCGGCTGGGTCGCCGTCGATGCGGTCCCCCCCGCGCCGCCGTGGTCACCGTGGACGCCGTGGACGCCGTGGACGCCGTGGACGCCGTGGACGCCGTGGACGCCGTGGACGCCGTGGACGCCGTGGACGCCGTGGATGCTGTGGATGCTGTGGGCCGGCGACGGCATGGAGAGTCGGTCGACGGGCGGCGCGTGGAAGCGGCTAAGCGATGCGCGGCGCGGGTGCGGGCTGATTGGCTGAATGGCGGCTGCTGCCGACGTCGGCGCCGCCGTCATAGGGGCCACGGGAGGCATCGCGGCCGCCGGGTGGGTCACGACGCGTTGGGCGGCTTCGAGCACAGCCGAGGTCAAGACGATGCGGTCACGGACGCCGGGGGGTGGCCGGTCGGCGCCGCGGTAGATGAGAAACATCTGCGGCGCCACGGGCATCTGTTCCACGGACTGGCACAAGGTGAGCAGCTCCGACGATGCCAGTCGGACTAGTGCCCGACCATTCAGGAGGGGTCATGGCCAGAAACCGAACAGGGCCGAAACAGAAAGAGAGAGCGAGGTGAGTCAAGCGTCGATCGAGGCAAACCCATCCCAGACGCGGGGTCCACTTACTGGCTGTCCCGGAGCCATCGCTGCCTTCGAGCATAAAGAGGCCCCAAGCGCGGGGATTGTCGGCGGCCGTGTCGATGTGGAGGCGATCGAGGATCGCGGGCAGCACGTGCTGAGCGGTCGCGGGCAGCCCCGTGACCGGCACCAGATAGGTGGCATGTTCGTGAAACACCCGGATGTCGGAGCCCCCCATGGTGCTCGCGGTCGTGCGCAGACAGAGGCAGCAATGAAGCGCCGTCGCAGGCCGCGGCCGATGTCGGAACCAGGGCAAGGCAAGAGGGTCGCGGGTCGAGCCAGGTCCCGAAGCGATGGTCGCGGGCCACCACCAGGGGTACCTCTTGGGGGGGATGTGGTCTGTCAGGCGAACGGTGCGGCTGATGGGTAAATAAGGGCCCGATGCTGCTGCGACAACCAAGCGTCAGCGCAGAATGCCGATGCGAGCTGTCGCACCGGGTCGAGCAGCCGTTGGCGTCGATGACCCTCTCTTCCTATCCAGCGCATGCGCGTCTGCAGAACGCCAATGTCATCGCACTCGGGGTCGCATCCAAGGCCAGTCAGGTCAAGTCGGATCCGATCGCCGTTGATGCCTGCCCAATGGACCAATGGACCAGACCCGCTTGCTGCGTCGGCACCAGGGCCTGAGGCGGACGCGTCAACGACGCCCAGCCCGATGGCGGGAGACGGACACGCCTCTCGAGAGCCCCTGGAATGCCGTCGCAGCACGCGACCAATGCGACGCGGCAGTGCTTCTTGGATCGCTTGTTGTTGCCGCCCGCCAGCAGCGTGGGCACCGTATCAGCGGCGATCCTGCCGCGGCCGGATGAGTGGCGCAGCCACGCGCCGCCCACGCGGGACGGTTGATCGGCGGTCGGGAAGGCGGCGAAGGGCGCCGCGGGCGCCGCGGCGGCGCCGCCGCCGTCGGTGGCACGCCGGTCACACCCGCGGCGTCAGACGGGCGTCCAGCGCCACGCGACGCGGGCCTTGCGGAAGGCGGCGCAGGCGGGCGGATCAGGCCGCCGGCCGCGGCGCCGGGTCGGGCGCCCGCCGTCCGCGCCGCGACGGGACGGAGCACGTCCCGCGGGGCGAGTCAGCGCGTCGGCTCGTCGGCTCGGTCCGCCGAGGCGGATGCCGAGACGGCGCACGTCAAACAGCGATGAGCCCCTGGCACGGGGACGACGGCCACGGCGTCTGCCGCCGCCGGATGATCAGCCCTGCGCGATGCGCGATGCTGGGAAACGATGGAGGCCGCCGTGGGATGGATGCTCGCGGTGCTCTATAGTGAGAGCGAAAACAGCCAGGCGCTATGACGCCGGAGAGCCGACAGGGGCACAGCACCACCCGCAGCGGGGCCACAGAAGAGGGGGTTGGGGTATGAGGCTTCGGCCATGCCCACGAGGAATCGCGCTGCGTTGACGACGACTCCGTTGACGGCGACTCTAGCACGCTGTGACCACGACGAGCGTCAGATCGGTATGACGGATCCAGCCACCATCCATGCTGCCGGCCACGCTGCCCGGCACCCTCTTGCAGGAATCGCGGCGGATCACCCGCACGGCTCCCCGTCGGACGGCGACGGCCAGGAGCCGCACCCGGGCGCCGCGAGCGGCGTCACCCGCACGAGACGGCCCCGTGGCCGGTCGCTCTGCCGCGTCCGCCTCTCCCCTCGGCTCGCCACGGATGCGGCTCTCCTGGCCACGGCATACCCGCCGCTCGCGCCGGGCCGGCGGCGGCGGCGGCGGGGTCAAGCGAGAATGGCGGCCACGGCGACGGCGGACGATGCCCATGACCTCGCCGCAGCTCCCGAGCCGCGGCGGGATCGTCGGCGCACGTGTGGCGGGACGCCGGCGCTGCGGGCGAAAGGCGTTTTCATGGCCTCGAGGGAGGGTTCTTCCTGGCGGCCGCGACCTCGCGTGCCGGTGCCACTTCCGGGGGGCGCGCCTTCGTGTCCTCGGCCGGCCGTCCGGTCGCGGGACGCCTCGCCTCCGGCGACCGGCGACCGGCGACCGGCGAACGGACGCCTCGCGGACGCCGCCGCTCCGGCAGACAGCCGACCCGAGGGCGTCCGTGGCCGCCGCCCGCGCCGTCGCCGAGCCCGAATTTGATCCGCCTGGCCCGCCGGCGGCGCGGCGCCGAGGCCGTCCGGGCCGGCCGGCCGCGAGGGACCCCCTCCGGCCGTGTCGCCACGCCCATCGATCGCCGCGAGCGGCCCAAGGGCCGGAGGGCGCGCCGCTGCGGCACGACGACGGCGCCCGAAAGGAGGATCGCGTCGGCCGCCGCCGCCGTCGCCGCCGTCGCCGTCGTCGCCGCCGTCGCCGCCGCCGCCGCCGTCGTGAGGGCCAAGCGACGGCCAACCTGGCCGCCTGCTCGCTCAACGCCACATGGACGCCGGCGTTCAACGCCACATGGACGTCGATGCAGCGACCTCGCCGAGAGCCTGGCGGTGCTGTGTTCGCGCCCTGTCGCGGCGCGGAGACCCCTGCCGGTGGCGCCGCGGCTCCCGGGCCTAAGGGGGACGAGGCCGCAGGGTTCCCGATCACCCGTTTGCCGGGAGAGCTCCTCGGGGTCGAGAGCGATGCGGGGTGCCGCCCGCGAGCAACGAGCCATGGGGTCCTTGCTCGAGCGATGAGACCGTACTCGGGCCCAACGACCATCGAATGGTCACGATAATGGGTCGTGGAGGAAAAGAAGCCATCACAAGCTAGTGTGTCCTGTGAGAGGAGATGCGCTTCTGGGACGCGCTTGTTGGGCTGTTTGTGATGACGGCCAGCGTGCCTGCTGATCCCTGGAAGGCGGCTCTCCGGGGACCGTAGGGCCCTCCCCACTCTTCTGAGGCGCCGAGAGCTCGCGGAGAGGCCCCTTCCCCATCTGTTTGGGTCGCGCGAGCCTGTGCAAAGCACTTCATCGATGGGGCGGCACCGCGCCGGCCAGAACCCTCCGGCATCCTCCCCGCACAGGGCGTCATGACGCGCGCACGACGCCATCGCCAGCGACTCACATGATCTGAGGCGATCGGTCGATCGGTCGATCGTTCATCGTGAAATCCCCGGTCGCCGATTCATAGAAACAACCATCGCGATCGATGGTTGTGTGACGTCCGTCGGATTCGAATGCCGCGCCCGACCGCCGCCGCCGCCGCCGCCGCCGCCGCCACCGATCTCCATGGGACGCCGGCTCTCCTGATCCTATCGCGCTCGCATGGCGTCCTCGCCGCTGCTGCCGGCCGCGTCGCCCGCGTCGCCCACGTCGCCCTCCCGGCCGCGGTCCTACATCCCGCCGATCACCTCGCAGTCCGTCGCGATGGCCGACGGCGACGCCGACGGGGCCGCGGCCGCACGCGACCTCGAGGCCCTCCACGCCACGCTGCTGGCCACGGGTGACCTGCCCGTCTCGCCGACCGCGGTCCTGCGATCGGCGACGGCCCCCACGCCCCTGACGCCAACGACGGCGGCGGCGACGGCGGCGGCCAGCGGCCGCGGGCTGCGCGGACTGCTCGGCAGCATCGGCCTCGCGTTTGCGCCGGCGAACCCGGCGGCGGCGGCGACGACGACGACGACGATCATCACGACGCGGCGCGACGCGACGGGCGCGCTCGACGCGTCGCGCGTCGACGTGCGCGCGCTCCCCACGGCGCTAGGGCCGCCCGGCCGGCGCGGCGTCACGCTCCTCAACGACGCCCGCCTACCGCTGCCCGTCGTCACGGCCCTGCTGACCCAGCTGCCGAGCCACCTGAGGCACGTAGCGGCGATCAACCCAACGTGGCAGCGCCGCGTCCGCGACTACGTGGACAGTCGCACCGCGCAGTATGGCCGCCGGCTGGAGGACACGGCCACGTGGGGCGTGCCCCGGCCCCACCCCCGCGAGCTGCTGCCTCAGCGTCGGCCCCACGATCCGCCCACGGCGCCGCCGCCCGGCTGGTGTCCCGAGGTCCTGGCTGCCGTGCTCGACCGATACTACTCCCCCTACTTGCCGGTGTTCGGCGTTGACGATGTTGGCCCCAGCAGGCCGCCCGAGGGATCCATCTCGCTCGAGGACGCCCAAGCGCTGGCTAAGACCCTGGTGGGGGTGGTGTGCACCACCTATGTGACCCATGACGGTTGGCGTGCCGTTCGGATCCTTCTGAAATGGATGCGGACTCGGCTCAGCCCGACCACCCTGAATACCCTTTGCAGCCCGGAGTTTTCGAGCCATTTCGAGCTTCTCCCCTTGCCGTGGTATCACCACGAGTTATATGTCATGCTGAAGCACAGCGCTCGGCATGGCCACCTGATCCACTTTCAGTGTTGGGAAATCGAATCCGCTTCGTGCGAAGTCCTGGCATTTGACGCGGCACGATTTGGCCAGGTCCGCGTTCTGGCGCGATTAAGCTACGGCCACGAATCTTTCCAGATCGGGTTCAGACACGGAGACAGAAACATGGAAGCCCGCACCCGATTTGACGGCCTGCAGCAGGGCTTCAGGGAGTGGGTCGGACGCCGCTGCACAGGGGCCCTGAACCCCGTGATGGATACGCATGCACGGAGCCTCCACGACGTGTCGCTCTTCTTGTCACGCCAGTATCACGATTATTTTAACGATGCTCAGCGGAAGGGGTTGCGTGCCATGAATCTCCATCTCACCGCCGATGGGTACTAGCCCTCACGTCCATGAAACCACGGTGCCCGGCCTCGGGCGTCGCGTCCTCCTCTTCCCATGTCGACGTCGTCTGAGTCCACCGATTCATCGAGTGATTGATCCACGTCTTGTAATATAGATACGCAGCGATCGGGCCGCCACGTGGGTGGCGGTGGTTTGGCGGGCTCGCTTACCCAGACGCGGACGGCGGCGCGGGGTCCGCCGTGGCCGCCGCGCTGGCGGGGCTGGCGGGCGCGGCGCGGCCGGCGAGCCCGCGCGCATGGCGCATCCAGTAGCGCGACGGCGGCGCCGGGCTCTGGGCGGGCGTCGGCCATACGAGCTCCGTCATGCGCGTGCGATGGTAGTGGCGCTTGAGCTCGGGCAGCTTGATGTCGTGGCCGAGGCGCGCGACGACGGCGTCGTGGAGGTCGTCGCCCGGCGCGTAGGTCCACGCGGCGTCGGGCGGCTCGCCGTCGCGCGCGTGCTCGTCGCGCAGCTGCGCCGTCACGTCGCGGCCCACGCGGTCGAGGTACGCCTCGAGGTCGGTGCTGGCGGTCCACGTGACGGCGTCGGCTTCCTGGAGCTTCTGGAGCACGCGGGACCCGTTGCGGGCGCGCACGTGCGCGTTGACGCGGAACACGTTGTAGAACAGGAAGGCGTTCGCGAAGGACGCGCTGACCACCTTGGCGAGCAGCACATCAAGGGGCAGCAGCATCGTCCACAGCCAGATCTGCGGCGTCTGCCGCGCCTCGGCCGTGGCCAGCCACCCCTGCAGCTGCGCATCGATCTGCTCGCCGCGCAGCGTCGACGGGTAGATGATTTCGATCTGCTGGGTGCGGTGCGGGATCTGCTTGAGGAAGTACTCCGCCTCGGCCGAGCGCGAGGTCATCCGGTTGCCGTACATGTACGCGCGGGCGGCCCAGCTCTGCGGGCCCTGCGCCATGGCGTTCGCGCCGAACCGGTGCCACACGGTGCCGCACAGATCGCTCAGGTCGTACCGCCACTTGCGGGCCACGTAGGACAGCACGGTGGCGTGGTGCTCCCACGGCGCGCGCGCCGGCAGGAACTTGGCCGCGAACGCATACTTGTGGTTGCGCGCCGGCAGCACATACACTTTGAGGCACGTGGGGTCGACGATCTTGCCAAAGTCGAGCGCCTTCCGCGGCGCCGGCGCTCGCAGCATCGCGATTCGATTCAGCGCAGCAGGCGAAAGGAAACGGCCCAGCTGACGAGCGGTCCAGCAGAAGAGCGGCGGTTAGGCCCGAGAGAGCGGAGTTTTGCCGAGCGCGCGACGAACGAGGGGGCCGGCGATGCGGGGGGGGGCAGGCGGCAGGCGGTGCCCACGCAACCTCAGCGCGACATATGGATCCGCGCGGCCGCGGTATGGGTCGAGCGGCAGCCGGTATAGCGACAGACGCGCGGAGGCGATCCGAGTGACCGATGCTTCCGCAGTGTTCCCACCTTCCTTGGGCGGCGGTGTGATCGTCCGCGCCGCTGCACCGGTGCCGCTTTGCCCGTCGGCTCTTCCCGGGGGCCTGAACCCGCCGGTCTCCCGGTGGGCTCGAACGGCGCCGTCGGACTCTCCTCACGAACGGTGAATGGGGGGGGACCCCACCGACCCCAGCGAGGCCGGCGTATCCACGAATCCCTGCACATACAGAGACGTGGCTTTGGGCTGCATCGGCCAACACGACCATCCGATTCGCGACGCGCATGATTGGTGGGTCGCGACCATCCCATAGCGCGACGCCATGAGGTGGTCTCGTGCGACGTCCGAGTCACGCGAGGGTCTCCGAGTCAGGGGTCCCGTCGAGGTCCCAGCCGACGTGGGCCGATCGGGATGCCCGTGTGGCCGAGACCGGCCAGTCCGCTGATAACTTCATGGGCCAACGCGCTGGGCTCGTGCTCCTCCCACCCACATGGGCGGACGCGATGGCAGCGACGCCTGCGGAGGCCCTGCGGCGTAGGAGCCGCCTCCCAGGAGGGCGAGGCACCGTGGCAGCAGACGAAGCGCTGCCCATGGCGACGACACGGCCCCGCCGTCAGGATGGACGCCCCAGCGCGCCGGTCCATTGCCATGATGACCATGGTTCACGCGAGCATGCTCGCCTGTCGCCGTCGCCGGTCGCCGGCCGCCTCTCGATCGTGCGCTTGGCTCCCGATCCCCGCGTCGTCGTCTTGTCGTCCTCGATATGATCGGACCAAGGAGGGCGAACGGGCGGCCGATGTGAGCTCTCGCGCGGCGGCCGACCGGGTGCGACTGCGCCACGTGTCGCGTCGGCCCGACGGGACATGCGACCGGCCATTGGCCGAGCCCTCGAGCAACGCGACGCCACGGTTCCGCTGCCATCGGCGCTGCCCGGCTGCCGCCGGCGCCGCCTCGGCACGGCCGCCGCAGGGCCGCCGCGGGGAGGCGCTCCTGGCGGGGTTTTCGAACGGTGGCGGGCGGTGCACCGGCGGGACGGCGACCCCCCCGGACCCGGACCCGGCGGCGGCGGCGCGGCGTCGGCGACGCGGCCGGCTCTCGCCCCTTCCGTCTCGGGTCCGCTGCCGCATCGATGACCTCGTCGTCGTGGTCGTCCACTCGTCGACGGCCGCCCGCCTGCCGAGTATACTCTCCCGAGTCGGTGGATGGCGTGCACGGCTGCAGGCGCCGTCGCAAGAGACGCCTGGGGGCTGCGCGGCCGGCGGCGGAAATGAGAGCACGCATCACCCTCCGACTCAGAAAGCGGAACCGGAAGCACTACGGCGTTCGCGTTCCGCCTCCCCTCCATCTCCTCCCGAGCTCGACCGCTCGCGTGCCTCAGTGCTTCTTAACGAGCGAGCCGCCACCGGCCGTCCCCGTTCTGCCTCCCCCTCCTCCATCTCCGGACCGACCCCTCCTCCGCTTTTCCTGCTCCTTTCATCTCCGCGGCGTGCCTGCTCCGCGCTGTCCGGCTCCTCGCGTGCTTTCCCCCTCTTCCGTATCCTCCGCTTCGCTTCTCATCCCGCTCTGACGATGACGGGGACTGCCCAGCCGGCGTCGGCCTCGGTGGCCGAGCGCCAAGTCACCGAGACGTTCGTCATTGCGCCGTCGAAGGACAAGGCCCCGACGCTGAACACCGAGGACTGGCCGCTGCTGCTCAAGAACTTCGACAAGCTCCACGTGCGCAGCAACCACTACACGCCCATCCCGTCGGGCTCGTCGCCGCTGAAGCGCGATCTGCCGAACCACCTGCGCTATGGTATCATCAACCTCGACAAGCCCTCCAACCCCTCCTCGCACGAGGTCGTCGCGTGGATCCGCCGGATCCTGCGCGTCGAGAAGACGGGTCACTCGGGCACGCTCGACCCGAAGGTCACCGGGAACCTGATCGTCTGCATCGACCGCGCCACCCGTCTCGTGAAGAGCCAACAGGGCGCCGGCAAGGAGTACGTGTGCGTGCTGCGTCTGCACGATGCCATCGACGGCGAGCGCAAGCTCGCGCAGGCCATCGAGACCCTAACGGGCGCGCTGTTCCAGCGTCCGCCGCTCATCTCCGCCGTGAAGCGCCAGCTGCGCGTGCGCACCATCTACGAGAGCAAGCTCATTGAGTTTGACAACGACCGCCACCTCGCCGTGTTCTGGGCGAGCTGTGAAGCCGGCACCTACATGCGTACGCTCTGCGTCCACCTCGGTCTGCTGCTCGGCGTCGGCGGCCACATGCAGGAGCTGCGCCGCGTCCGCTCGGGCGCCATGTCCGAGCAGGACAGCATGGTCACGATGCACGACGTGCTCGATGCCCAGTGGCTCTACGACAACACCAAGGACGAGAGCTACCTGCGCCGCGTCGTGCGGCCGCTCGAGACGCTGCTCACGCGCCACAAGCGCATCGTCGTCAAGGACTCGACCGTCAACGCCATCTGCTACGGCGCCAAGCTCATGACCCCGGGTATCCTCCGCTTCGAGGCGGGCATCGACCTCCACGAGGAGGTCGTGCTGATGACCACCAAGGGCGAGGCCATCGCGCTCGCGCTGGCGCACATGACCACCGCCGAGATGGCCTCTGTCGACCACGGCGTCGTCGCCAAGATCAAGCGCGTCATCATGGAGCGCGACACCTACCCCCGCCGCTGGGGCCTGGGCCCCGTTGCCCAGAAGAAGAAGGGCCTCGTCGCCGCCGGCAAGCTCGACAAGTTCGGCCGCGTCAACGATCTCACCCCGCTCCAGTGGCAGAAGGACTACAAGGACATGACCACCGACGGTGTCCGCGCGCCCAAGGAGGAGGCCGCCCCGGCGGCTGCGGCTGCTGCGCCGGAGGCCGCAGCTTCCAAGCGCAAGGCTGAGGCCGAGCCGGAGGCCGCCGAGGCCAAGAAGTCCAAGAAGGACAAGTCCGAGAAGTCCGAGAAGAAGGACAAGAAGGACAAGTCCGAGAAGAAGGACAAGTCCGAGAAGTCCGAGAAGAAGGACAAGAAGGACAAGTCTGAGAAGAAGGACAAGTCCGAGAAGAAGGACAAGAAGGACAAGAAGGACAAGAAGTAAAGCCCACCGCGGTCTCTGATGCCTCGACGTGCGTCGCACGTTGCCTTTCTTCCCTCCCTCCCGTTCTCTATTCTCTGTTCTCTCTCGCTTATTTTATTTAATGTACGCCCCATCGCTCTAAAAAGAAACAACGCCCAGGGCCTTAGACGACCGGCGCGGACGCCGGCACGGCCGGGGGCGCATACACGGGCGAGTTCGCCGCCGCGGCGCTGACAGCCGACGACGGCGCCGTCGGCGAGGTTCCCGCCGGGGTCGCCGGCGCGCTGGCGGGATACCCAGGCGGGGCCGGGGGCGCGAGCGGCGCCGCCGCGGGCAGCGACGGCCGCAGCGCGCTCATGGCGACCGGGGAGCCCGTCTCATGCGAGACCCTCGCAGCAGGCGCGGCCGCCGACGGTGTCGACGCCGCCGACGGTGTCGACGCCGGCGGCAGTGGCGGCGGCGGCGGCGGCGGCGGCGGAGCCAGAGGTGGCGCGGGGGGTGCCTGGCTGGTGATGGCCCGGATCGGGGGCAGCATCACGGCGTACGACGGGTCGGCGGCCGTGCCAGGGCCGTGCGCGTAGCCGTGGCGAGGGGCGTGCGCGGGAACCTGCGGAAACGCGCGCGGGGGGGCGGCCGCCGCTGCCGCTGCCATGCTCGTGGGCGCCGCAGACGCCGGCGGACCGCGGGACGTGGGCGCCGCCGACGACGGCGCGAGCGCTGTCGGCGACACGGAGGACCGGTCGTGCGGGGCCATCATGGCCGGGAGACTCACGCCGCGGCCATCGGCCCGCGGCGGCGGCGGCGTGCCACCGCGCCGGTCCGCCGCGGCGGCGGTGGCCGCCGACCCACCGGCCGGCGGCAGCGCATGGCCGCCCGGATGATGGCTGTGCGCGTGGCTGTAGGGCGGCAGCTGGGATGACGGCGGCGGGGGCGGGGGTTGCGCGGCGTGGTAGCCGCCGTGCGGCTCGCTAGCTGCCGGCATCCCATGGCTGTGGCGCGCCATCGGCGGCTCGGCCACATGGTAGCCGGCATGATGCGCCGGGGACGGCGCCGTCGTCGGCGGGTACGGCGAGTGCGCGTGCTGGTGGGGACGGGACGGCGGGGCGGACCGCGCCGGATGCGGATGCGCCTGCGCCGCATGCGCGTGGGAGACGGCCGGATGCGGCGGCTCCGAAAGGGGCGGCGCGTAGGCCACGGGACGCGAGGCCATGGCCGGGGACTGCGACACGGCCGCGGGGTACGCGTGTGACGGGTACGCGTGCGCATGCATCGGATGGACCGGGTGATAGGCATGCGGCCGCGCGGCCAACGGCGCCGCCGCCGACGACGCGGGGGCTGACGGCCCCGGTGCTAGCGGCGCGGAGGGCAGAGGCGGGGGCGGCGCTATCGTGTGGGCAGGGACCGCATAGTGCGGCGCTGGGGGCGCCGCGTCGGCGGCATAGCTGCGTCGGGCGGCCGTGGCAGGGTAGCCGTGCGGCGGTGTCGACAGGCGCGCGTGCTCGCTCACCGCGCCGGGCGGATGGCTGCTGGCGAGCGGCGACGCGGCCGGCTTCGAGCCCGGGTAGGATGGCGGTCCGACCGGCGGCGCCAAGGGATGCGAAGCGGCGGGCTCAGAGACCGTCGCCGTGACCACGGGCCCCGACGCCGCCGCCGAGGACACGGACGCCGCGGGCGGCCGCGAGAGTGCCGCTGTGGGCGGCGCCGACCGCGCGGCATGGGCCGTGGGCTCGGAGAGATAGCGCGCCGAGGGCGCGGCGGCGGCCGGGGCGGCAGACGTGGCAGGCAGAGCCGTCGGCAGCGGTGGTGCTGCCGGCGGCGCCGTGGCGGCCGCCTGCCCTGACGGCTTCAGGCGAGAGGAGGCAGCAGCGGCCGAGGAAGGCGGCGCGGTCGGCGAGGCCGAGACCGCGGTGGCCGGCGGCAGCGGCGGCGGCGGCGGCATGGCGGCCGGTGCGGCCGTTGCGGGGCCCGTGGTCGCAACGACATAAGCGCCCGGTGGGTGCCCGGTATAGGCGGGATGCGGGAGGCCGTGGTAGCGCTGGAGCTCGTGGCGCAGCATGGGATGGCCCGGCAGGGGGGCGCCGGGCGGCAGATGGGCGCCCGGGTGGGGCTGCTGGGGAACGAGGGGCGGCGCGAGGCCCATGGCGATGAGGTCGGCATGGACTTCGGTGCGCGTCAGACCGCTGACTTCCATCGCCGGGAAGAAGACCCACGGGCGGTGTGATCCGGGCACGGCGGCTGCGTGCATGGCGTGCGCGGGATGCGGCGCCGCCGACGGATGATAGCCGTGATGCGCTGCTGGCTGCTGCTGCTGCTGTTGCTGCTGAGCTTGGCGGCTCCCGCGGCGCGACGATGCGGCCGTGCTGGGCCCCAAGACCGAGCTCGTGGCCGGCGGCGGCGGCGCCATCGGATGGGACGGATGCATCATGGGCGGCGGCGGCGGGTAGCCGAGGAGCATTCCCCAGTCGTCCAAGTCGCTCTTGAGCATCCGGCGGCGGCGCGTGAGTTTCGATTTGTCCACCGAGGTGAACGGCAGGTCGTGGTAGCCCCACCCGGTGGCGGCGGCGGCGGACGGATGCGTCGGCGAGTGCCCTGGCACGCCGACAAAGCCAGCGGCGACATAGTCAAAGTAGGCCATCTCGTGGCGCATCTGGTGGACGGCGGCCTCGATATTGGCGGTCATGCGCTGGCGCACGTCCATGCGGTTCGCGATGAGCGTGCGGTCGAGCAGAATGAGCGTCGACGCAAAGGATCGCGCGCTCAGCGCTAAGTCGTGGTCACGCAGTGCGGCCAGCGTGCTGAGGCGCGCGGCATGCCGCAAGCGCGAGGCCTGCAGCGCCGTCAGCAGCGCTTCGTGCGAGCCGTCGAGGATGCGCGCATGTTCTTCATCCAACTGGCGCTCCTGCTCTTGATACTGCAGCTCGCGGTATGCCGCGACATAGACTTCCATCTCGCTGAGCATTTCGAACGCGTGCTTCCGCTTTGCTTCGTGCGCGGCGGCCGCTGCCGCGGCCTCCGCCGCCGCCGCGGCCTTCGTCTCCTCGTTACCGTCGTCGTCATCGTCGTCGTCTGTGCTCAAGGGCAGCACGTGGCCGAGCTTGCCGTGCGACTGGGAGGCGGCTTTCTTCTTGAGGCGCGCCATGCGGCGATCCCGATGCGACGTCGACGACGGCTCGCCACGGATCCCCTCGTCGTCGTCATCGTCGTCGGTGCTCGCCACCGTATGGCCGTCGGCCAGCGCCTGGCGCGAGCGTTTCCGCGATTGACTCCCCGCGCTACCAGCGGCGGCCGCGCCCGCTGGGGGCAGGGCGTCGGCCGCGGCCGCGTCCGTCGTGGCGGCCGCGGCAGGGATAGCGGACGGCGTGGCGGCGGACGGGGCCGCCGCCGCCGCAGACGACGTCGCGGCCGCGTTCGTGCCGTCTTGGACATCGGCCTCCGCGGCGGCTTCGGTATCGGAGGCGGGGGCCGTCTCCTCTACGGGACGCGGCGCGGCGCCGGCGCCACGATGCGGTCGCGGACGCGCCAGCCGGCGGGGCTCGCCGTCCTGGGCGTCCTCCTCCTCATCGGCCGCTTCGCTCGTGTCCATGTCGACATCGGCGTCATGCGCCGCGCGGGACAGCGCGGGCCGGCGCGGCCGGTCGTCGTCGTCGTCGTCCGCCGTATCAGTGCCTGTATCGGTTTCCTCCATCATGTCGGGATGAGGCGCGCGGCGGCCCCGACCGCGAGCCGCGTTGGCCGCGGCGGCCGCAACGAGTCCACCCCGCGCTTTCGGCGCACCGAGAGCGCTGCGGCGCAGCGACGCGAGACCGCCCTCCATCCCGTCGTCGTCGTCATCGTCGTCGTCGTCGTCGTCGTCATCATCGTCATCGTCGTCGGCTTTGGGCCGCGCGCTCGCCATGGTGAGGACGTTCGGATGGCGCATCACCGGCGTCTGCGCGGCCGACGCCGCCGCGGCCTTCGCTTGCGCGGCTGATGATGGGACGGCGTTTTCAGCCGGCGCGCGGCGCGGTGCGCGCGTCAGGTCCGCATCACTCTCGTCGTCGTCCGCGTCATCCGCGTCCTCCAAGTCGTCGTCCGCGTCGTCGTCCTCATCGTCCATGAGCGACGCGGCGGCTTCGGACAGCTCGCTGCCCGTGTCCTGCGAATCGAGCAGCCCCGCACCATGCAGCCCGAGCCCGAGCTCGCGCAAGGACGCGGGGCGCAGCCGGTTGCGACGGAAGGGCGTGGACGCGCCGGCCGAGGCGGCGGGCGGCGCGGCGGTCGACACGGCCGGAGAAGTGGCCGCGGGCCTTCCCGCTGCCGGCGCCGGCGTGGCGCTCGCCGGCCCCGTCTGCCGAGCGGAAGCGAGCAGCGACGACGCGGCGTCGACGTCCTCGGCGCTGATGGCGCCCTTGGCGTCGGCCGACGGCGCATCCGGCACGGGCTCATCGTCGTCGTCGTCGTCGTCGTCGTCGAGGTCGGCGGCGCTGAGTTCGCTGAGGGCGCTGTCGCTGTCGTCGTCGTGCATCAGCGCCGAGAGTGCGTTGGCAGCCGCCTGCGTCGACGCGAGCGTGGCCGCGCCCGCCGCGGCCGTCTCCGGTGCCGCCGTGACCGCGGGCGTTGCGGCGGATGCCGAGGCGGGCGCCGGCGGCGGCATGGGCGAGGCTGTCCGAGGCGGGGCCGACGCCGGATTTGGCGAGGCACCGTCGCCGTCGGGCAGGTCCTCGTCGTCCCGGGACGCGCCGCCGCCGTCGTACGGGATGCGGTCGTCGGGGCCAAGCACGCTGGAGAGGTCGACGTCGTTCGGCGGCGGCGGGGCGTGGGCGGCCTGCGGGTCGTCCGGGTCGGACTGCGAGGCGTCCGAGGAGGAGATGGCGGTCGTGGCCATCGCGGCCGAGGCGGGGTGCAGCGGCTGGCCGTTGTACCGCAGGGCGCGCTCGCCGTCGGCGGGATTGTGGCGCAGCGCGCCGTCGCCGGCGCGGTGGCGCAGCGCATCGATGTCGCCGCGGTCGGCGTCGTCACCGTCATGCGGCGATGGCCGATGGGACGGCGACCGCGACGACGACGCGGGGCCCTCCGGGGCGGGCGACGACGAGGCGACGATCGCGGGCGGGCGATTGGCCGGGCGTTTGGAGGGCCATGCGGCCTCGTCGCTCGTCATGCCGACGGCGTGCGTGTCGTCGTCGTCATCGTCGTCGTCAGAGACCGGATTTGGCGGGCGCGTCCATGCGGGCGCGTCCTGCGGCGAGGCGGCCGTGTGCGGGTCGGCGGCTGACGACGCCGCCGCGGCGGGCGGCCGGTGAGACGCCGTGACAAAGCCCGAGGCGTCGAGCGGACTGGGCTCGGAGGAGACGAGGTCGTCGCTGGGCAGCTGCGACAGCGGCGAGCTCGACTCGGCGGGATCGCCGGGCATGCCGAGGCGGAACGCCATAGCGGCGGTCACGGCGCGCGCGTCGGAGGGCGCCGTGCGCGCGCGGCAGCCGCTGGGGCGGGAGCGACGGTCGCGGCCGTGGCGGCGGCGGCAGCAGCGGCGGGATCAGCAGGAGCGGCGCGCACGGATCGGACGCGGACAGCGCAGGCGCAGGCGCACGCGCAGGCGGAGGGACGCCGTGGGCGGCAGCGGCGGTCGCGGCGCCGCTGTCACGCACGCGTCACCTCGCAACGCCGGCGCGCACGGCTCCCGCGGCGGCAACAGGCGGCGACAGGCGGCACACAGCACACGGCCGCCCACATACGCGGCGTGCGTGCGGACCCACGGCGCCGGGGCAAACGAGCGCCGGCCAAGCGCAGGATCGCGGGCCTCGTGGCACGTCAGAGCGGCAAGGTCGAGATCGGGGTTGCCACGGGAGGCCGCGCACGGAGGGGCGTCACGGGAGATCGCGCGGCCGTGGCCGTCGCCGCGAGCCGTATGGGCCGTGTGAGTATGGTGGCGGCAGCGGCGAGATCGGCAGCGCTGGCTGACGGCGCTGGCTGGCGGCGAAGGGTGCAGCGGCCTGGTTGGTTTCGGCAAGAAGCCGCGCGATGCGGGCGTTGCAAGGTCAAGCGCTGCACGGGCGCGGGGGGATGAGAGGCAGGAGGACAGGCGCCGGCGCAGGCCGATCGACGCGAATAGCGACGCGTGGGCGATAGTCAAGGGCCGCACCTAGGGCCGCGTCGAGCTGGAGACGCCACGTCGTCGCACGCTAGTGGGGATAAGCGGCGTTGCTGCGGCGCAACCCTTCCCAGCTCCCAGGCTTCGTGCTTCGGTGCAGCGGCGCCGCGTCAGAGCGCGAGGGCGGGTGCCACGGCAGCGGCGAGACGGACGGGGCTATCGGCGCCGTGGTCGTGGCGGAAGCAGAGGTCGTGGCGACAGCGCGGAGGGTGATGATGGCGACGACGATAGCGACGATAGCGACCCGGAGACGCTGGCGATGGCGACGGCACACTCCGAAAGGATGCGATGCCGAGCGATGCGATGCCGAGCGATACGATGCGATGCGATGGGATGCCGAGCGATACGATGCGGTACGGCACGACAGAGGCGGCCGTCTCGTAGCGACGGTGGCGGAGGCGGGTGGCAGGGAGCGAAGGGTTGCCGAGGCGAATCGTCCGCCGGCGCGCAGGGCAAGACCCAAGCGTGACGTCGCAGCCGCGGTCGTGGTGGGCCCGTCGTGGCGGCGGCGAGAAGAGCGGCCACGCGGCGTCGCACGCGTCGTCGGCGCGTCGCGAGCCGCCGTCGCGGTGACGCGACGACTGGCTCAGGGCCGCTGCGGGCATACGTCGCGATAGCCGCGCCGACCGCATCGCCGGAGCGCGGAGACGCCGCGAGACGGGCGGTGACCCAGCGCTCCTGACCGCGGCCGCCGCCATCGCCGCCGCCACTCGGGCCCTCGGGCACTCGGGCCACCCGGCCACTCGGCGCGCCGTTCCTGCAGTCCACCGGACGGCGACGACGACGACCACCGCCTCCAGCTCCCGGCGGCGGCGATGGCGACGATGGCGGCGGCGGCGGCGGCGGCGGCGGCGGCGGCAGCAGCAGCAGCAGCAGCCACGGGCAGGCGTTCGTGCACGGAAGCGCGGGGCTTGGCACGCCGCTGCTGGTTGACCACGCCGACGGCGGGGGTCGGCGGCGGGTGGCGCAGCCCACGCCTTGTCCTGGCTGCTCGCCCTCCACCGAGGCGGCCGCGGCCTCGGCCCGATCGACACGCATCGCGCGGTCGTCCGGTCGTCCCGTCATGTCGGATTATCATCCATAACGCGTGTGCTGGGATCCATCGCTGGCGGCTGCCGAAAGGGTCGTTGACGCGAGGCGCCCAGCGGCCCAGCGGCCCAGCGGCCCAGCGGCCCAGCGGCCCAGCGGCCTCGCGCGGCGTCGTCCTCGCGCCAGCCGGCATCCCCCCGCGGTGGCTCGTCGGCGCTGCTCGGATCATGCGACAGGTCCGCTCATACTCGGACGCGCGCCGGCCACGTCGACGCGTGTGCCGAGCGGTGGGCCCGAGGTCCACGTGCGATCGGCCGATGGCGCTTGAAAGCCGCGGCGCGGGCGCCGGGTCCGGCCTGGAGCCGATGCGTGGCTTAGCCTAGCGCGTCGTCTTGCCTCTTGCGGCGCTGAGCGGAGTTTCTGCTTCGGGCCCTGTCGAGCCCCGACTCGGCACCGGCCGCGGGAGCAGCGAGTGAGCTCGGAGGGCGGCCGCGCGAAGGGTCGACCCGTCGCGCCGGATGCGCTCTCGCTGATGCCGAGTATCGTCCCGGCATCGTGATAAGTGACCCTGCAGGTGCAGCGAGCGAGCCCGCTGTGGATGCTCACCGGGGCTGAGCCGTCCCGCGTGCTGAGCGACGCACCCTGCTCGGCATCGCACGGAGCACGCAGGAATGATACTGCACCGCATCGCAGGGTACCGTCTAGCCTCGCATCGCCCGCGCTTGCCGACACCTCTGACCGACTCCCTCCCGCGCGCATCGTCCCGGGACCTGGAGACGCCGTCCGACGCCGATCCCGCGCCTCTCACTCGACTGCAGTATGCCTGTGCCGGCGCCCGCCGTCAAGGCCGACGCGGCGGCCGCGCCGTCGCTGGCCGCCGTCCTCACGGCCGGCCAGACCCTCGATCCCATGTTTGCCTCGCTCTTTGACGCCTCGACCCCCGCCCCGGCTTCGGCGACGACGCCGGCCAAGACGGCTGCCAAGACGCCGGCCAAGAAGGAAGCCAGGACGCCGGCCAAGAAGGAGGTCAAGAAGGAAGCCAAGAAGGAGGCCAACGCGATCCCCACCACGGCGGCTCTGACGAGCAAGAAGCATGCCCGCGACGACGACAACGACGTCAAGTCGGCTGGCGCCGAGGCCGCTTCGACGCCGGAGACCGAGTCGCCCGCCGAGGCCGCCGCCGTCGCCGAGACGACCAAGACGACCGAGACGACCGAGACGACCGAGACGACTGAGACGACTGAGACGACCGAAGCGCCGCCGCCACCGCCGTCGAAGCGCGCTAAGATGCAGTCTGTCGAGGCTGCCGCCGCCGCCGAGAGCCGCCGCGACCGCTACAAGCAGGACGACGAGCGCAACACGCGCACCCTCTTTGTGGGCAACGTGCCTGCGGCCGCGGCGACCAGCAAGCCGCTGCTGAAGGCCTTCAAGCGGCTGTTTGCGCCGCCCCCCGCGGCCAAGGCTGCCGATACCGATACCGATGCCGACGCTGATGCCGATACCGATGCCGATGCCAATGCCGCTGTCACCGGCAAGGTCGAGAGCGTGCGCTTCCGCAGTCTCGCCATCGCCGATCCGAGCGCCCCGCGCCGCGTCGCCTTCATCAAGAAGGAGCTCGATGCCGCCCGCCCGACCATCAACGCGTATGTGGTGTACACGACTCGCGAGGCCGCCGCCACAGGCCTCCGGCTCAACGGCTCCGTCTTTGAGTCCTGCCATCTCCGCGTCGACTGGGCCGCGCCGCCGTCCACGTCCCGTAGCGCCGCCGTGGCCCTCAAGAAGCAGGGTGGCGCCGTCGCGGACGCCGACGCTGACGATGCCGACGCCGCCGATGCCGACGCCAACCCGACGGAAGCCGAGGGCGGCGAGGTCCGCGGCCCGCACAAGGCGCCAAAGCGCTCGGTCTTCCTCGGCAACCTGCCGTTTGACGTGAGTGACGAGGCGCTGTGGCGCCACTTCGGGGCGTGCGGCGAGATCGAGGCCGTGCGCGTCATCCGCGACCGCAAGACCAACCAGGGCAAGGGCTTCGGGTACGTCCAGTTCACGGACCGCGCCGCCGTCGCGCTGGCGCTCAAGCTCGACGGCACGACGATCGTCGACCCGCTTAAGCCCGCCGCCGCCGCCGCCGCCGCGCCGGCCGCGCCGCTGCCCAAGGGCTTCCGCCCCAAAAAGACGATCATCCGCACGATCCGCGTCCAGCGCTGCGACGCCGCCACGAAGCGCGACCTCGCGCCGGCCCGTGCGCCCATCGCCTTCCCGCGCGTCGCCGACGCCGCCACCACCGACGCCGCGGCGAGCCCGTCCGCGGCGGCGGCCGCCGCGTCGTCCGTGGCGGCGCCCGGCGGCCCGAAGCGCGACAAGACGCGCTGGCGCGACCGCGCCGTCGACCCGCGCACCCTCCGCGCCGGCGGCGCCGCGGCTGGTGGCGGCGCCGCGACGCGCCACGAAGGCGCGCGCGCCGTGCGCTCGGCGGGGCGAGCCGAGATCACGGGCGCCGGCGCGCCGACCGACGGCCCCGCGCGCCGCGGCCGCGGCGGGTTCCGCGGCGGCAGCGACCGCGGCGGCGCCCGCGGCGGCATGACCCGCGGCGGCTCGCGTGGTGGTGCTCGCGGCGGTGCTCGCGGCGGTGCCCGCGGCGG
The DNA here is from genome assembly GCA_003615045.1 of Caulochytrium protostelioides. Lineage (NCBI taxonomy): Eukaryota > Fungi > Chytridiomycota > Caulochytriomycetes > Caulochytriales > Caulochytriaceae > Caulochytrium > Caulochytrium protostelioides. Next base: position 125,640 of record ML014122.1, on the reverse strand, counting down.
CTCGCGTGGCGGGTTCCGTGGCGGCTCGCGTGGCGGCTCGCGCGCGTAACGAACGCGTGCCTCCGCTTCTTTGATTCTGGTGAACGGCCCTTTTATTTATTGATCTCTCGTTTTTTGATGATGGCGGTTTTTTTTCTTCTTTGTTAGGCAGCGATCCGGTCGCGGGAGGTCGCTTCAAGCGAGCCCTGCGACCCTAGGGTGCCCCGAGGCCGTGCGGCATCGCGGGCCCGGTGGGCGGGCGCATTCACGGCGGCGGCCGAGCTTGCGGCCGAGCCCGCGGCCGAGCCCGCGGCCGACGGGCGACGCGCAGCATTGGCGGCGGCGGACTCGGCGGCGTTGGCGGCGACGGCGCGCGCGGTCAGCGTGGCCAGCACGGTCGCCAGCGCCGCGTCGGGCGGGCCGCGCGGCAGCGCCCACGTGGCGTGCAGGAAGCCGTGCTCGGCGGCCCAGGCGGCGAGCGTGTCGGGCGCCGCGTCGTCGACGTCGGCGGTCGCGGCCGCGGCCGCCGACGCCGCGGCCGGGCTCGCGGGATCGGCGGCGCGCGCGAGCGGCGCGACGGGCACGTCGAGGCGGAGGTCGGTGTGCGTGCCGAGCACGAGGCACGGAATGGCGCCGCCGTCGCGGGCGATGCGCGGCGCCCAGTCGGCGGTGAGCGCCTCGCGCGTCTCGGGGCGCGTCACGTCGTACACGAGGACGGCGGCGTCGGCGTCGCGGACGGCGGCGCCGTGGAACGCGCCGAAGAGCGGCGCGCCCGCGACGTCCCAGACGGTCCAGTTGACGCCGAGGTCCGGCTGCCCCGGGACGGGCACGATGCGGTTCGAGATCGCGACGCCGTGCGTCATGCGGTACGGCGGCTGGTGGACGCGGCGCGGGCCGTCGGCGCCGCCGCCGCTGGCGAGCAGCCGCGTCTTGCCAACGCGCGCGGCGCCCACGACCACCAGCTTACGCTGCAGCAGGCGCGGCAGCGAGCCGTCAGTGCCCTGGACGGCGTCGCTGCGGGCGACGGCGGCGGGCGCTGCCGGCGCTGCCGGCGCTGCCGGCGCCGCGGCCGGCTCGTTCATGGACGCGAGGGAGGCCGCAGCGGCCGAGTCGGGGGACTGGGCATCGCGGTCACGGTCACGGTCACGGTCACGGTCACGGTCACGGTCACGGTCGCGGGACCGTCCCTCAGCCTTCGATGACCGCGACGAGAGCAGCGGCATGGTGGTTCCGGAGAGATTGGGGGCGATTTCGGGCGACCCGCGGGAAGCCGAGGCGCAGCAAGGATCGGCACGTGGCGGCGGACAGGTGGCGGCGGCTGGACTGCAGAGATTGCCGGGCAGCTCTGTTCGGTCTCGGGAGGGCAAGAAGCACCATGCGGGGCGTTGAGATCGTCGGGGCGATCATACCTTTCGACGGAGCCTGGCTGGCCGGTCTCGGCGATCCCAGATCTGCGAGACGTCCGGGCGCCATGGCGGGCCGTGGCCAACCACATAGGGACGTGTCCCCCTACCCCACCCTTTGCTTGGCGGTTGAAGGATCGAAGGCATCGGGGACATCGCTGTTTCCGCCGCCGCCGATGGGTACGGAGAGGGGAGGCGCGGATCTACCCAGCTTCGCTGGATTCAGCATCCGCCTGACATGACCAGGAGCCCACGACCACGCGCCTCGTGGTGGTGACCCGCCGTCGCGTGGTATCAAGGGTTCAGGACAGGTCGACCCGTTTCTTCAGGAGTGTCATCGTCGACAGCGTTCGAGCAAGAATCGCCATCCAGGGAGGCAATCCGCCTCGTCCCTGGATCGGCCACCCGACCGTCCCCCCGACGAGAAGCTCGCGCGGCAGGCTGTCGACCCTGGTCCAGGCACGACCTCCCCGTCGACCGTCTTTCCAACGCGTCGTATCCTGGACAATGCGTCTTGCACAGGCATCTCGGACGCATCAGCTCATGGCCCAGTATGAAGATCCTGCGGTCGTTGAGTACGCGTCGTGGCCAGCGGGTGCGGGGTGGCCGCGGCCCTGACGGCGGTGGACGACCCCACCCGCGGCGCCGGCGCCACAGCAAGAAAGAAAAACGCGGCCTGCCGTCCACTACCGCCGCTTGTTGTCGGACCCATCGGTTTCGGGCTGCGCATGCCTCCCGACGCCGCTCACCGACCGCCGGTCGCCCGACCGTCCCGCTGCCGCTGCCGCTGCCACTGCCGTGGCCGTCGTCGTGGCCGTCGTCGTGGCCGCCGCTGACTCCGCTGCCCATTGCCCGTCTGGTCTCGCCTCCTCTCGTCGTCGCGCTCTGCACCAGCCCTGAACGCGTTCGAGACTCGTGATCCACATGGTCCACGTGGCATCGGCCCGACGCAGCCGCCGCGCGAGGGTCCAGCCGGTCGCCACGTGGCTCGTCGCCGTCGCCACGAACGTCTCGTCGTCGCCGTCCTGACGAGAAGAGCGTCGCTGCGGCGTTGGTCCTGATCCACAGCATCGGCGATCGTCATACCGCCCCGCGGCGCGGCTCCCTCACCGCTATCCGCTACCCCCTACCGTCCCGTTTTATACAGCTGGCTTTGGCCCCATCCGCCACCCGATCGCCCGACGCCGTCGGCAACAGCCCGTCTTGATTGGCCGCCTCCCGATACCCGTGGCGCTGCTGCGCGGATCGGCCATTCGCCAGACGCTGCTCGCGCGGGGTGCCCACGCGCCTGCACCGCCGCTGGATCCCGCGTCAGAGGATCTGGCGTCCGATCGTGCTCACGGTCGCGCTCTCCCTGAAGATCCCTGAAACGATCCCTGGAACGATCCCTCAAGCGTCCCTGGACATCCCTGAACTGATCCCTGGCAATCCTCGAGGGATATCCCTGGGTGGGGCGATCCTTGGGGCGAGCATCTCGGAGGACGATCTCGGAGGCCCGTTCTCGGTTTTTCTATACTCCGTCTGACGTCGGTCTGACGACGCCATCGCCGCCACCGAAGCGAAGCGAAGTAAAGCGAAGCGAAGCGAAGTAAAGCGACGCACGCGCGCCATGGCCGGACCGCTGGGCCCGAGCGGCGCGAGCGGCGCGCGCCGCATCAAACCCGTGTCGCGGATGATCCGGCCGGTCGCGCGGCGCCCCGGCAACGTCTTCGACGCGGCCGTGCAGTGGGACCACCTGGCGCAGTGCCTCAACCAGATCTACGAAGGCGGCCCCAGCAAGCTCTCCTTCGAGGACCTCTACCGGACCGTGTACTCCATGGTGATCCACAAGGGCGGCGCACAGCTCTACGCGTCACTGAAGCGCCTGGTCGCGGAGCACATGGAGGCCTGGGCCGCCGACAGCATCGGAGCGGCGTTCCCGGCGGGCGTCGGCCGGCCGCCGGCGATGACGGTGCTCCCGACCGAGGCCGCCCTCCACGCGACCGCCGCCGGCGACGACCCCCATGACAACACACTGGCGGCGATGCACCGAATGTTGATGGGTGAAAGCGACGAGCCGAAGCGGCTGAGCGCGGCCATGTGCGCATACTTGCGCGACACGGACCGCATGACGCTTGACAGCAGTCTGAGTTTCCTCAAGCAGGTCCAAGCGACGTGGACCCACTTCGCTGTCACGACGCAGCTGCATCAGCTGATCTTCATCTACATGGACCAGCGGTACCTCTATCCGGCGTCGCTCCCGAACGTGCGCGATACCTGCTTCGCCATGTTCGTGGCGCGCGTGATTCAATGCCCGACGCTCCCGATCGAGCCGACGCTGGTCAAGACGATGCTGTACCTCATCCACCTCGATCGTTTGAGCGACGGGCCGGTCGATCCTAATCACGCGGCCGCGGCCGCCGCCACGGCTGGCATGTCGGTCGACGTGGAACCGACCCTGGCGGCGGCGATCGCGATGTCGCTGGCGCCGGCCTCGACATCGGCCGATGATGCATCGCGGGCCGCCGGCGTCGGCGGGACCAACCGACTGGATCGGTGGCTCGATGATCTCGTGGCGATGTTAAAGTCGCTGTCGTTCCCATCCGGCGGGAACTTGCTGGACAAGGTGCTGATTCCCTGCTTATACCAGACCTCCGAGCTGTTCTATGGCGAAGAAGGGGACCGGCTCGCCGCGCGGCTCTCGGCGACCGCGTACCTGCGGAACGTGCAGATGCGGCTCGCCCAAGAGCAGCAGCGCTGCGAGCGTTTCTTTAAGCAGTGCGCCAAGCCGATGCGTGCGATTCTGTATGCGAGGCTCGTCACGCCGCACGTCGACGCGACGATCGTCACCCCGGCCACCATCGTGCCCATGCTGGAGAACGACAAGTGGGACGACCTGGCCATGATGTATACGCTCCTGTTGCCCGTGAGCGCCGCGCACGACGCGATGCGTCAGCACACGGTGGCCTGGATCCATACCCTCGTCAAAGCGATCCACTTTGATTTCGGTGGGTTCGTTCTTCCCGCGCCAACGGCGACGACGACGGAACCGGCCCCGGCGCGTCCGTCGCCGCCGCAGCCCTTCCGGTGGGTCGAGTCGCTGCTCGAGCTGAATGCGCGCATCACGCATCTGCTCGGCCGCTGCTTCGACAACGACCACACCTTCGAGTCGGTGTTCCACGGCTGCATCGTCCGCGACCTGAACGCCATGCCGCGCGCCGCCGAGTTCATGTCGCTCTACATGGACAACCACATGAAGAAGGGCATCAAGGGCAAGTCGGAGGCCGAGATCGATGCCATTATCGACCACTGTATGACCCTGTTCAGGTACCTCCAGGACCGCGATATCTTTGAGCGCCACTACAAGTCGCATCTCGCGAAACGCTTGCTCAACGACCGGTCCGTCTCGGAAGATACCGAGAAGGCGCTGCTGGCGCGCCTCAAGATGGACGGCGGCAGCCAGTTCACGCGCAAGATGGAGGGCATGTTCAACGACATGCACCTCTCGGACGATCTCGATACCGCGTTCCGCGACCCGTCGGCACCCCACGCCCGTGACGCCCATCCGGACGCCGCCAAGATCCGCGTCAACGTGCTCACCTCCACGCACTGGCCCGACGCGCCGCGCTGTCCGGACGTGACGGCCCTGATGGCGCCGCCGCTGCGCCACGCGATGGACGCCTTCCACCGCTTCTACATGGGCCAGTACTCGGGCCGCAAGCTGACCTTCCAGTTCTCGCTCGGCCTCGCCGAGCTCCGAGCCCACTTCCCCAAAGGCCGCAAGGAAATTACCGTGCCCACCCTGACGATGCACCTGCTGCTGGCGTGCTTCAACAACGACGACGACGATGCCAGCAGCCACGGCGGCAACAAGGTCAATGCCGACCACGACCACGCCAACAGCGGCCGCCGTGACGACGGATGGACCCTCGCGCAGATCATCGAGCGGACAGGGCTGTCGGAAGAGCTCGTGTATCGCCACCTCGTGCCGCTCGTGCACGGCAAGCACCGGCTGCTGCTCAAGCGGCCCGCCTCGCGCACGATCGAGCCCACGGACTCGTTCGTGTTCAACCACCAGTTCACAGCGCCCGTCACCAAGATCAATCTCCTCGCGCTGCCGAAGCGGTCGCAGCTCCTGACGGCGCGCGGGCGCTCGGCCGCCTCCCGCGGCGGCAGCGGGCCGCCCAGCGCAGGAGCTGGGGACGGCGACGGCGTCGGCGAGGACGACGGGCCGACCCTTGATCCGATGGGCGCCTACGAAGACGCGCAGGAGTATGCCGCGACAGTGCGGCACATCGAGGACGAGCGGCGCGCCCAGATCGACTGCATCGTGGTGCGCATCATGAAGGCCCGCAAAGTCATGCTGCACACGCAGCTCGTTAACGAGGTGATTGCGCAGTGCGCGAAGCGCTTCCAGGCCAATGTCGCCATGATCAAGACCCGCATCGAGGACCTGATCACCAAGGAGTACCTCCGGCGCCAGGAGGACAACATGCGCGCCTACGAGTATGTCGCATAACCCCATTCTCCATCTTGAGCGACAAGCGCCACGTTATATTGGTCTATAGATTCAGAAGAGCCATTCATGGCCAGCCGAGCTAGGAGGTCGCGTACGCTTCGACCGAGGCTGCGTGCTCCAGAGCCGCGGCGGGGATCGGCGGGGAGGCGGCGGTCGCCGCTCCGGGGGATGGAGGCCCGGCGTCACGGGCATCGATCTCGGCGCGGTGCGCATCCATCCAGGCCACCGTGGCGTCCGCATCGCTCTTCACTTTGCGCGCGAACCAGTAGTGCTCGGGCGTGGCGTCGACGACGCGCTGGAGCTGCTTCAGCGAGAGCCAGTCGGGGTGCTCGGCGGCGGGGCTGAAGTGGAGGAACCGGAAGCACGTGTTGACGACGTACTCCTGGCTCGACGCGAGAGGTTCCGATAAGGGTGCTTCAGACGAGGGCGGTTCCGATGGCGGTGCTTCCGAGCGTGGCGATCCGGGCGAGGGCAGGCTGGATGTCGGCGGCGAGGGTGCCGCATCGGCGGCCGCGGCATCGGGCTGGGGCGGCTGGGGGCGCCGGCGGTCGCCGGCGGGCAATGGCCAGTGGCTCAGCTTGGCATCCAGCTCGGTATCCTCGCGGCGGGTGCGCGCGCGGCGGAACCACGCGTTGGTGACGTGGTCGATAACGCGGCCGATGCGGCCCGGCGGAGGGCCGGTCGGGTGGCCGTGCATCATCCACACGGCAAAGTAGCTCTCGTCCAGCACGAACGCGTGCTCGCCCCAGGTGAGCAGGGCGAGCGCGTCGCGGCTGCGCCGAAGCCGCTCGAGGAAGCCGCGCGAGAGGACCATCCACTGGTCGTGCTTGCGGTACCGGAACCCGTTGTAGATGCGCGGCGGCAGCGTTCGGTCGTGAACATACTCGATGCGCGAGTAGTCCTCCAGCGGGAGCATCGCCTGGCCGAGCCGCATTGCGACTTCGGCTTGCGCCTGCCAGTGGCAGATAAAGCTCTTAGGGCCGATGGGCGCCAAGGGCGTCCTGGGCGGGGTCAACGACGCCGGCGCCGTCGTCGGCGCCGAGGGCGCTCGCGGGAGCGCCGTGTCACGAGCGTTCTCAGCGTCGGGATGCCCGGTCGCAAAGGTCTGGACGGCGTCGTCGGTGCGGTAGGTCCAGTCCGCGAGACGGCGGATGATGGCGGCGGTCGAGAGCAGTGGATAGTCGTAGACGCTCAGGTTCATGACGTGGTCGAAGGTGCAGAGGTCCATCAGGCGGAAGAACGCCTGGAGCTGGACCTGCACAATGGTGGACGATCCCCAAGCCACCTGGAACGACTCGGGCATCACGATGAGATTCGGACGGCTGGCGGCGAGGGCCTCGACTTGGGCCCGGACGGCGGCGGCGCGCGCGTCCACGTGGACCATCACAACGGCCTGCGGGTGCTCGATCGCATTGACCAATCGCAGGAGCGCGGGGAAGTTCTCGTGCGCCAGAATCACATACGCCAGCCGGTACGACGGCTTCGCGCCGGCGACGGTGGAGGCCGATGCCGACGCCGCGAGCGCCGCGTTGCCGTGGCTGCCAGCGATCGCTGCTAGATCCGCCTGCGGCGCATACAGTGTCGGGTAGCGGTCGCGGTCGTCCTGCCACGTGACGTTCTGCCACGCGGCATTCGGTCCCGCCGCTGGCTGCAGCGGGTCCCGCCGTGCCGGGGGCAGCCATGCGAGCTGGGGCCAGTAGACGGGGGCAAAGACGTCGCGCAGCCAGGTGCCAACCGACAGGTCGGATTCGGTCGAGTCGCCCAGGGCCGACATGTAGCACGCGTAGCGCATCAGCGACGGCCCGTGCAGCCGCAGGCTGCGGTAGCCGACCGTGCGGCGGAGGTGGTCGGCCGTCTTCTGGGCGCGCCGGTCGATCAGCCGGACCATCATGCCGGCGAGCTGCGTGGCGGGCGCGATGCGCTGCGACGGCGCGACAAACGTCGCGAGGGGCGGCTTGACGGCATACTGGCCGTAGTAGGCCATCTGCTGCGCATACCACTGCGCCATGGACTGGCCGTGCAGCGCGTAGAGCGGCACGCGGGTCTCGAACGTCGCCAGATCGAGCATCGCGCACGTCGCGAAGCCGGCCAGCCGGACCACGCGCGGAAGCACGCCCGACACAAAGCCGGCATCGGCGGCCGTCATCGTGCTGTTGCCAGCGGCTGCTGCTGGCACGCTATCACTTTCGCTGGCGTCGGCGTGGTGGTCCACATAGGCAGCGTCGTCCACGTCGTCCATGTCCAGGTCCACGCCATCATCGATGTTGGCGACCAGCAGCGGCGTGATGCGCGGGAGACGTGCCGCCGCCGACGTGCTCAGGGCGAGCGAGCCGACCGGGGAGGCGCGGAGCGCGGAGGCCCAGTCGCCGACGGCCCCGCGCGTGAGCCGGCGGGCCGTGTACAGCGCGAGCAGCACGAGCACGGCCGCCGTGGCCATGATCGTGTTGCTCACCCAGCCGCGCCGCCGCGGCAGCACCAGCAGGCGCATGGTGGCGTTTCTGATCGAGCGGCCGCCGGCGACAGTGTGTGGGTCGACCGTCAACGGGGCGTCGTCAAGGGCGTCGTGGCAGCGTCGGTTCGGCGTGGCAGCAGCACCTCCCCCAGCGTCGCGGCGGCCACAGAGCCGCGATCAGACCGTGACGGGACCCAGACGCCAGGTGCCAGCGGAGGAATGGGCCGTATCAACGGCGGTGCCGACCCCACGACGACGAGGCTGCAAGGATGCCGGACGCACGGCTCGACCCGGGCGTCGAAGATACAAGGAACGGCGGTCAAGGTGGCGTCGCCACGAGGTCCCCTGAAGGACGATCGACCAGACGATCCTGCCAGCGCAGACCACCACGAAGCCAGCCGTCGAAACCGCCGTGGAGACAGACGGGCGTGCGCGCAGGGAAAGACCGCTCAGGCACGCGAAGACAGCGTGGCGAGCGGGCCGGCGGGCGGTATCCGCATGGAGCGGACTTTTTTTTTCGGTATGGGGACACGGAGGGCAGCGCGAGAAACCACACATGGACGGCTCTCGCCTCCGCGGTGAAGACGACCGCCGTGGGATGATTCTCCTCGATCGGACGTGCCGATCCTTTTTTGGAGATTTTTGTCCCTCACCAAAACCGCTTTTCTCGGGGTAGCACGGACGCTGTCGATCCTTTCCCCTGGCGGCGGCGGCGGCGGCGGCGACGGCGACGGCGACGGCGGCGAATCAGCGCCCGGCCGCGGGACCCAGAGCGAAGGTGCACGGCGGAAGCAGAATTCCGTGCCGTGAGGGGTCGGCCATGCACGGTAACACCTCGCCCCGCCAGCCGCCGCCCCGGCCATTCGGCCGCCGCCGCCGCCGCTTCATGGCCATCAGCACGCCGCCGCGTGGCCCCCGTCGCCATCAACACGTGCACCATACCGACGCGTCGGTGCCACGGAACAGCAGGCAAACCAGAGGGACATAGAGAGAACGAAAAAAAAATCAATCATTGAATGGGGAGCACATGAGGGATACAAAAGGGCCCAGCGTATGCCGCTTCCATAGGACAGCGGCAGGTTACGCGGGCGGCGGGGAGACCGGTGCGGTGGGCGTTTCATCCGGCGCGATCACGGTTGCGGCCGCCGCGGCGGCGTCCTTCGCGTCGGTCGGATAGGCCAGGGCGGCCTTGACGTCGGCCGGCATCGACGGCGCGTCCCCCGGATCGGTCTGGGGTGCACCGCCCGCGACGGGCAGAGACGGCTGCTGCTGCTGCTGCTGCTGCTGCTGCTGCTGCTTCTGCGATGGCGTCTTGGGCAGTTGCTGCTCCTGCGGCTGTGATGGTTCTTGCGATGGCTGCTGCTGGGCTTGCTGCTGCTGGGCTTGTTGTTGCTGCTGCTGCTCGGCCGTCAGCGCATGGTCGTGCTCCAGCGTGGCCTGACGGGATCGCGCCGGGGTGCCCGGCACGAGCCCCGGCAGGCACTGGACATTGTCCGGCTGGAGGAACCACAGGCCCCGCTGCTGCAGGCGCGACTGGATCGTGCGGAGGCCATCGGGCTCGGAGGGGTCCTGCGTGGCGAGGGCGGCGCCGTTGGCGTGGACGACGCGGTGCGTGGTGGCGACATCGACCGGGATGGCCGCCGGGGTGTCGAAGAAGAGCCGGCCCGACGGAAACTCGAACTGCGAGAGCACGTGCACGCGCGGCAAGTCCATCTCTGAGCCGGTGCGCGGCAGCGCGTCGAGCTGCCACGTGCCCGCGTTGGCCGCCGTCGGCGTCGCGGCGGTCGTCGCGGGCGCGATGTCGGCGGCGTGCTCGCCGACGCTGATGAGAATGGCGGCCTTCTCGGCGAGCACGCGCGCGACAGCGTCCTCGTCGTCGAGCGCCGGGTCCTCCTTCATGTAGCGCTGCATCGCGTCCAGGAAGCGGTCGGTGCGCACGCCCTGGCGGAAGAACATGATGCCGGTCGCGATGCGGGGCACCTGCGCGGCGGGCAAGGCCGCCGAGACCGGCGTCTGGCCGACCGAGAGTGACCACGCGGTGGCCTCCCCCATGCCGACGGCGACGTCCATCTCGGGCACGGCAACGGCTTTGCTCCGGAAGTCCTGCAGCACGACCGTGTCCGCGTCCAGGAACCACACGTCGTACCCGGCCGTCAGGATCTTGCGGATCAGCGAGGGCTTGTGGTGGCTCAGCCGCGTGAGTTCGGGGGAGTGGCGCAGCAAGCGGTGCGGGCTCGGCGCGCGCGCCGAAGCGTTCTCGTCCTTCATGGCCTGCATGTAGAGACTCGTGTAGCCCTGCGCGGTGAGCGCGTCGTGCGTCTCGGCGTCGAGACTCCAGTGGACGATGTGGGCGGCGCCGCCGCGGACGTTGCGCAACGAGCAGCGCAGGTTGGCGACCAGCGGGAGCATCGCGCGGTTCACGGGCACCACAATCACCTCCTTCTGCTGCGACGGATCGCCCGCAGCGGACGCATTGGCCGACGTGGCATCCCTGGTCGCGGCCGAACCCCCGTCGACCGCTGGGTGCGGCGACGAGGCCAGCAGCATGCGCAGGCACTCTGGACGGAACGGCGCCTGCTCGATGGTGCAGTCGGTGGAGGACGTCTCCATGTCCAGGTGGTTGACGCGGATCCAGGCCAAGAGCTTGTCTTCGCCAAAGTAGTCGCCGAGGGCGTTGAGCTTGCGCGCAAAGAAGTAGGACGGCTCCTTTTCGCCCGGCGGGAAGAGGTGGCGGTCGTTCCATCCGAGCCAGGAGGGGTGCGCGGCGTCGCTGCCGTCAAAGCGCAGGTAGCGCTTCTTGTCGTTGATGATGCGGTTGCGCCACTCGGGCATGTTGATGAGGGCCGTGGCAAAGAAACTTTCGTCCGGAATAAAGGTGTGGTCCATGAACGCGAGCAAGTTCAGCGCCGCGCGCGAGCGGCGCAGGAACCCGATACACTCCGGCGTCAGGATCATCCACTGGTGGTGCTTGTAGGCCTTCCAGTTCGGGAACGGCCACGCAATGAGCCCCAAGTCCGGCGGGTGGAAGGTGGCGGTGTGTTTCTTGTCGCCCATGTGCGGTCGGAAGAAACGCTCGGCGAGGTCCTGGGTGTCGGCCCAATACTCGATCCAGACCTTGCCGGCATACTTTTCCTGCGAGAGGACGCGGTGAATCGCGGCGTTGCGGCGCAGGGGCCAGTCGTAGTTCGAGAGGTTGATGACATAGTCCCAGTCGGCGAGGTCCTGCAGCTCCCAGAAGCCCGCGAGCTGCGTGTACACGAGGCTGATGTGGCCCCAGATGTTCGAGTAGCGGTAGCGCGCCAGGAAGACGTTGCCCACGCGCCGCTGCTTGGCGCGGAAGCGGTTCTGCCCGTTGACCGGCGACGCGTCGTCGTTGTCGGCGTCGGCATCGGCATCGGCACCGCCCTCAGGCGTGAGGGTGGTGGTCTCTTTCCAGCGGATCCAGTCATCAATCTTGCGGTAGAGGGCGTCGCTGCGGTGGTCGACGTGGATCAGGATAATGGCCTCGCCGTCGTCGAGCAGGTCGACCAGCAGCTTCAGGTGGCGGAACCCGCTTTCCTCGTGGACCATCAGCAGGTAAGCGATTTTGTACTTGCGGCGCGGGCCCGGGATCAAGCTCATTTCGGGCGCGAGGTTGGGGAACACATCGGCAAAGTAGTTGGCGGGCTCGATCCACTTGAGCAGCCGGTGGTTCGTGAGGTTGAGGAAGGGCACGGCGCCCTCGGCGGCCGTGTAGCACGAGAGCCGGCGGACGTCCTGCGGGTCGACGCTCGCGAAGCGGCCCATGATCCAGCGCTCGACGCGGCGCGCGTTCTCGTCGATGAGGTCGACGAACTGCCGCTCCGTCGGGTTGCGCTCCGCGATCGTCGCCTGCAGCGGGTGCAGGTAGACCATCCCATCAAACACGGCGTTGTCGAGCATCGGACACTGGTGGAAGCCGGCCACCGAGAACCCGTGCTCCTGGCGCGCCTTGTGGAGCAGCCGCACCGTCGACGCCGGGAACAGCCGACTGGTGGGCTCTTCGGCGCGGTGGATGTTCAAGTGGCTGCTTTCGCCGCCGTCCTCCATCGCCGGCGGCGACGCGGCCAGCACGGCAGACGGCGAGGAGGGGCGCGCGGCCTCCGCCCCAGCGTCCTCGACATGGGTGTGGGTATACTGCTCGTCCTCCGTGACCAACGCAATCTCGTACGCGTCGTCGGCGGGCTGCGCGCTGCCCTTGGCGGCGGCGGCGTCGCGGAGCGGGGCGACATCGACGCCGACGAACCCCGCGCTGGGGCTCGGCCGCCAGGCCCCCGGGGCCAGGGCGCGGTAGTCCCAGGACGTCGAGAGGAAGGCGGTCAGCACGAGCACGAGGAAGGGGATGGCGATGCAGGCGCGGATCATCACGTAGCGGAACCGGATCGGCGTCAGCCGCGACGCTTTGCGGCTCGACCGGCGGCCGCCGGACTCGCCGCTGCCGCCATGGAGCAGTCCATAGTCGTTCCGCGGATACCGTCCGTACGCCATAGCGCCGACTCTGTGCCAGGGCGCTCACGGGGAACGGCCACGGCGAACACGGCGCTGGAAGCACCCCGAGCAACCACGGCGAGCGGGGAGGGCCAGGCCGCCGCGGCTTTCGCGCGGCGTGGCGTGGAGGAGCGCCGGGTGATGGTCTGCCGCGGTCGGTCGCGGACGGCACGGCAGCGCTGTGACGGGACGACGAGACGGGCGTGGAGATCCGTCCGCGCGACGAGGAACGCGGCCACCGAGCGACCGCGAGGTCCCAGGAAGCGGCGCCACGTGCGCAGTTGGGAGAGAGAGAGGGAGAGAGGGCGTTCACTGATAGACGACGGGCGGATCGGACCTCGCACGTGAGCAAGCTCGCGAGGACGCGCAACGGAGCCCACCGACGACGGGACACCGCCAGACCCCAGACGTCGTTGGGTCACGGGGAGAGCGGGTGCCGGGAGCGGGGGGTTCCCCGATGGAACGCGAGGCCGTCGGACGACGGATCGTCGGCCACCGCCGTTGGGAAAAGGGGTAGAAGGATGAGGGATCGCCGCTTGGCGCTGCTCAAAGCGAGGTGACGCGGGCGGCGGCGGCGGCGGCGGCGGCGGCGGCCCGCGGGAGGACGGGCACGCAGCCCGAGTGCCCACGACGACGCCGTTGCCCGCGGCCGCTCTGAAAAGAAAAGGCGCAACGCCGGCGCCGCTATCCCACGCCTCGTCGACCCGACTTCCACGGCACCGGTGCCGGCGACGTCACGCGCCACTCCAGCCGGCGCTCGTGGATGGGACCGGCGGGCGCGTCCGCGACAAGGGGTCGAAGCGGCGTTGGACCACCGTCGCCGGCGTGCTTCGGCCTCGGCTTCGGCTTCGGCTTCGGCTTCGGCTTCGGCTTCAGCTGAGCTGGTGAGTGGAGCAGGAAGAGACAGGAGAGGAGAGGTCGCGAGGAAGCAGGCCAGGACCGCTCGCAAAGCGCATGCACGCAGCCGGCGGTGTGGCGCTGGGTGGGTGCGCTTGACGGGCCTTGCACGCCGAGCAATCGACGTCAGGCACGCCAGCGAACGCGGCGCGTCAGGATCGGCTGGACGCCTCTGCGGATGCGGATGCGGATGCGGATGCAGCGGCAGCGGCAGAGGTCGCGTCGGGGGCGACGCGCGACGGCTTATATAGACGCGAGGCCCAGCGAGCGTCGCAGCCAGCGAGGCAGCCGAGACTCGAGGCAGACCGCCAGCCTCCTCGCCGCCGCCAGCGAGATCGTGCACGATGAGGCTTCGGGCGACGGTTGGCCGAATGACACGCCTGGGCGAGGACGGGCCGGGCCACCGACCAGGAGGACCCAGCGGCCGCGGGGGCCGATGGGGGGGCGAGCGATACCGAGGCCGGTCCAGGACAACAAACGGGCAACAAACGGGCCTTCACGGCGGGTGTTGCGTGGGCGCAGCGACTCCAGGCGTCAGCACGCCCCACGACCACGTTGTGCGTTGCCGGCGGCCGTGCGGACGGGGCGAGGGTTGCCGTGATGGATGATGTCGATCGGCTGCCGAGGGCTGGATCGCTCGTTATCGCTCGAGATTGCTCGATGTCGCTCGAGATTGCTCGATATCAATCGGTCCGGGACAAATCGCCGACGATCGCTGCCCAGCGCTCGAGCCAAGGGGTGGGCCGTGGCGAGTGGAGCGTTTGGCGGACCTCACGGCATGAGCGACGCTAGAGAAGCCTCGTCATCATGCGAGCGGGGCGGCGAGGGATGCCCAGCGGCCGCCGGCGCCGTCGGTCCGTTGGTAGAGACGGATCGCCCGATCGTCTGAGCGCCGATATGAGGGCGCCGACGGAGCCAGCGCTCGGATGGCCTCTCGCCGGGCTCCTGCCACCGGCGCGTGGCCGCCTCCCGGGGACGGTCGCCCGCAGCGCATCCCCGTCACCGAACCCGGGGAACGACACTTGGGAAGGGACCCACGGCCGCGTGCCTCCGGCGCCGATCCTGGGCCGGCGCTGCGGAGCGGTCGTCGCCGCGGCGGTGGCCACGCGTGGTATCGCCTCGGCCAACGCCGCCTCGCCGCCTCGCAGGAGCCTTGGTCCCGCCTCCCCGAGGCGACCCCTCGTCCTGCGCGTCCTCGTCCAGGGCCCGCAACCGCCCTCTCGGGGTCCCGGCGGTGCGGGCGAGACGGCCCGATCTCCTGGTCGTCCCGCGGGGATCGCGGGGATGGCGGCGGCGGCGGCGGCGAGCATCGAGGATCGCTTGCTCGGGCGCTCTCGCCGCTCGAGGGAGGCGCCATCGTCGCGCCACGGCGGCGAAACGCCTCCGCTCGGCGTCGGGATCTCTGGACGCGCTTCCCGTTCTGCGTTCGCTTCTGGGACCATGCTATTTGTCGTCCTGCCAACAGCACCGGGAAGCCCTCCGCCTCCCTCGCTCGGCGTGGCTGCTGGCCTGGCCTGGCCTAGCCTGGCCTGGCATCGCATCGCTTCGCATCGCATCGCATCGCCCTCGTCCACGAACGCCTCGGGCAGCCTGGGTTCCAGGAGGATGCGAGTGGCGGTCGCCCGATCGACAGCAACCGACCGACCCGCTGCCCAACGCGGCGGTCTCCATGCACCGGCGGTCTTTGGCTTGAGGGGTGCCGCCTCGTCGGTGAGCGAGCCCGCGGGAGCGAGGCGACCCCCCACACGGGCCTCGCGCCACGTCGACGCTCGCCTCGTACCCGGACCCGTCGTCCTGGCTGACCGCGTGGCGAGACCGCGTGGCGAGGCACGCGCGCTCTCGGCCCGTTCGAGGACCCGGTCGCGCGCGAACGTCCGGACCCGAACGACGCCCGGCAGGGGGTCCGGTCGCGGCGGGGGTGGGACACTGGACCCGCGGACCCCAGGACGAGCCCCCAGGACGCGCCGAGCGGCCTGAACGCCGATCGGTTCCTCCATCCCGACGCCCAGACGCCTCGGTCCTGCGGGTCCAGGAGACCCGAGGCGACCCGAGGCGACCCGAGGCGACCCGAGGCCTGGCGTCAGGTGGGTCGCGCTCCGCCCGGACCGCGGACGGCTCGACGCTCCGCCGGTGCTTCGCTTCAAATTTATCGGCCAAACCAAAAAAGGAACATCGGCGCCGCTCGGGCGCTCTGGCGCTCTGGCGCTGTCGGGGATGGCGGCGGCCTGGGCGCTGAGGTCTCGTGCGTCACGTCCGCGGGCGCCTCGTCGCCGCCGGCGGCGCTCCAGAGCTCGGTCGGGGGGTGGAGCGGGGTTCGCGGGCGCCACGCGCGGCGTCCGCGGCCCCGTCTCCTCGAACCCAGCACCTCGGCCCTCGGGCGCCGTGGGCGCCGTGGGCGCCGTGGACGCCGTGGACGGCGGCGACGGCGGCGGACGGACGGACGGACGGACAGACGGGCCCATGCTGAGCACGGGAAGCGGCGCGCTGAGCTCGCGGCCGCGAGCGGAGCCGCGCGGCCTGCGGAGGGAAAAGACCGAACGGCCGTCGCGGCGGTCGCCGGACGCCGCGGCGGTCGCCGGCCGCCCCCGTGGCGGGTTCTCTCTCGGCCTTCCGCCGGACCCACGCGCGCCGCCGCCGCGCTTCGCTTCGCTTCGCCGCGCTTCGCCTCGCCGCGTTTCGCTGCCCAGCGCTGCCCAGCGCTTCCTAGCGCTGCACGGCGCTGCGCGGCGCTGCGCATCCGGGTCGAGGCGGGCGTCGGGCTTCGGATCGCCGACGAGGACGACGCCGACGAGGCCGCCGAGGACCCTCGCCGACGGGCCTCGCCGACGGGCCTCGCCGACGGGCCTCCCAACGGGCGGCACGCAGCCTACGCACGCTCGCAGCCCACGCTCGCAGGACCCGGGGCGACCCCGACGCGGGCCACGCCGTGCGTCCAGCGGCCCTCCGGCGCACCAGCCGGCGTCGCGCGTCGGGGCGCGTCGAGACGAGCCGAGACGAGCCGAGACGAGGCGGCGTCGACGGCAGCGATGGCCGGCCACGAGCCCGCCGGCCGCCCACGCGGCGCCACGTCAAGTCGGAGAGGCGCGAGACATCGCGTCGCCACGGCGAGCGCCGTCGTGGTCCGACGAGGCCCCGAGGAGCCGATCCCGCCCGGCGACGGCCGATGTCCGCACGGCCACGCTCGCCTCGAGCCTACCGACGCACCGACGCACCGACGCACCGACGCACGCACCGACGCACGCACCGACGCACGCACCGACGCACGCAGCCCACGCACGGCGACCAGCGGACGGATCACAGATAAGACCGGTTCGACGGTCCGACGGTCGCTCGGCCTTGTCCGCGATTGCGGGGTCCCGGGCGCGCCGCTGCCACGTGTCCCCCCCGGTAGGCATTCCCCGCCGGCCGGCGATCCCTGACGGCTTCTCGCACGGGTCCAACGCTGCTGTCCGCTCAGCCTTCCCGAGATCCGGCGCTCGCTCGCTCGCTCGCTCGCCACGTCGCCACCCCCCACACCGTCACCGATGCCGACGCGCCGCGCTTGATCCCGCTCGGTGCCGGTCGCCCCACCTTCCGGATCCCGCGGACGGCGTGACGCCCATCGGACGCCCGCCCGCGCCCGAGCGACGCGGCCCGGCGCGGCCGTCTCCGCCGCCGTCCGGAGCAGCCCGCCTTCCGCGTCGTCCGCCTGCTGGGATTTCACCCGTCGTGGCCTCCGACAAGCGCGGGTCGCTGGCTTCGGTCGATGGGATCCGACGCCGCCGTGGTCGCCGTTCCCCAAGGCCATCCACGGCACCGCCGCCCCTGCGACGGGCCGCGGCGCGCGCCATGCGGCCGCCGAGCCGGCGGTCGGCACGCTGGCCGTGGCTCGCGCTCGCCGCCCTGGCCCGCCTCGCGCCGCCCGCCGACGCCTCCGATGCCGACGCCGTCCCGCTGCCCGCCCCGGGCGACGCCCTCCTGGCCCCCGCCCACCCGATCGCGCTCGCCATCCCGGACGTGGCGCTGACGCCCATCGACCCCAATGACGCCGTCGACGGCGACGGCGACGGCGACAGCGACGGCGACGGCGACAGCGACGGCGACGGCGACGGCGGGCACTACCACTACCCGCTCGCCGGGCGGCTCACGCCCGACGCCGTCGCGCGCCGCGGGCGCCTGCCGCGGTCGGCGGCCGCGCGCGCCCGCGCCCGCGACCGCGCCCGCGCCGAGCACCGCCTGCTCGCGCCTCCCGCGCTCGCGCCGCCGCGGCTCGCGTGCCGCGTCGCCGCCACCCGCTACGACGCGGCGGCCGCGCCGACCACGTTGACCGTGGTCGAGGCCACGATCGCGTATCCCCCCGACGCGAGCGGCTCCTGCCTGCCCGTCGAGGACGGCGCCGCGTGCGCCGTCGTGCCGCCCCGCCCGGGCCCCGGCGCCCCGACCCGCCCGCGGTCGCCCGGCCGCCGGCCGCCGCGGCTCGACCCGCCCCCGGCCGGGACCCTCGTCCGCGACCGCGCGAACCCCGCCGTCGTGCACTGCGTGCTCGACGCGCAGCGGCCGCGGTTCGATGCGCTCGAGCCCCCGATCCGGAAGGCCTCCGATCGCGCGGCGAGCCCCACGGCCGAGCCATCCTCCGATCCACCGGTGGGGGTCGACGACTCGCGGCCAGCGCCTTTAGTGGCTCCCTCACCACCCAACGCCGCGGCACCGGCGCCCTCGACGGCGCCGGACCTGACGGCGCCGGACGCCCCTACCGCTGCTGCCGATGCTGAGGCGGCTCGTGGCGCCGATGTCGCCCACATGGCCAACAATGTCAGCGAGGTCTCGCCACGGCAGGACCACGCGGCCCATGACGACGACGCGTATATCCTCTCGACCGGCGTCATTGCGTCGTCGTCGTCGATTCCGTCGATCCGTGAATCGCCCAACTCGGAAATCCACGTGTGGCCGGCGGCGTCGGCGCCCGAGGCCGACGAGACGACGCCGCAGCACCGGCATGCCGACTGGCGCGCTGACCACGTGTCGCTGCCGCGGCGCCGATGGCTGCCCACGCTCGGCCTGCTCATCTGCGGCGCCGTCATGGGCGTGCTCTGCTGGCACGCCATCCTGCGCCACCAGACCCGCCGCAGCGGCAAGCCGCGCCCCGGCGGCCGTCGCCACGGCCGCCCCCGCGGCTCGAGCCAGGACCGCCGCATCAACACGCAGCTCCCGCCGCGCGAGCGCCGCGGCTCCAAGTCCAGCGGCAGTCTCTCGCCGATCCCCTCGCCGCGGTCCTGCACCTCCTCGGCCTCCTCGCTCAACTCGCTGCGCACGGCGGTGAACGGCCACTCGCCGACGCATCCGCACGCGGCGCTGCCGACGCCCGCCTTGATCGCCTCCGCGTCGTCGACGACCTCGCTCGTGACGTCGTTCTCGGTCGGCGGCGGCGACTACACGGCCATCACGATGGACGGCGGCGGCGGCGGCGCGATGGGTGCGCAGCCGAGCGTGCCGAGCCGCCGCGTCTGGGCCTTCGATGCCCACGAGTACCCCACGTCCGCGGCCGCCGATGCCGCCACCGCTGCCGACGTCCCGGCGTCGGCGCTCATGGCCGCGCTCGCGCCGATCACCCCGACGGCCCCCGCGGCGCTCGCGTACCTCCCGGCGCCGTGGCTCATCACCAGCATGCCGCCGCCCTCGGGCTCGTCGAGCTTGGCCTCAGCCGGATCGACGATGGTGATGAGCACCGAGCGTCTCGGGGACACGCTGCGCAGCGGCGGCAGCAGCGGATCCCGCGCCGGCGGGCTGCGCAGCGACGACGAGGCCTGAGCTCCCTCCCCGGCCGTCGTCGTCGTCGTCGTTTTTACCCTTTAGGAAACCTCATAATGACCACGAAGTGTGGATTGTTGGATGGGAACGTCACCGTCCTGCGACGGGATGTCCCTTCGGCTCCGCGCGGCGCATCGGGTGTGTCGGTGCGGCGGGCGAACCCGGGGCCCGGGCACGGCGGGCGCGGCGTCGGGGAAGCCGCGGAGCGCGGCGGCGATGGGCCACGGGCGGCGGAGAGAGGGGGATGGCGCAGCACCCAGCGGCCGGCGCGAGGGCGGCGGGGCGGCGGCCGGCGGGATCTCATGCCCCAGCGCCGATCGTGCGCTGCGCGCGACCCGCACGATCACCCCGCCCGCCCGCGCCGTATCCGTATACGTGCTGGCGGCCCTCCGCATCGTCGCGACATCGCGCGCCGTCGGCCGAGGACGGCCACGGGGTACTCGAACGATGGGCCGGCGGGCCCGTGGCATTGTATCGCGGTGGGTGGGGTCCGTCGCACCCGTCATGTTCCCGCGCGACGCGGGCGCTGCGTCTGCTGAGAACCGCCCACCCCGCGACGCCGATCGTTCTCCCTTTTTTTTTTCTTGGCGTGGATCCGCTCGCCTGGGCTGGAGTGCTGCCGCCTCGCCTGCCGACTGTCGCCCGGCTTGCCGACTGCCGCCATGGACGACCGTCCGGCCGTGAAGGACGCGCTCGTCAGCCGCATCGGCTTCTGTCCCAAAGGTAGGCCGATCATGCTTGCCGCGGCTTTCTCCGCTCGTCTTCGATCGTCGGCACCATCTCACTCACACGCTGATGTGGCTGCGCCATGTCGATGCTCCATGCTGATTTCGGCATGCGCTTTGCCCCATTGCCATGCCATGATCTGGTGACGGCTGCTGCTGCTGCTGCTGCTGCTGCGACGCTTCGGCAATGACCGGCGGCCCTGTAGATGCGGTCGGATGGCTCTATGCGGCCCGCGGGTTCTACAAGCTCCGGAACTACCGCGCGACCATTGAGGCGGTGGTCCCCGCGCTGCGCAACGAGCGCACCCGCCGCGAGGCGCAGCACCTGCTCGCGTTCGCCTTCTACTACACCAACCAGCTCGAAGCCGCCGTCGCCGCGTTCAGCAAGAGCATCAACCTCGGCAACGATACCGATTGGCAGCCGCTCGTCGAGATCTGCCTCGACAACCCGGAGCTGAAGCTCATCTAAGCGCTGGCCGCTGATCGAGCCGCAGCAAGCGCTCGTGTGCTGGGAAGGAGGCCAACCGTGGCAGAGCCGAGTCCATGAGTCTCGCAGGAGCCGAGACGCCGAGACGAACGTGTCGGTGGCCGTGCTGGTCGCTGTGAGTAGATTCGTCTCCGTCTTTCGTCTTTGTATTCATAGTCATTTACGTATTCGTCGTTGACGGTGATGTACGGGTGAGGCCTTGGATCGCATCGAACCGAAGGACGTCGGGCGGCGGGTGGGGGGAGCGCTTACCGACGCAGGGGCGACGACGATTTGGGCGGCGAGCCCAGCGTGGCCGACCGGTGGGGGTGCGGATGACCGTCGGCGCACGGCAGACCGGACGACGGCGAGCTCGCGACGAGCGGCGTCGGCGCCGACCGCAGCGGCGGCGACGGATGCTCGCCGGCCCGGTCGGCGCGGCGCTTCTTGGTGTGGAAGGGCAGGCCGTCCGGCATCGACGCGCCGTCGGCCACGCCGTGAAAAGCCGCCGTCGTGCCGCTCAAGCTCGGCAGGTTCGGGTACCGCCAGGACCGCGGCGTCGGAATATGGATGCTGACGCGGTCCAGGTCGTCGCCGAGCACATGGATCGAGCCGTACGCGGGTGCGAAGGCGCCAAGGAAGGAGTCGTCGGCCATCAGCTGCGTGGCAAGGGGGTCGAGGCGGTAACTCGCCTCGTTGCGAGAGACGGCGCCGTCAGCCATGACGAGCGACAGCGACGAGATGAGCAGCCACGCGCTGTCGGCGGCGCGGCCGCCCTCCGGGCTGGCGAACAGGTTGCCCACGTAGCCGAGCAGCGCGACGGACTGCAGCAGGCACAGCCACGGGTAGTTGAGGCGCATCCACAGGCAGCCGCCGACGGTCGCGAGGAAGGCGTGCGTGAGCAGCGTCACGACGATCCAGGTCGCGCCGCCGTCCGGGGGCCAGTCGTAGTAGATGATCCCGCCCTGGTCGCGCAGCACGAGGTGCCACGGTAGCCGCCGGATGACGAGGGTATCGAGGGTTGTATAGAGCACCATGCCCGCAGTCAGGAGGCCGAACACGACGCGACCCATCTGCTCGCGGCGCAGCAGGGTGCGGCGCGGCCCGCCATTGATGCGGCGGGTCAGCTCATACCCGTACACAAACAGGAACGGCCGCAGGATGCCGACCAGGACGACATCGAGCTGGGACGCGACAGCGAGCACGCGCGGCGCGAGCCAGCGGCCGGCGGCAAAGAGGGCGGCCTGGCTCGCGTTCTGCAGCGTCAACGCCACGAGCAGCCAGTCGGCGGAGGTGCGTGTCGCGAGGCTCTGTCGGACGCGGCGGCTGCGGCGCACCAGCAGGGGCGCCATGGCATCCGGCGACGGCGACGCGCGCCGGGCGTCCGTCGCCGAACCGGCGGACGACGGGTGGCGCATCCGGGACAGCGACGCACTGCTCGGGCCCGCGCCGAGGCCCCTGAGCCCGAGTGCGAGGCCATGCGGACGCGGGTGGCTCGGCGAGCGACCGCCGCGCCGGGCTGCGCCGTCGAGTCGCGCCGGGTGGCCGGCCGTGTCAGTGCGCCGCGGCGACGGCGGATGCCGCAGCGCAGGCCGCGGGATGTGCATGGACGTGACAATGAAGTGGGCCTCCTCGTCATCGGAGCGGCTGAGTCCCGCGTCGTGGTCGAACCCGTCCAGGTCGTCGTCCTCGTCCTCGTCCTCGTCCTCGTCCTCGCGGTCGTGGTCGTGGTCGTGACCGTGATACACGTGATCGCCAGCGTCGTCGACGGGGTCATCCGGACCATCGCCGCTGGGGTCGCTGAGGCCATGGCGGCTCTGGCCGCTCACGGCGCCCGGCGTGACGGGCGAGGACAGCGGGTGGTCCGCCGCCGTCGCCGCGGCTCTGGCCTCGGCAGTCGCTTGATGGACCGCGGTCGACGGAGACGGCAGGAAGGGAACGTCCCGCGTGCCGTCGGGCGACGACACGGCCGTGGCCTCCGTGATGGTCAGAGCCGTCGCGTCGTGCTCGGCGGCCGCCGTCTGCCTGTCGCGTGGCGCGTTGACGCCGTCGTCCGGGCCGCCCGCAACGGCGACGCCCAAGGGTTCAGCGCCGCCGTCGACGCCGCTGCCGTCAGCAGGGTGCTGCCTGAGCTTCTGGCGGTAGCTCACGAGGATAAAACAGGCACAGCCGATCTGCAGGACCGCATAGATGGACTGAAGGTAGGCGCCCGAGGTCATCCCGCGCGGCGCGACGCCGGAACCGTCGTCGATGGGTGGGTCGGCCCGGCCGCGGCTGCCGTGCTCAGCGAGCGCGGAGGCGGAAGTCGGGCCATACACGACGGCGGCCACGGCGGCCGCGCAGAGAGCGGCCGCCACCGCGGCCCCATCGCGCCAGACCATCGCTACCGCAGCCGGCGCGGAGGATGTGAGACGAGGCGCCGGGCGCTGGCCGCTGCGGCCGCCGCCGCGGCCGATCGATCAGCGGATCGATCGATCGGTATGATCAACCACGACGATCGAACACGACGGAGAGGCGGAGAGACGCGATGGGGAGACGGACGGCGTCGGCACACCTCGCGGAAGGGACGCGAGACGAGGAGGGGACCTGCAAGGCTCGGCGCGGAAATCATAGTCTTCGGTTGGATCGCGCCCACCCGTGTCGACGTCTTTGACCGGCTCGGACGGGTGGATCATGCGAACTCCATGGGGAAGACGCCATCGCGCCAACGGGGACGCGGAACGCAAGCCTGGGCTTCTTATTGACGGCCCCGCTTCACCCCGTGGTCGCCGAGACAGCGTCGGTCAGGGGGGATGCCTTTCCATGGCGGCCCCTCATCTCACGAGACGAAAATAAAACAGAAAAACTAAAAAAAAATGTCTGACCGAGGGTTCGAAGATGAGACATCGCGACAGATGACAAACACTGGACGGCCGTCATCCGCGACCAATGTCTAGCACTTGTGTGCCGCCTTCGATGCATGACCTCACCGATCGACGTTGACAGAGACCGTAAAACATACACGGCAGGAAGACGGGTAGGTAAGATCCAGAATGTAACCGACCCGTTGTGCGTGAGAACCACGAAAGTCGCCGTTGCCGACGCTCCTCCCCGACTCGAATCGTCCAGCGCTTTTCTTCGTCTAAAACGGCGGGAGGGCATATCCCACCGTGATGGTTGTCGCTGGAATCAGTGCCATCAGTATGGTCGCGATTGCTGACGAGCGGAACTTTTAACTTTTAACCAGAATTTCACCGTGCGACCTTGACCGACACCATGCCAGACCTCTCTATCATCGCGACCCGACGCCTTTCAAAAGTTAGTTGACACAGGCGGATCTTCTGTTCTTGAGTCCATAGTTAATGGTGACTAACTAGACAGTGCTGTGCTGTCACGAAGTCTCTCCATCTCGCGAACGGCTCGGAAAGGGACCGCGTGGCTCACGGAAGATGCTTCATCTTAAAGCAATGAATTGGCAGTGCGCCATATCAGTAACGCGCCGATGGCGCGACTTTTTTCATTTGGTATCTATCGTTTTATTTCCCGAAGCAGTCTGTTCCTCTTATGCATCACATAATGAGCATCAATGATGCGATCGGTCCATGGCGTCGCGCCGCCCAGCGCCTGCCCCGCGCGGCCTTGTGAACTGTAGACCCCTGATGCGATACCATGGGGGTACGAATGCCGGCGAAGTATCGATGAAGCGGCCTGCCGACCCCATCGTTTGTCGATTGAAGCCATTCGCGGGCTAATCGCCTGGACTGCAGCTATCGGAAACGACCACCGATTCGTTGGTCAACCCCTTCATTCTCGCCAATCCGCCGGCCTAATGTCTCCGACACGCGGGGATACGAGGGCCTGCGGTGGTCCTCCGTCATTCCGTCTTGATGTGCCTCATCAATTCGGCCCTACGTTCGTCGAGGCTGCTCGCTGCGTTTGGCATGAGACTCGATGTCCAAGTATGGCTTTGGATTTGGACGATGTCGAAAGCCATGCGCCCATGCCGGGCGATGGGGCGGCGCGGCGGTGGTTGGCGCCCCGACGCGCTCCGCCATGTCACCTCGCACTCAGCGCAGACCGGTTTGGTCGCCCGCGCGAGGATTCCGGATGTCGGGGTTTGAACCTCCCCGATTGGCAGCAGATCAGGGTATTAGCCGACACGGGCGCGACAGCGACAGCGCCGACGTGCCGCACCCCCCGGGATCCGCTGCGGCTGGGCACGATGCCACAGCGAGAACCCAGCGACGATCCCACGGAACGTACACCCCCGCTCCCCCCGGACTGGACGAGACGGCCAGCGTAATCGCGAGAGCTCGGCGGCGTCCGCTTTGGTTGCAACCCCCATTTCAGGTGCCTGCGTTGTTGATCGTCTGCGGAAAGGCGTCGTGGTGGCCTTTCGGTAGACTATCAACAACGCGCGGCGTCGGGAGCAACGACAGCGACAGCGGGCAACGGCGATCGCGAAGGCAGCGGCCAAGACAGCGGCGAAGGCCGTCGCGCAGACAAAAGCGGGCCCATCGATGACAGTACCCGGGGCAGGCCTTGCCTGATGGTCGACATCCGCCGCAGCCCGGTGGAGAAGGATTGCCCGCGGGGTCGTCCCTCTCCGTCGGCCCCTGAAGCCATTTGCTATCCTGACCCTGGATCGGATCTGTTTCAAGAGCCGCAGCGCTGGCCATTAACACCTGTGCGCGCGAAGGCGGCCAATATAGGCGTCGTCGCATTCGCGAGGGGTTGAACGATGATTGTCTCTCGGGTCTCGTCATGACGACCGCGGCGGGGCAAGCAAACGGCTCCTCCGCGATGCCCGATGCTCGATGCCCGATGCCCGATGCGCCAGAGAGGGTGACGCAGATCCCCTCGAAGGAGCACCAGAGGGATCGCAGCAATAGTGGCCGTGCCTTCAAGACCGCGCCGGGACCCAACAACGGCGGGCACGCGAGAGGGGTGAAAGCCATCGCACGCAGGGGTATGCGCTCGGTCGCCCGTATCCCCGCGCGCCCGCGGTTCCGCAACTTCGACGGCAGACATAGATCGAGACAAACCGGATGCCTGTTAGTTTTTCATTTCGTGTTGTTGGGTCGACGTCCCGATACGAGCTTCGGCCCGGCTGCTGGACAACCATACGGTCGATGCTGCGCCGTCGGAGTTGGCGATGCGGGTTTGTCCTGGGCCTGGCTCGAGCGCGGAATGCTCGTGGTGGGCCGCATGGCAGCTAGACGATGGCATGGCACATGGGTCGCTTGGGTCATTTGCAGAATAAGCATTCGCTAGAATCATCAACGGAGCCGTTGCAGACGTCGACACGCCAGTCATGCCACGTTGGCAGGGCGACGCTGTATCCATTAGTCAACAGCATTTGTCGCCCATCCACTCCTCTTGAAGCGCAGAAAAAGGGCGATGGAGCTTCTCTTCATGCATCATGCGAGAAGACAAGACATCGACCACGTTCACGGGCCTCTCTTCTTCAACCGACGCCTCCCGGTCGAGGCCAGAAGAGACAGAACGTCCTTCTTCGGTTGTTATACGACCTTGCAAATGACCAGCCGACGTCCACTGCGGACGGACCTCCCTTGTCCTCCCATCTTGTATCGTTGTTGCGCCGCATCAGAACGCACAGCACAGAGTGTCGCTGCTGCTCTAACCCGTTACCCAGCATCGAGCCAACGCTCCCAACCATCTTTCGTGGCACGGAGGTGGCGCGCTCCGCTGTGACTTCTTGCCCGTTCCCCTGCCCGCCACGAGCTTGCTACGTGCCTTCTCGTGCCTCCACGTGCTCGCTGCGCCTGGTGGACCCCCGGATCGACCATCGGACTGCCGTTTCATCCCACAAGACCGAACCTTGGCCGTGATCATCTGACCGAGCTCGGTGTGAAGCGTCTCAGGCGCGGACCGGCTCTTGGACACCTTTTTTTCTCGGGTGCGCGCGCCCGTCAGCCTCGCGGCACTCAACGCGCTCCCGCCATGGATCCTGAAGATGTGCTGGCGCATACCGGCACCAACATGACACTGTCCTTCCATGGGGGGTATGTGGCGGCGTCCTTCCTCATCTCAACCATCGGGTCGATGGTCTCGCTGGAGCTGATTCGGCTGCGCACCTCGAATCAGGGATGGCGCAACTTTGTGCTGCTGCTATCAGCGTCCTCGATCCTCGCGACCCAGGCAATCTTTGGCCTGCATTTCTTTGGTATGTCCGCCGCACACATCGTGCTGCCGGGTACCGGAATGAAGCCGTACCAGATCTTCTATGACCGCGCCATCACGATCGCCTCGGCGTTCGAACCGTGGGTGCTCGTGACGGCCACAATTGTCATTTGCGGCAGCACCGATCAGCCGGGATACTTGCGCCTCGGGCTCGGCGGCATGCTCGCCGCCGCCGGCGTGTGCTTAATGCACTGGACTGCCATGATCGCCATGAGAGTCACGCTCGTCTGGCGGCCGGGCATCCTCGTCGTTGCGGTGCTCATTAGTATCGCGGCGTGCACGACCGCCTTGACGCTCTTTTTCCGGCTGCGCGCCGCGTGGGAGAACAACACGATCCGGCAAGCCGGCGCGTCAGTGCTCATGGCCGGCGCCATCTCGGCCACCCACTACCTGGGCATGTACTCGGCGAACTACCGAATTGCGACGCATGCGACCATTGACGGTACGCCGCTCACGGGCGGCCGTACCCACACGTCCGACCTGGGCACGCCCGCCGTGCTGCGCACCTCCGCCGCCTTCTCGGGGGTCTGCGTCGCCGCGGCCGTGTACCTGATCTGGCTGCGCCTGCGGAGCCGCACGACCACCCGGCGGCGCGGCGTCGACATCGTCACCGTATACTGCAACGTGGCGGGAAACGTGCTCGTGGATGTGGAGGGCCGGCTGCCGAGCATGGCCGTTCGCGAGCAGTATGATCTCCCCGGCAAGGACATCCTCGACCCGGCGATTCTGTGGTTCATGAAGGCCAGTCTCAACTGGCCCGCGATCGCGCAGGCCGCGCACTGCATCATGAGCCGGCGGGCCATGTTCGATGCGCTGGTCGAATCCGACGAGAAGCATCGGCTCATGCAGTGGGCCCTCGTCGAGGCGACGGCCCATCTCGCGCACGTGATGGGCAGCAGTATCCTCAAGATGGGCATCATGTATGACCACATCCTGGACGGCTCGCACTTCCGCTCCTCCATCGTGCTTGTGAAGGTCATTGACCACGAACAGGGCGATATCTTCAAGCGCAGCGGCTACTGCTGGGCGCTCCCGCGCAAAGTCGAGAAGATCATGGCGCAACAGCTCGGCGTCAACGTGTCCCAGATCCGCGACGTCGTCGGCAGTGTCCGGCCTTATATTAACGCCGCCATGCAGCCGCTGAAGCCCGAGTACTACGTCGGCTCGCTCGTGGTGAAGAGCAACCTGTCGGGCTTCCACATCATGGTCCCCAAGAACGCTCACAGCAACATTCCGATGGCGCCGGTCTCGGAAGCCACGTGGAACTTTCTGCGGCAGCATAGCGACAACTTGCGGGAGGTGTTTGACCATGCGACGGTCAATCCCGACGAGCTCGAGGCGACGGCGTCTGCGCTGCACCGCATCGGCCTGCTGTCGGACGCGCAGCGCAGCGTCAGCCCTGCGCGCGCGCGCTGCGCCGCGGTCGCCCACGCGCTGCAGTTCGTCACTCTCTCGAAGGATATCCTCCGGATGAACAGCCAGCGCATGGTTTCCCCGTGGACCGCGCGGCCACCCATCCTCCAGCCGTTCCGCGCCTTGGCCGCAAACGGCGGCGCGAACAGCGGCGCCGGCACGCCCCAGACCGCGTCGACGGAGGGCGCCGTGCGGGGCAAGCCGTGGCCGAAGGGCAAGCCGTGGCGGACGCCCGCGCAAGCGCTGCGCGCAGCGGCGGCGGCGGCAACGTCCCTGCATCGGACAGACTCGGCCGCGATGGCGAGCATCGGCGAAATGGCGCCGGGTCCCGATCACAATGGCCATGCGGTGGGGGCGACGACGTCGACAGCGTCCGCCACGCCGTGCTGCGTGGAGGCGACGCGCAGCCACGCGACGGAGATGAGCGGCATGCTGGACGCGACCGCGGCCGCGAAGTCGTCGATGGCCATCGGAGCGAGTAGCGGCGGCGCCGGGGAGGCGTTCCAGGATGCGGCCCTGGGCGTGCGCAGCGTGACAAGTATGTCGGAGTTGACGTCGACCTACGCCGGCTCGAGCGAGCCGCGGTTCTGGTCGGTGCCGGCCGCGGAGGCCACCGGCCCCTTCGACGGCAACGTCAATGTGCTGATCTTCACGTGCGCGTTGGACGACCTGGATACGTCGGGCGTGAAGGGCGAGCCGTTTGCGGTGAACGCGCAGCAGTATGATATGATCCCGCTGCCGATCTTCGAGACGCTGAACATGTGCCGCCTGTTCCCGCGCGACATGGCCGTCATGCTCAAGAAGGACATGCTGCCGCTGCTCGGGCACCTGAACAAGGTCAGCCACGACCTGTTTGCCAACCAGGACGAGCGCCGCGAGCAGCGCCGCTCGAAGCACTGGATCCGGCTGTACCTGACAGATCTGTGGGGCATCGGCCTCAAGAGTGGGCGCGTCGGGCCGGTCACGATTGGGATGACGAGCACGTGCAGCGATGCCGGCGGCAGTAACGCCACACCCTCCGTCTGGCAGACTCGCCCTATGAATGACGCATCAAATAACGTCTGACGGCGTGAGACGGTACGTTGTGTGTTCATACTTTTTGTTTTCCATGGGATGCCATGATTTAGAGCTAAGCCCCCTCGAGCGGTACCCCCCTCGATGACCATCATCTTTCATCCCATTCCATATATCCTATCCTTCAATACAGAGCTCGAGCTCAAGAGACAGAGAGGTTCTCAGATTTCCCCAAATATCAGCGAGTTTCGCTTCATGAACCACCGAGAGATCCTCTCCGTCGAGCGATTCATCCACGGCGATGGGGAGAAAACATACAGTCATCGACGGGTGGCGGATTCTCATGGGTTGTGTTTCCGAGCGGGATTGACATCTCTGCTAGAGACTCACGTCAAGCATTTTCCGGCATGGCGCCACGCGCGAGGTGTCGTTGTGGAAAAGCCGGCCACGTCGAGAGATACCGCCAAGATCGCGATGGAAAGCCATGCCACCTAGCCGAGAACGAGTCCATGAGCCACCACGATGGACATCATGTCTGGGACGACCCAAGACAAGACGACCAGAGCGGACGACGTTCTTCCGCAACAAGAATCGTACGCAACGCGATCTCGTCCCTTCAGCTTCCATCCTGCCTCGCTTCCGCTGCACGACGTCCGCCGATGCCGCCGTCAAACCTGCATTTTCGGGAGTTCCGGATACCATCGCGACCTGCTCCGACATCCCCCGCGCCATCGGGCTGCTCCGGGGAGGGAAGGTCCCTCCGCCGTGGGCGATGACTCGCGCTCGCCCGTGCTTATCGCCTGTCCCTGAGCGACGGCCGCGCCGCCCAGCGGCCCGCCACCGGCATAAGCGCCGGTGCCGCACCCGCCAGGGTCTCGTGCCCGACCCACCTGCGCCACCCGCCTTCGCGTCCCGCCGGCCGCGCCGCATTACGCGCTTTCTCTGCTGACATTCGGGATTGCCCGAGCAGCCGGCGCTCTCCACAGCCAGACGCCGCGGCCGGACGCCGCGACCAACGCCGCGGATCCGTGCGGGTGCCGCCGGCAGAACCGGCCGGCCTGCCGCGCCGCGTCGCGCCGACGCTCCGGGGCGCAACGCCGGCCCCGCACGCCGTCCCTCGCGGCCGAGCGGCCACGCTGCGGTGGCGTCGTCAGACGGTCGCCGCGCTAGGATTCCCGGGACAGGCGGGTCCGCGCCGGCTCGCAGCGACTCGCGGCGACGGGCAGCACCATAAGCAGCGGCTGCACGAAGTCCTGACGAACACGCGACACTCATAGCGGGGACTGCGGCGTTCGAGACTTCGGAGGGGCCGTCGTGCGCCCGCCATCGTCGACCCGGCGTCGTGGGGTGGGGAGGGGGCGTATTGGCACATAGCGGCGACACCTCGTGGCGCAGCGCCACACCCCCTTCACTCCCTCCCTGCATCGCGACCTCCGCCGACATCCTGCGCGGCTTCCTCGGATCCTACTGCTAGACCCGGTACCGGCGACCGTGTTCTTGGCCCGCCTGGCTTGTACGCAGTCGATTACGACGGCCCGATCTTTGGCCTGGGTGAAGCGGGGGTCCGCTGAGCGCTTCGTTCACGCCGGCCTGATTCCGCGATGACGACGGCCGCCACGGCCGCCCGGGGCGGCGCTGCATCGTCGGCGTCGTCGGCCGCGGCGGCGGCAGCAGCAGCAGCAGCAGCTGCCGTGCCGCCGAGCGCGGCGACCAGCGGCGAGAGCGGCAGCGGTGGCGGCAGTGGCAGTGGCATGGCGACGGCCATGGCGGCGCCGACGCAGCAGGACCGCACGCTACGCGACTTTGTGCACCAGCAGGATGGTACGCGGCCGCTGCGCTCTATCCTGCTCGCGAACAACGGGCTCGCGGCCGTCAAGGCCGTGCGGTCGATCCGGCAGTGGTCGTACGAGACGTTCGGCGATGAGCACCTGATCCACCTGACGGCGCTGTGCACGCCGGACGATCTGCAGAGCAACGCGGAGTTCATCCGCATGGTCGACCACGTGGTCAGCGTCCCCGGCGGGCCGGGCAACCACAACTACGCCAACGTGGCGCTCATTGTCGAGACGGCCTCGCGCTACAAGGTCGACGCGGTCTGGGTCGGCTGGGGCTACGCGAGCGAGAACCCCGCCCTGCCGGAGCGCCTCGCGATGCTCGAGCGCCCCGTCGCCTTCATCGGGCCGGGCGCTGCGGCCATGCGGCTGCTCGGCGACAAGATCGCATCCACGCTGCTCGCGCAGTCGCTCGGCGTGCCCTGCGTGCCCTGGTCCGGTGACCACATCCTGCTGCCGAACGTGGCCAAGTACCTCGCCCGCCAGCGCCAGCGCCAGCAGCGCGGGCACCCGCCCCCACGCGCGGCTGCGCCTCCTCGTCCCGCTGCCACGGCCGTCCATGGCCACG
This sequence comes from Caulochytrium protostelioides, assembly GCA_003615045.1. Taxonomy (NCBI): domain Eukaryota; kingdom Fungi; phylum Chytridiomycota; class Caulochytriomycetes; order Caulochytriales; family Caulochytriaceae; genus Caulochytrium; species Caulochytrium protostelioides. Next base: position 93,917 of record ML014122.1, on the reverse strand, counting down.
GTCACGACAACTTCAACGCCGCCGCCGCCGCCGCCGATGACGACGATCCCTGGGCGGCGCCGTCGATCCCCGCTTCCGTCTACGCGTCGGCCATGGTCTCGACGGCGAAGGAGGGCCTCGCGCGCGCCGAGCGCATCGGATTCCCGATCATGATCAAAGCGTCGGAGGGCGGCGGCGGCAAGGGCATGCGGCTGGTGCGCGACCCGCGGGACTTCGAGGCGGCGTTCGGGCAGGTCCAGCACGAAGTCGTCGGGTCGCCCGTCTTCCTCATGCGCGTCGTCGAGCAGGCGCGGCACCTCGAGATCCAGGTCGTCGCCGACCAGCACGGCGACGTGATCACGCTGTTCTCGCGCGACTGCACGCTACAGCGGCGCCACCAGAAGATCATCGAGCAGGCGCCCGCCGTCATTGCGCCGCCGCACGTGCTGCGCGCGATGGAGGCCGCGGCCGTCAAGCTCGCCGTCGCCGCCGGGTATACCTCGCTCGCGACGCTCGAGTACCTCTACGACCCGGCCACGACGCAGTTCTATTTTCTGGAAGCCAATCCGCGGCTCCAGGTCGAGCACCCGACGACCGAGATGATCACAGAGGTCAATTTGCCCGCGGTCCAGCTGATGATTGCCATGGGCATTCCGCTCGGCCAGATGCAGGACGTGTGCACGTTGTATTCGCGCCCGCCCTCCTCGCTGCCGCTAGGCAAGCGTCCGCGGTGGACGGCGGCAGCGGCCGACAAGCATCAGGCGACAGACGAGACGGACGAGGCGGACGACGGACGGTCGTGGAGCCCACCGGGGTACCGCGGGTTCGTGATTGCAGCGCGCATCACGGCCGAGAACCCCGAGGCCGGGTTCCGCCCCGACACGGGCAAGCTGCTGGAGCTCAACTTCCGCAGCAACCGCCGCGTCTGGGGCTACTTCTCGATCACCTCCAACGGCGCCGTGCACATGTATGGCGACTCGCAGTTTGGCCACGTGTTCTCGTACGGCGAGAGCCGCGAGGAGAGCCGCAAGCACCTCGTGCTGGCGCTGAAGGAGCTCTCGATCCGCGCTGCGTTCCGCACCACCGTGCCGTTTCTCGTACAGCTGCTCGAGCACCCGGCGTTCGTCCGCAACGATGTCCATACCGGCTGGCTGGATCATCTCCTCACGCTGCCGGTCGCCACGCGGATGTCCACCGCGCCGCTGCTCACGATGCACCCGAGCCAGGTCCACGCCGCGCAGCCCGCGCGCATGCTCCCGTCCGCGGGCGGCGCCCGCGACCCGCCCGACCTCCGCATCGCTGCGCTTGTCGCCACGACCCTGCTCGCATGGAACACGCTGCGCCACAACGACACCCAGCTCGACTATCTGCTGCGCCGCGGCGTGCTGCCCTCGCAGGCGGTCATCCAGCCGCTGCTGACGCTGCGCCACGTGGTCCAGTTCATCATCGACGACGTCGCGTTCGTGATGGAGGTCGTCAAGACGAGTGCGGACTGCTTCGCGCTGCGCCCGCTCGCGGCCGCCGCGCCGAGCGCCACCGGCGCCGCCGGCGCGCCCATCGTCGGCGTCACGCCGGGCATCGACGCCGGCCAGCCGCAGGCTGACTGGATTCACGTCATCCTCAAGAGCCTCGCCGACAACTCGTTCCTGTTTATCCACCTCGGCACGACATATGTCTGCTTCCCGACGTTCGGCGCCGGCAGCCGCGGCCCTGCGCGCGAAGCGGCGGCGGCGGCGGCGGCCAGCGCGGGTGCCGGCGGTGCCGGTGGGAGCGGCGACGATGCGGGCGAATCTGGCGCGCCAGGCGACGACGCAGGCGCGGGCGGCGGCAGCGCCGACGCGCAGGAAGCGTCGGGCGCCCCCGTCGGCGACGACGGCGCGCTGCTCGGCGTCGCCATCAACAACAACCAGTACGTCAAGGTCCAGTCGCACACCGATCCGTCGCTGCTGCTCAGCCCCTCGTCGGGCAAAATCACGCAGTACACCCAGCCGGACGGCGCCATGATCAGCGCGGGCGACGTCTACTGCGAGATCGAGGTCATGAAGATGATTCTGCCACTGACGGCCGCCATCGGCGGCAAGCTGCAGATCCTGCAGAACCCGGGCGCTATTATCCGCAAGGGTGCGCTGCTGGCCCGCGTCGTGATGGACGACAACGAGAACGACAACGGTGGTTGCCAGACGACGGCGTCGCGGTCATCGGTGGTGCCGTTCGAGGGCAGCTGGGCCTTTGACGCGGCCGCCAACGCGCTGCGCGAAGGTCCTGTGGGCTTCCTGACGCCGCGCAATGCGCCGAACACGGCGCTGCTGTCGCCCGAGCAGGCCGCCGCCGCCATCGTGCTGAGCCGCGCGCCAGCCGCCCCCTCCCATCACCGCCTCCAACCTGCGGAGCCGGCCTCCTTCAGCGCGTCCGAGCTGGCGGTCGCACACCCGGCGCACCAGCAGTGGCACAAGGTCCGCGACCAGATCAAAGCGCTGTGCGCAGGCTGGACGTGGCTCGGCGACTACTTCCAAATCTTGCGCCACATGTTCTCGCTGCTGCGCGACCCGAAGGTGCCCTTCTACGAGTTCCAGCAGTGCGTGTCGACCATGACGCTGCCGCAAAAGAAACTAGCCGTGTTCGAATCCTTGCTGCACGCCTCGCTGCTTAACCGCCCGCCCGAGGCCGAGATCGAGCTGGGGCAGCTCGAGCGGTGGGTCCAGCAGGAGCTGCCGATCTCGATGCGCGAGGGCTTCCAGCCCCTGTTCGAGCGGTACCGCGCGGGCCTGTCGGGCCACGAGTTCTCCGTGGTGCAAGCGATCCTCGAGGACTACCGCCAGATTGCGTCGGACTTTGCGGGGCCCTTCGAAACGGCGTACAGCGCGCTGCGCGAGCGCTACCAAGGCAGCCCGTCGCTGCTGCGCGACCGCCTGCGAATCCGCGCCGCCCACGAGCAGCGCCAAGTCCTGGTCAAGATCCTGCTCGACTTCCTCCACTCCGACCTCGACTTCTGCCCGTACCGCACGCAGCTCATGCCCGTGATGCAGGCACTCAGCAGCCTCGACGAACAGACCCACCGCAAGGTTGTCACGCGCGCCCGCGAACTCGTCCGCACGCTCCGCCAGCCGCCCCACGTCTTCCGCCGCGCCGAAATGGACCGCGCTCTGCGCCGCTCCCTGGAGGCCGCCCCCGACGGCCCTGCCTCGCCGCCCGCCGCGCTCTCTGCGGCCCCGGGGGACGGCGGCATTCCGGCGTCCGCGTCCGCCCTCTCCATCGCGTCGCAGGCCTCGGCCGACAGCGCCGCGGTGGCTTCCAGTCGGGGCCACGCGCCCGGCGCCACGAGCGCGCTCGGCCTGCACCCGATGACGGGGCTCATGCCGATCGCGCTCGGCGCCGCCGACCGTCTCGTCGATATCACTGAGCGCGCGTCCTTCTCGATCCTCGACCTGCTGCCCAACTTCTTTGACCACGCGGACCTCCGGCTCCGCGTCACCGCGTTCCAGGTGTACATCCGCCACGTGCTGCCCATGCGCCAGATCGCCGTCGCCGAGGCCTACCGCTTCTGGGGCCGCGCCGCGCCGCCGCATGCCCGCGAACCGTTCCTGCTCTGGAAGTTTGATGCCCTCACCGCGCCGCCGTCCGCCGCCCAGACGCCGGCGTCGAAGCCCGGCGCTCCCCTCAGCCGGTCCGGCTCGGTCGCGTCCCTCGAGACGCTAGACCTGGACCCACCCGTGACGCCCCTAATGCCGGCCGCCGCCATCGCTGGCGGCGGCAGTGGCAGCAACACCAGCACCGACACACCAGCCGCGGCGAGCGGCCACCCCGCCGCGACGCCCGAGAGCCCCGGCGGCCTGCCGCCGGACGTGGTGGTCGGGTGCATGACCTGGTGCCCGAACCTCGCGGCTGTGGGGCCTCTGCTGGAGGGCATTCTCGGCATCGTGCCGCGGACGTGTTTGCCGACGGCGGATACCCCGGCGAACGCCCCCGCCAAGCCCCTCGCGACGATGCTCACGATCGCGCTGCCGCACGCGCAGTTCGCCGGTATGAAGGACGACGCCGTCTCGGCGCAGCTCTCGGCGTCCGTGATGCCCAGTATCCCGCTGCACCTGCACCACTGCCTCCGCGTCACCTTCTTGCTCGTGCGGCCGTCCCAGATCCCGCACTACTTTACGTTCGTGCCGGCCACCGCCGTCACGAGCTTTTCGCCGTCCTACCCGCCGCACGCCCACCACGCTCACGGGCACCAGGGCGCCGCGTGGCTGGCCTCGGTCCCACCGCCGCCCTCGGCATCGAGCGCGTCGGCGGCGCGCGCTGCCGTGGTCTGGATGGAGGACGCCGCCATCCGCCACGTGGACCCCGCCCTCGCTCGGGAACTGGAGCTGTGGCGCTTGAAGGACTACCAGCTCGAGCGGCTCTCCACGGACGGCTCGCGGTTCCATATCTACCGCGGCCGCCACGCCGCCCTCGGCGACAAGGACCGCATCTTTGTGCGCGCCCTCCTCTATCCGCCGCGGCCCACGCAGGACCTACGTCACACCTTCGCCCGCGAGGGCGACCGCCTGCTCTCGGACATCATCGGCACCCTCGAGGTGCTCGGCACGGCCACCCTGCGCGGCGCCGGCCACCACCTGTCGATCCACATCCTCGCCGATCTCGACATGACCCTCGACGAAGCCGCCAACGCCATCTCGAAGCTACTGCTGCTGCACGGCCCCATGCTGTGGCACCTGCGCATGCCGTGCGCCGACATCCGCTTCCGCCGCCTGACGCCCGAAGGCTCCCCCGTCCGCTTCATGATCGACTCGACCTCCGGCATGTCCGCCAGCATCCACGTCTACCGCGAGGAAGCGCCGGGCGACCACGGCGGCACCAGCGGCGGCCGCGCCCGGCTCGTGTCGCTCTGCGGCGACGACGCGCCGCTCCACAACAAGATCCTGCCGTTCCAGAGCCCGCAGGGCAAGACGGTCCTCTCGTCGCGCCGCAACCTCGCGCAGCAGATGGGCACGACTTTCGTCTATGACTTCATTGACCTCTTCCGCCGCGGCGTCCAGGGTGCCTGGATGCACCACCCGCACCGGCCCGCGACGCCGTCGCGTGGCGGCGCGCCCGAGGGGAACCCGGTGGGCCCGACGCCGGAGCTCGCCGAGATGGTCGTGGCCCAAGAGATGGCCCTCGATGCCGACGGCGTGCTGGTGCCCGTACGCCGCGCGGTTGGCGAGAACACCTGCGGCGTCGTCGTGTGGCGCATGACGCTGTGTACCCCTGAGTGTCCGTCCGGCCGCGACGTCGTCGTCATTGCGAACGACATTACGTGGCAGGGCGGCGCCATGAGCGTGCCCGAGCACGAGCTCTTCGCGGCGGCGTCACGGTACGCGCGGCAGCACCGCCTGCCGCGGCTCTACCTGAGCGCCAACAGCGGCGCACGCATGGGCGTCATCAGCGCCGTCATGGACAAGATGCAGATCGCATGGAACGACCCCGACGACCCGGACCGCGGCCACGCCTTCCTCTTCCTCTCGGACGAGGACATGGCGCAGCTCGGTGCCGCAGCCGCCGACGTTGTCCAGACCGAGATCGTTACCTATGGCAGCCGCTCGGTGCACAAGATCACGGCTGTGCTCGGCGACCGTGGCTCGCCCATCGGCGTCGAGAATCTGAGTGGCTCCGCCATGATCGCAGCCGAGACGGCCAAGGCCTACGAGTCCGTGTTCACCATCACACTCGTCACGTGCCGATCGGTCGGGATTGGCGCGTACCTCGCGCGGCTAGGCCAGCGCGTTGTCCAGGTCGCCAGCGCGCCGTTGTTGCTCACGGGCGCCACGGCGCTCAACAAGGTGCTTGGCCGCGCCGTGTACACGAGCAACCTCCAGCTCGGCGGGCCCGCGGTCATGGGCGCCAACGGCGTCTCGCACGTCGTCGTCAGCAATGATTTCCGCGGCGTCAAGACGATGCTCCAGTGGCTCAGCTACGTGCCTGTGCCCACCGACCACGTCTGCCAGGTGCCCCTGCCGTCGCCCCTGCTCAAGGGCTCACCGGAGCTCACACTCAGTCCCGGAACGCCCCTGGTGCCGTCGCCCATCCTCGGGGGCCGGCCGTCGAGCAGCGGCGGCGGCAGCAACGGCGACATTAACCGTCCGGCGGGCCGCGCGCTCCATGCCGACGCACTGCCGTCGCCGCCGCCGACGACGCCGCCGCCGACGACGACGACGACGCTACCGTCGACATGGAGCGCTGTGACGGACACGCGCGAGCTACTGCAGCAGTTCTTTGACCCGGGCAGCGTGCTGGAGCTGATGGGCCACTGGGCAAGCGGAATCGTGACGGGCCGGGCCCGCCTCGACCGCCAGGCCTGCGCCTACATCGCCGTGGACCGCCAGACCCACATCGAGACGATCCCCGCAGACCCGGCGATCCCGCATTCGCAAGAGTCGCGTGCGCCGCAGCCGCACGGCGTGCTTGTGCCCCAGGCCGCGCTCAAGGTCGCCACGGCCCTGCGCGACGCAAACCGCGAAGGCCTGCCGGCCCTGATTTTTGCAGACTGGCGCGGGTTCAGCGGCGGCCAGAGCGACATGTACAACCAGATCCTCAAGTTCGGCGCCATGATGGTCGAGGCGCTCGTAGGCTACCGCCAGCCCGTGCTGCTCTATGTCGTCGGCGAGCTGCGCGGCGGTGCGTGGGCCGTGCTCGACACGGCGATCAACCCCGACATGATGGAGATGGTCGCCGCGCCCGACGCCAAGGGCAACGTGCTGGAGCCCGAAGGCCTGTGCTCGGTGAAGCTCCGCACGCCCGTGCTGCACCATTGGATGCGTCGCCTCGACCCCGTGCTGTCGCAGGGTGTGCTCGCGTCCGCCGCTGCGGCCGCCGTCGCCGCCTCCGCCGCCGCCACCAGCGCCAACGTCACCGCCACCACGCTCACCTCGCCTGCCGCCGCCGAGGCCGACCGCCTCGAGGCCCTCCACGCCGCTTACCAGCAGGTGGCGCTGACCTTCGCCGACCTCCACGATGGCGCCGCGCGCATGCTCCACACGGGCGTCATCTCGGCGGTCGTGCCGCTCGCGTCCTCCCGCGACGTCCTCGCGGCCCGGCTCCGCTTACGCATGGCCCAGTGCCGCGCCTGGCGCGCCGCTACCGACCCGCCCGCCGCGGACCCCGCGTCCGGCCCCGAGACGGCCCGCGCCGCGCTCTCCTTCCGCGACGCGCGGGCCCAGCTCGCCGAGCTTATGCCGAGCGCGCTACTGAAGAAGCGCGCGCGCGCGCTGGAGGCTGCCCTGCCGGCGGCGCTCCGCGCGCCGCCCCTGCCCGGCAACAGCACCGGCGGCACGCCCGCGCCGACGCCGGCGCAGCTCCTGGCGCGCGACCGGGCGCTCGCGGACTGGCTCGCCGGCAGCGACGAGGGCGCCGAGCACGTGCGCGCGTGGACCGCGGCGCACCGCGCCCAGCGCTTGGCGCGGCAGCTCGCCGCCGTCGTGGCACAGTCGGCGGCCGAGGGCGCCGCGCTCCCCGAGCTCGTGGCCCAGCTGTCCGCGGACCAGCGGCAGCAGCTCCAGTCGGCGCTCGCAAGCGTGCCTCAGGCCGGGGCCCCGCCCGTGCCGAGCGGGCCGCCCTAGACGGCGCAGCCCCAGGCGACGGCGTCGGCCGCCTCGGGATCGCACGAATCGTCTGATGCGCGGTAGGAATGCCGATTGCCTCCTTTCCCTCTATTATCATCTCGACCCTGCGTCGCCTTTTTTTTTCTCTGAATCCCGCAACCGGTTCTCGAGCCGATCACACATAACAAGCAACATGCTCATCCAATAAATAGAAAAACAACCAACCAACCCAATCACACCGCTCGCGATGCATGCATACGCGCTGGCCCTGGCGACGCGCTGGCCATACATGCCCCACGCGACACGCGAGAGAACGCTTCGAGCCCAGCCAGTTACTTGTGCATCATGAGGTAAAGCGTCTGGCCAACGTGGATCTCCTGGAGGTTGGTGTAGTCGCCAGCGAGGCACATGAGCAGGCCGCCGAAGGAGACGTACGCGGACACCTTCTGGTCCTGCTCGTTGTACTTGTAGACCTTGCCGTGCATCACATAGTCGTAGTCGTCGGCGAGGGTCTTGGTGGCGGTGCCGACGCTGCGCCACTCGTCGCGCTGGGCCGCAGGGCCGTCGTCGCCGCTCAGCGAGAGCGAGGAGACGAGCATCATGACGAGGTGGTCGCCCTGGCTGACCGGGTAGATCTCGACATTAACGTCCAGCTCCATCGTCATGCCGGTCTGCTCGCTGATCGCGGCGATGCGCGACACGCGGTCGAACTTCTTGCCGTTCGCATCGATCTGCGTGACCTCAAAGACATCGCTGAACAACTCGTTCTGGAGAGTCCATTGCAACCCAATGGCGAGAAAGACGTATGGATAGACCGTGTCCGATGCGGCGTGAATGATATATCGTATCATGATAGCGAGGGTAGGCAACGATGGGTGAGTATGGCATGGTAGCATAACAGGGTAAGACCATCAGCGAGCAACGTCAAGCTTCTATCTCGCTGCACGTGCCACCCATGGAAGGGATGCAAGGATGCATGCCATGCCCAGCATCGATCATCGGTCGACCTGGCAGCCCACGATCTTGCGAGCCGGATGGGCGAGCGATACCCCGCATCGCCGTATGTGTTGTGGGCGGCATGAGCCCTGCAGCAGCAGACGGAGGCTCGGCCATCGCTCTCGCTGATCGTAATGATGGATACGTAGCGACGGGTCTTTCAGATGTCGGATCGAGCAGCAGCAGCAGCAGCAGCAGCAGAAGCGACGGCGTCGCAGCGACGGGACGGCTAGCGAAAGCGGAGGCCGCAATGGCGATCCTACCTTCATGGTGGCGGCAGCGAAGGGGGTGTGGCGGGGGGAACGGGGAGAACGGCAGAGAGACGCGGAAACGACGCGACGGAGTCAGAGCGGCCGCGGCGGCGGAGATGTCAGAACAGCGAGGCAACTCACCGCGAGACCGTTTAGCCCAAAATAATCAAATCAAATGAAAGTAACCCCGCTCGCGGGCTCTCGCTGCGCTCCCTCGATACCTGCCGGCGTCGCCGGCGTTTCATGCCTAGAACCGAGCGCCGCGTGGTGGACGGGCGGCCGCTCGCGTGATGATGCGCTCAGGCTGCCCTGCGATGGACCCTGCACTGGCCCGACGGTCGTCCGACGCCGTCGCGCCGTATGGCTCGGTGCGCCGTGCGACCGCATCCAGCCCGCGCCCAGGAACCGACGGGCCGGCGTGAGCGGAGCGGCGAGACAACGAGCGAGCGCGCATCATGGGGCTGAACCCCGCATTCGTCGCGACGCCCCGCCATCGCGAGGCGAAGCAAAGCCCAGCAAAGCAAGACGAAGCGCGGCGAGGCGAAGCGAGGCGAAGCGAGGCGAAGCGAGGCGAAGCGAAGCGAGGCGAAGCGAGGCGAAGCGAGGCAGCACTCCCCTACTACGCTCGCCCGCCGCAGGAAGCAAGGACTTGGGGGGGTCCCCGCCGGTGAAGCGCCAATCCCCGACCGCGGCAGCGCCACGCCTTTCGGGAACGGTGGCGCCGGGCCGTTGGGGCCGCGAGGGTCCTGCCACGGTGGCATCGGATGCGGTCGCTCGGCCGATCGCGACCCCGTCGCCACGCGTGCCTGCCAGACCAGCCGGTCGCCACGTGGACGGATCGGTGCGGGGATCGTGGTGGCAGACGATGCCCACGCGCGGCTCCAGCTCCCTTCGCCGGAGAAGGAGGACGCGGGATGTCGCCGCGAGCAAGCCCAAACTCCGCTCCTCGCAGGCCCGAGAAAACTCCGACGCTGGCCTCGATCGCGACGTGCGCGCCGTGCTCGCGAGACGATCGGCGGCCCCGCCCGAGCACCCGACACGGCGACAGCGATTGCTGGAAGACCTCGAGTCCGATCCCGACCGTGGGCATCAACTCCGCCTCAACTCCGCACCATACCCCGCGCGATCCCACCCCCGCCTCCGCCGCGTCATGCCGTCCGGCCCATCGCCCGCCAGGCTGGCCTCCGTCACCGCGTACGCCATCTCCTCGGACGAGGAGGACATCGACCACGACACGAGCCACCCGCACAGCGCACCCGTCGTGCCGATCCCAACGGCAGGATCCCCCACCACGGCCACCAACACGGCGGATGCGACGTCGATCCGTCTCGAGACCCAGCCCGACCCCGCGCTGCCGCCCGCGTCCCAATCAGACGAGAACCACGACGCGGCTGCGCAGCACGCACTGCAGCAGATCCAGAACGCGATCGCGACCGACGTCGCCTATCAGCACGAGGCCGCCACCAAGAAGCGCGACGCGCCCTGCGATGTGTGCGCCGACCAGCCCGCCAAGGTAAGCGCCCCGCCACGAAGGCACCCGCCGACGCGGATGAAACAAAGCGAATCGAGAGCGATCGAAAGTGAACGAGGGCTCACCGCTTCCAGCCTGGTTCCTTGTTATATGGCGGTGATGGTCTATCCATCCATCCAATCGGTGGGCGGGGGATCGTGCAGTATACCTGCCCCGCCTGCGCCTGTCGCAGCTGCTCGCTGGCATGCGTCAAGCAGCACAAGTCCGAGCGCGCATGCACGGGCGTCGAGGACCAGACGCGGTTCATCGCGCGCCACGCGTATACGGCCAACACGATGCACGCCGATATCGGGTTCCTCGAGGGGCTTGGGCGCACCCTCGACACCGCCGTCCGCATGCGTTACACGACCGTCACGCCGCCCAGCATCGCCACCGCGAGCGCGTCCGCGCTGTCGGGCGCCCTGGCCAGCGCTGCGCCGTCGACGCCGCCCCTCACGGAGCCGCACAGCGTCGGCCTGCTCAGCGGCCGCGTCCGCTCCCATCCGCTTGTCGACGGCCGCGCCGTCGGCGACGACCCTCTGCTCGCCCGGTCCTCCCGCGGCCGTGGCGGTGGCCGTGGCGGTGGCCGCGGCGGCGGCCGTGGCGGGCAGCAGACGTCCACAACGCCGTGGACCGCGCGCGACCGGTTTGCGCAGGCCGCGCGGCAGCGGGGGTGTTTCCTGGAGCTGCTGCCCACCGGCATGGCGCGACGGCTCGAGAACACGTCGACGCTGCGTGAGAGCCGCGGCCCCGGCGGCCCGCGAGGCGGCCGCGGGCAGCGCGGCGGTCCGAGGGGCGGCGGCCAGCGCGGCGGTGGGTTTGGCGGATCGACCGTCACCCAGCTGTTATGGACGGTCGAGTGGCGGTATGGCGCGCTGCGGTGGCTGGCGCACCGCGTGCCCGAGACGACGACGCTGCGCGCGAGTCTCACGCAGAGTCTAGGCGCGTGGCTCAAGCAGACCACCGCGACGGATCACGTATCAGGCACCGCAGCGGCGGCAGGCGCGCAAGCGCCGCGGCTCTTGCAGCGGATCGAGATCGCCCGGCTGGCGCAAGCGCTCGATGACGGCCGCGCGACCGCGGTGTTCATCGAGCTGATGCCGCAGCGGCCCGCAGCGCGCCTGCCGGTCTCATCCTCCTCTTCCGGCGCTCCTCGCACAGCGCCCAGCGACGCGAAGGTCGCTGCAGAGGCGGGTGTGGAGATAAAAGCGGAGAAGGAGAGGGAGGTGCATTCCGCGGGGCGGGCGCCATTGGCGGCCGAAACGGAGCCGCGTCCCGTCGAGGGCGAGCCGGCATCTTCAGCGGCTGAAGAGACGGCTGACGCGGAAGCAATTGGAGATTCTCAGGCGGAAGCTGAGGCGCCACTTCCTGGCACTGAGGCTGATAGCGATACTGAGGCCGATACTGAGGCTGAGGCCGATGCTGATACTGGTACCGATGCCGATTCCGATGCCGATGCTGGTGAAGCACTCGCGGTTGCGAAGGAATCGCAAAATCTCGATTTTGCAGCGGCTGTCACGGAGGGTTCGGCCAACGACGGCAACGATGCTGACGTGACGGCAGAGACGGAGACGGCAGAGATCAAAATGCTGTCACGCCCGACAGAACGGCCGCTGTTGGATCAGCTACTGCGCGACGTGCTGCGTGGCCGTGTCGTGCTCGAGTTTCCGGCCTTCACGCTGACGGTCACATAGACGTGTCTGACGCATTGTCTATGAAAGAGACCCTGTTTTTTTTTCCGGTTGTTTGTTGTTGTTCTGACCCGAGATCAGCATCAGACCTGCTTTATGCGGGAGTGTCGCTCAGAGGCGACCGAGCTCCTGGAGGTCGTGGAGAAAGCCGGCCATTGGCGCATACTCCTTCTTGTCGAGGAGATCGAACGCGAGACAGAAGGCCATGAAGTGGGCAAAGAGCGTGTTTACATGGGCCTCGGCCTTGACGGCGACAATCACGTCGAAGTGGGCGTGGTAGATGTGCGCAAACAGCCGGAACATCTGCTTGCAGATCGCGCGCACGGTGCTCCCAAAGTCTTTGGGGAACTTGGCGGTCTTGGTCGGAAACACGGCCTCGTCCTCGACCTGATTCTGAATCCATGTCATGACAAAGTCGATGTACTGCATCGCGGGCACCCGCGAGGCTTTGCGGTGCCGGTCCGACCACAGGTACTCGGTGCCGTCGGGCCCGCTCATCGTGGGGCACGTCGTGGCCGTGCAGTACTCGGTCACGGCCCCGTAGAACCGGTTGACCGAGTGGAAGAAGGAAAACACATTCGCCGCGAGCCATTCATCCTGGTCGACGTAGCGCGGCAGACGCACGACTTTGCTCAGCTTGCCGTTCACGAGGATGGCTTCCACGTACGGCGGCTGGCGGTACAGCGGGACCGGCGGCGGGTCGGCGGCATGATGCCCGCTGAGGCCACTGCCATGGCTGCTATCCTGACCGCGGCTGCTGCCGCTCGACCGCCGGAGGCGGAGCTTGCTCTGGATGAAGTTCATCCAGCACACACGGGTGGGTCGTTGGCGAATCTCCGTAGGCGTAGGATCAGGCACACCCGGCCACTCGAAATTCCGCTGACGGCTCGAGAGAGAAAAGTGTGTGTGTGAGAGAGAGAAACTCGTGCTAATGTTAATGATGGTGATGGTGATGATGATGATGATGATGCTTCGTGTGATGGGGGTGGAGGAAGGAGGATCACCGGGAGAGTCGCAGTCAGTCAGTCTCGCGTCGTCTCCCGAAGTCCTATCTCGTTCCGTTTCCCAGATCAGAACGATCGATCATGCTGATCGAAAGGACCGTGATGACCCGGTGTGCGTTCAAGACCCTACTGCGGGCCGCCCATGGCTCGCGTCGCTCTCATGCATCGACCCCGCCGCGGGGCATCCAACACGTGGTGTGGGCGCGGCGGGAGGTCGTCTGCTGACCTAAACGCGGGTCCACGTGTTTTGTGACAAATCCCGATCGCGCGCCTTCCGGTGGCGGTGGCGGCGCCGTATCCCCGATCGCGTGGCGCAGCCCCCCGCCGCAGGCCGCGAGGGGCGCGTCCGCAGCTTGGCCATCATTGAAAACCGAGGGGATTCCATCCCGCCATCTCAGGCAATCCATACTTTCTAAAGGCCCTTGAATCCCACGACGCAGATGGAGGCTCTTCACGAAGGCATCGGACCCTCCCATGGCCCATTCACCCCCCCGACGTCGGCAGCTAAACGCCTTCGACGGCCTCGTGATGTTTTGTCAACAGGTCTCGATCATCGACCATGAGCCATCGGGCACGTCATTGGGCATCGCTAAACGACTATCGATAGACGACTCAATAGCTAGCTTGCATACTCGATCTCGGCCTCGGCCTCGAGCCATTCGACCATCTGCGCGAGAAACGCGTTGCGGGACCCGATGCAGGCGCCGTTGGCGACGACGCAGAGGTGGCGGCGCGCGCGGGTCAGCGCCACGTTCATCCGCCGCGTGTCGCTGAGAAACCCAACTTCCCCGGTGTCGTTGCTCCGCACAAGCGACAGCAGGATCGCCTCCTTCTCGCGGCCTTGGAACCCGTCGACGGTGCTGATCTCGACGGCGGGGAACTCGTCGAGCACGCGGTCCTTGAGGACGCCGACCTGGCCCGCGTACGGCGTGATGATGCCGATTTGGTCGGGCGCGACACCGGCGTCGACGAGGGCCGCCAGCCGCGCAACGACGACGTCGGCCTCGCCGTGGTTCAGACGCGACTCGGTGCCGAGCGCGTCGTTCTCGTCGGCCTCGCGCGCCTCGTCCATGCCCGCGTGCGACGTGTCGATGTACAGCAGCGGGCACGTCGTCAGCTCGGTGCGCGCGACGCCGGGCAGATCCGCGAGCACGTGGTCGCGGACTGACGCGTCCGCCTGCAGCTTGCCATCATAGAATTGCCGCGACGAGAACCCCATAATGGCCTCGTTCATGCGGTACTGGATCTCCAGCCGCGTCATCAGCGTGCTCAGATGGGCCTTATGCAAGCGGCGTTGCCGGTCAAACAGCGTCGTTTCGAGGGTCATGCTCGCCCAGTCCTGCACGGCGCGCTCCGTCGCCGTGTCGCGTCCGGGCGGCCCATCCCCCGCAGGAGCCGTCCTCAGCATCGCTTTCGCTTTCGCTTTCGCTTTCGTGTCGCTCTTGATGGTGGGCGGCAGCTGGCAGTGGTCGCCCGCGAGAATGACCTTCTTGGCCTTCGCGATCGCGATCCAGCACTCGGCCTCCATCGCCTGGGCGATCTCGTCGATGATCACGACGTCGAAGGCGGAGTGGCGCAGCACCCGCGTCGCGGCCCCGCTCAGCGTGCACAGCACGACCTGCGACTCGGCCAGGACTTCCTCGACGGCGCGCGCTTCGCGCACCCGCAGCTCTTTGCGCAGCGTCCGGTGCTCGCGCCACAAATCGCGGCGCTCGGCGCGGTGCTTGGGCTTCTGGATCTTGGCGAGGACGCCGTCCATCTCGGCGCGAAGGTCCTGCACGAGCCCGCCGCCGTGCGACGTGCCCAGCCGCGCATCCAACGTGTGCTGCCGCACGACCGGGATCACGCGCGCCGGGTGCCCGACGCGCACCAGCCCGAGCTTCACGGAGGCCGCGCTGCTGCCGGCGCGCGACGCCGCCGCGGCGCGCGGCGGCCGGTGCTCCAGCCGCTCGAGCACGTTGTCGACGCTGATGTTGGACGGCCCGCAAACAAGCACGCGCTGCCCGCGCTGCACGAGCTGCCGGATGAGCTCCGTGCAGGTGGCCGTCTTGCCGGTGCCCGGGGGCCCGTGGATGAGAAAGAGGTGCTCAGCCGCGAGCGCGCGCGCGACGGCGGTCTGCTGGAAGCCATTGAGCCCCGGGTCGGTCCACGCGACGGCGTCGAGCGGCGGCACGGCGCCCATGCGTGGCGCCGCACGTCCGAACAGCACGTCGACGAGCCCCGGCGGGCACACCAGCGCATGCGCGCCCTCGTGCCGCACAAACTGGCCAAGCGCCGCCATGGCCGTCGTCATGCGGTGGTACGTCGTCCGGTTGGCGATCTTGAGCATCCGCAACCCGCCGCCGCCGCGCCGCGTCGTGTCGCACTCGGTGACCACGTCGGGCTCCTCGTCGAACGCCAGCACGAGGCTCCGGTCGTTCACGCGGATGACGACGCCCGACGCGTCGGTATCAGGTGGAGGCGACGTGCCGCTGCCCGCGGCCGCAGCAGCAGCTTGCTTGGCGGCGGCATGCTGCCGCGCGGCCGATCGCTCGCCCGGCGCGCTGCCGTCGGGCTCAAGGCGGACGATGTCGCCGACGCGGAACGTGTGCGCCGGCAGCCGCCCGTCGCCGCGGGTGCCCGGGCCGAACCCGAGTTCGAAGGTCACAATGGCCTTGCCGCCGAGTCCGGTGCGGCGCGCCGTGGGCACGAGCGCGCGCAGCGCGAGGCCCCGCCGCTGCAGCTGGCTCGGCGTCGACTGGCGCTGCACCGCCTCGACTTCGGCGAGCTCGACGTCGAGCTCGGCCGCGATCAGCTGCTGCTGCCGCGCCACAAACGCGTCAACGAGCGGCTCCATCCTGCCGTCTGCCTCGGGGCCCGTGGCCTTGCACGTGGCCTTGCACGTGGCAACGCGATCGGGCAGGCGCGATCAGGCAGGCGCGATCAGGCAGGCGCGGGCGACGCCAATCAATACGTTGGTGTCGGCACGGAATGGCCTGTGGTCGCCCCGTTGTCGCTGGAAAGAATGCCGTCTATGTCGGAAGGGGGGAAAAGAGGTCTATCGGAATACGGTTTGTGATGGCGACGGAGGGCGATGTCGCAACGAATGGGGCTGTCCTTCACCAGAGATCGACTCGTTCGATCGCCGTTCAAGCAACAAAAATCGCGGAGGTGATCGATGAGCGTGGATCCTGGGATGAAACCATCCTCCGACCGCTGGCTTTGCTGCACGTGATCGCCGTCGATGACGCCTTCTGTATCACGTTGGTGGCGAGATGAGGGCCGTCGTGTTGGTGGGACCTCCCTCCATTGGACCCGTGCTGGCCATGCCCGCGGTGCCCGCCTGCCTTCGCTAGGGCCCGGCGGACGCGAAGGCAAGGCTGCGCGGGCATGGTCGGGCGGCGTGGAGGGCGGCCCGCCCGCGCTTTAACGGACCGGGTCGCCGCGTCGCCCTCATCGTCACGCTCATCTGGACACCCGACCTCATCCCCCCACCCGTGATCCTCGATGCAACGATGTCGCTGGCACCAACCAACATCCGATCGCTCTGCCACTCTGTCCTGACTCTAACTCTGAATGAGAGCCATCCTTCATGGAAGGCCGGCGTGCATCGACAGCGCGACCTGCATGATGCATGGCACTTCCCGTGCTGCCTTGAATGCCTTTGAGCCATCCTCATGAAAAATAATCAAAAAAAAATTGAAGAAAAAAAAGTCGGCAAAGACCCTCCCCATCCGGAAATGCACGCGTCCACCGGCATCGGTATGGACGATGCAGGACGGCGCGTCGGATTCCATCGAAACGAAGCGAAAAGCAGCGCTCCACGGCGCAGAGGCGCGGTCCCTTCGCCAGGGCGCCACCGGCACCGGCACGCGCGCGACGCACTCACCCTCGCCAGGGCTCCACGCGCCGGCGAATGCGGATGCCGATGCCGATGCCGATGCCGATGCCGATGCCGATGCGAGGGCGCACGGGGCCACACGAAGGCGCGACGAGGTGGCGGGCGGGTGCGGGGGGCGGCCCTGCCGGTGCCGGTGCCGGTGCCGGTGCCGGCCCACGGATCAGCCGCGTGAGACGTCATCCTGGCCACCGCCGCTGGTACCGCCGCCCATACTGCTGCTGCTGCTGCTACGGCTGCGGCTGCGGCGGCCGTCGGTCGATGCTGCCACCGCGATGGCCGCCGTGTGCAAGCATATCCGCGTCAAGCTAACAGCCGCCCGCCATCGTGGTGTGCTGGCGCACGTGGACACAGTGGCAGCGTCGCGTCACGTGCCAGCCGACCCCTGCTGCTGCTGCCGTGCTCGGGCCATCGCCCCTCGCCGCATCGGTCTCGGTCGCCGCATCGTGAGCGCTGCTGCCATATACCCCCATCGCCCGCCCACGGCTGTCCAGCGCTGCTCGCAACCGCTGCTTCCGGTCTCTGTCGAGCTCCGCGTCGCCGCGAGCGTCCGTACCGTCCGCGACTTAAGCTATCGCCGCCACCCACCCTCTCGAGCATACGTGCTTGCGTGCCCGCTCGCTGGCTGGCTAGCCCGCTCACGTGGTTCCTGGCTTGCTGCGGCGGCGCATCCCGCGGACGCCTCGTCCTCGCCGGTGCTGTCGACGCGACGTGCCCTCCCTCGCCGGCACGCCGTCCGCCCCACCGCCCGTCGCCCAGGTGCCGTTGCCGCGACTCCCTCCAGCGCACCAGGTATCGTCCTCCCCGTCGCCACGCCAGCCACGCATCCCCGGCGCCCGCCTGCCCGAAAAGACGCTGGTCGTCTCACCGCGCGAGACGCGTGATCAAGACCTCGGCTCTGCGCCGACGGCGTCGTGGCCGCGGGGCCGTGCCGACGGCGGAGTGGACGATCGCCGACGATCCGGCCCGCCCTAGGGCCCCTCCGCTTGCTCGTGGCCGGCACGTCGACCGAATGGCGTCGTGAGTGCCTCTGCGAACGTCTGCGTCGCCGTTGCCGTCGGTGCTGCCTCGAAACGACGGCGACGACGGAGACCGCCGCCGCCGCCTGGGCCCGTGCCCTCCTGATTGAGACCGACAGCGTCGTGGTTTGCTCTCGGCTCCGCCGTATACCCCCGCCTCTGCAAGCGCGTGAGACGGATCGTTTCTGACTCCGCGTCCTCGCAGCCGACGCCACGTGCCACGCACGAGCATCGGCCCGAGCATCGGCCCGGCCATCACGAAACATTGCTGGCGCTCTCAGAGCCGCTTCCGCTTCACGGGCCGCGGCATCCGCTGGTCTCCATGACGACGGCCACGCTTCAAGTCACGACGACGACCCCGACGACGACGACGACGGCGCTGACATTGCTTGCCACGCAGACGCGTAGGAGACCGACCGACCGACCGAGACTGCGGTCGGTACAGCGCGCCGAGGACGTCTGCGTGGGCGCTGGCCGACACCTCCCCGAGGCCCACCCCCCCGCGGACCTGCTGCCGCCATGGCAACGACACAGGTCAAGATCGGCAACTACACGCTGCTCGAAACGCTGGGTGTCGGGTCCTTCGGCAAGGTCAAGCTCGCCGTCCATGCCCAGACCGGCCACAAGGTGGCCATGAAGATCGTGAACCGCCAGAAGATCACGCATCTGGATATGGTCCTCCGCGTCAAGCGTGAGATTGAGTACTTGAAGCGACTGCGCCACCCGCACATCATCCAGCTCTATGAGGTCATCACGACGCCGACCGACATCATCCTGGTCATGGAGTATGCGGGCGGCGAGCTCTTCAACTACATTGTCGAGCGCGGCCGCATGGCCGAGAGCGATGCGCGGCTCTTTTTTCAGCAGATCATCTGCGCGGTCCACTACTGCCACGCCCACAACATCGTCCATCGCGACCTCAAGCCCGAAAACGTGCTGCTCGACGAGTATGACCACGTGAAGCTGGCCGATTTTGGCCTCTCGAATCAGCTCCACGACGGCGACTTTCTCGCGACCTCCTGCGGGTCCCCCAACTATGCCGCGCCCGAGGTGATCAGCGGCAAGCTGTACGGCGGCCCCGAGGTCGATGTGTGGTCCGTCGGCGTCATTCTCTACGTGATGCTATGCGGGCGGTTGCCGTTCGACGACGAGCACATCCCGTCGCTGTTCAAGAAAATCACGTCGGGGCACTACCACGTGCCGAGCTACCTGTCGCCCGGGAGCCGGGACATGATCGCCCGGATGCTGGTGGTCAACCCGCTGGAGCGTGCGACCATCAGCGAGATCATGCAGCACGCGTGGTTTACGAAGCGGCTGCCGGACTACTTGAAGCATGCCGTCGCCGCGACGAAGGCGCGGCCCGCCTGCGGGTCAGGCGGGCGCGGCGGTCCGGGCCAGGGCGCGCCGCAGCCGCCGATGACCCTTGACCCCAGCATCGTCGAGGAGGTCTACAGCCGCATGAACTTCTCCCGCGCCATGATCGACGAAGCCCTCGCCGAAACGGGCAACAACCAGGTCAAGGTCGCCTACGAACTCATCAAGAACTACCGCCATACCGTGCAGGGCCAGTCGGGCCTTGTCCACCAGCGCCAGTGGCTGCTCTCGACCTCCCCGCCCTCCTTCAGTATGGCCAACGCCATGGCCAGCGCCGGCGGCGGTCCTCACGATCCCCACGGCGTTCACGGCGCCCACAGCGCGGCGCCCCCATTACCGGCGAACGCCGCGCGCCCCTCGCCATCACCGACGCCGAGTCCTGCCCATGGCGGCGCCGCCGCCGCCGGGGCGATGCCCGTCCCCATCGCCGACACCACGGCGCCGCCCGGCCACGCGTCCCACGGCCTGCTGCCGCCGCCGTCGCTCAACTCGCTCGGCGTGCCGCCGGGGATGACGGCGTCCGCGGCCAGTGGCACCGTCGGGATGTCGCTCTCGGCGAGCGAGCTCGGCGCGCGCCTCGGGATGCCGGCTACGAGCCACGGCGCGGATGGCGCCGCGACGCGCGCGAGCCATGCGACGAGCGCGTTGACGGCCAGTATGAATTTGCAGGCGGCGACGCTCGGGATGAGCCCGCCGCGGCCGCAGCCGGGCGCGGACGTGTCGCAGGTCCAGGTGCTGCCGACGTCGGCGTCGCAGTTCCCGCGGCCCGCGTCGACGATCAAGAACCGCACGCGCTGGCACATCGGCATCCGCTCGCGCAGCCCCCCGCTCGATATCATGCTCGAGATCTACAAGGCGCTCATCAACACCGGCATGCAGTGGAAGGTCATCACGCCGTACCACCTGCGCGTGCGCACGATCCAGCCGGGCAACCACGTGATCAAGATGGACCTGCAGCTGTACCAAGGTGACGGCAACCTGACGTACCTCGTGGACTTCCGCAACGTGACGCCCATGCAGCAGATCCGGCCCAGCCAGGCCGCCGCGACCGCCGCCGCCGTCGCCCAGGCCCAGGCCGTCGCGCCCCAGCCCGCCGGCTCCCACCTCGCCGCCTACCTCGCCGATATGGAGGCTGCCCACGTCGCCCAAGTCCATGTCCATACCCCGGCCGGCTACGTCGCCGCCGCCGCCGCCAGCGCGACCACCTCGCCGACGCCGTCTCACGGCCACAGCCACGGCCAAGCGGCGCCGACGCCCATGGCGGTCGACGGCGCCGCGGCGTCCCCACCGCCGCTCGTCGCGTCTCCCTCGGCGCCCGCGGCCGTCGCGGCCGGGCGGGACGACCCTGCGGCGGTGGCGGCGGCGGGCTTGGCGCCGGTGCCGTCGACGGGCGTCTTTGAGACGCCGGTCCATCCGTTCGCGACCGTCGACGTCGGCGGCGCGGCGGCCGGCGCGGGCACGGGCGCCGGCGGGGTCCCGCCGCGCGTGGCCGAGGCCGACCTGATGCACCTGAGCACGTTCGGCTTCTTCCAGGCGTGCACGCGGCTGCTCAGCGACATTATCCGCTAGCCGATCTCTTGCTTGTTCTCATGCATCGATCTGACCTGATCTGATCGGTATGGTATGGTATGGTATGATGCATCAATAGCGCGAAAAATAACCTCGTGATGCCGGGAAGAGACAAATACATGTCAAGCCGCAGGCACGTGTTGGCGGGAGCATGGCGCCGGTGGCGCTCGGGTCGTTGTCTCGGGGCCGCTGGCCGCTGTCAAGCGGTGCGGGAAGTGGCTGCGGGCGCCGCTAAAGCGGCGGGTGCCGCAATGGCCGCAAGCTCTCGCAGGGCCTCGACGCGACTCGACTTGCTGCGAGGACGAGCGGGGACGACGCTGACGAATCAGGTCGAGCAGCGTGTATACTCGATGTGGATTCGTTCGAGACGCTTCGTGTAAATCGAAACCCCACGTGGTTCTTCTGGCAGCCATGAGACAACCAACGGACTCGGCGCATCCCGTGGCCCTGCCATGTCATGATGGATGTCGTTCTTGTCGCTCGCAGGGCCTTCACGCCATGCGTATTGTCTGCGCTTCCACATTCGCCATCCCAGGATTTCTGATTCCCAGACCCCAGATTTTTCTGATGTTGCGGCCTGAAGCCACGAGGTCCGCCCGCACGTCCATGCCCGCATCGTCCTTGACCCATACCGGATTCCAGTCGGATCTGAGTTTCACCTGTGCCGGAAGCGCCACCCTTCAGGAAGGACACGACCCATCTTCTGCGAATCAGTCCGCGAAATCTCCCTTGGCATTGCCTTGCACTGCATTGCATTGCCTTGCACTGCCTTGCATTGTATTGCCTTGCATTGTATTGCCTTGCATTGCCTAGCCTTGCCTTGCATGTCTCGGTGCAGCGCCAATCGTTCTATTTGCGCTATAGTGCTTGGCTGCCCTCACCGCTCGTGGCCAGCCGCGCCGGGCTACCGGACCCCCGTCGGGCTGGGCCTGACCCCCATCGGGCTGAGCCGCTCGGACCCCCCGCCCCCGACAAGTCCCCTACAAATTTCTCGTCGCCGCTGTTCCAGCACCACGAATTGGCGTCACGCCGGCGCGAGACAGCCGACGGCCTGGATGCCCGCCGCCGCCCGCCGCCGCCCGCCGTCGTGCAGGCGCCGTCTGCGCCGGTCCGGGTGATGTCATGGTGCCGCGGACCACCGACGGCAGCCAGACCCGACGAGTGCGAGCGTCGTACGTGACCCGCGTGCCCGCGGCACCGCCGCCTCCTGCACGCCGCGGCGCGGGGGTGCCCTCCGACCACGCAGCGGTCTGCCGGCGGGTCGGCCGCGGTCGGCCGCGTCGGCCGACCTAGTGGGCTTGCCCGGGTTCGGCACGACCAGGTCGGGCGGCGCCCTCTCTCACGCGCCGTCGCTGTCTGCCGTCGGCCTGCCTTCCGCCGGCTGCCTTCAGACGGCGGCGGCCATCGACGCCGCCCGCCACGGGCACTCCCGCCGCTCGGGAGGCAAGGAAGGGCGCGCCGCGGCGAAGGACCGACGCTCGGCCTCCACACGCACGCGCAGCGGCGCTCCCATTCGCCGCGACGGCTGCACCCTCAATCGTGTCGATCCTTTTCTGATGAGTGGAAGCTGCGAGCGGAAACACCCGGGGTCCTGCACGCTGACGCCACGCGACGCCTCGTCGGCATCTTGGTCGGCACCCACGTCGTGTATCACGCAGCCACATCGTCGAGCACGCATCGGGCATCGGGCATCGGGTCTCGCCGACGACCACGACGACGACCGCCTTCTTCTGCGACTTCGACGGCGACCTCGATACCGGCTTCACCACGCGCCGCTCCTCACCCAACCCAGCAACGATCGCCGCGGATTCAACGAGGGATCCGCCTCGTGTCTCCGCACCGGTTTCGCCAGCATCGCGGCGCCCACCACGCCGCGGCGACGGCAGGCGGCCGCCGTCGTCGGCCCGTGATGGCGGTCCCTGACGCCGCGGCGGCGGCCACCGCCCTCGCGGCGACGGCCGTCGTGCCGCTCGCCACGGCCCCGTCCTCGCCCGCCTCCCCCACCGGCCCCGCGGCGTCCCGCGATGCGGCCGCCAAGAAGGCGTCGCCTGACGTGCGCCGCGTCTATCTCAACCTCATGCCCGCCGAAGAGCGCGCGCTGCTGCGACAGCCCTCGCCGGAGATGGCGGAGCGGCGGTCGCCTGCCGGTCTGCCGCCGGGGGCGCCTGCCCACCACGGCGCCGCTGCGGTCGTCCATCAAACTGCGTCCGACGACGATGACGACGACGACGACGTCCCGACGATCCCGGACTACCCGTCGAACGGCATCGCGACCACCAAGTATACCGTGATCAACTTTATCCCGAAGAACTTGTTCGAGCAGTTCCACCGGCTGGCGAACGTCTACTTCCTCCTGACGGTTGTGCTGCAGACGTTTCCGTCGCTCGGGACCGTGAATCCCATCCTGGCCGCGATGCCCATGACCGTCATTATGTGCGTGACCGCCATCAAGGACGGCATCGAGGACTGGCGCCGTCACACGATGGACAAGCGCGTCAACTGCTCCGTCGCGTATACCCTCGCCTCGACGGCGCTCGACGGCGCCGACGCCGCCGACGCAGCGGCCCCGCCGCACGCGGCGACGCACCGCCTTCAGGGCCACCCGGGGCGCCATGGCGCCTCCGAGAGCGACGACGCGGCCGGCGCGTGGGTCAACGTGAACCGCCTCAACGCGCACCGCCCGGGCCTCGTGGCGCGGCTGTTGGGCCCGCTCGCCTTCCTGCTGCGCCTCAAGCCGCTGATCCGGCGGCGCTTCCGCCACGAAGACCCCTTCTGCGCCTGCGCCGCGCTGCTCCGGAGCGACGACGGCACCCACGCGCTGCGCCACGCGGCGGCCCCCGCGGGGATCGACAGGATCGACGAGATCGACCACGGCTCCGATAGCGGACACAGCGAGATGTCGCTGCCGCCGCTCGTGACGGCGCCGCCGACCATCCTCGGCCGGCTGCACCGGCGGCACCGGCGGCTCGTCTGCGCCGCGTGCTCCAAGTCGCGCCGGCCGGCCTCAGACCCCGCGGCGGCCGCGCTCGGCCTCGGCTCGGCGGGCGGCGGCGTGACGGGCGGCGCGGCGCTCATGGCCCCCTCCAAGATCTGGGAGCCCACGACGTGGCGCGACATCTCCGTGGGCGACCTGCTGCTGCTGCGCCAGAACGAAGCCGTCCCCGCGGATGTGGTGCTGCTCGCGTCGGCCGACCCCGACGGGCTGGTCTATGTCGAGACCAAGAGCCTCGACGGCGAGACGAACCTCAAGAGCCGCGAGTGCGTCGCGATCCCGCCGGCGTCCCTGCCGCTGCCGCCGTTCACGGCGCTCGCCAACCCCTCCCGTGTCGCGGCGAGCATGGCCGAGGCCGACCGCACCGCCCACGGCTTCTACCGCTTCCGCGCCGTCCTCGAGTGCCAGGCCCCGCACCCGGCGCTGTACAGCTACCAAGCCACACTCGTCATCTACCCGCCGCGCCCGAGCCGCGCCGCGAGCAGCAGCTGCACCCCCTTCGCGCTGGCCTCGCGCGAAGCGAGGCCCGTGGCCTCCACCGCGACCGCCATGGCGTCGCCGTCCCGCCCGGTCCTGGGCCCCGTGGCCACCGCCCTCGATGGGCGCCTGCCCATGACCGGTGACCTGGCCGTGTCGCCGCTGTCGCCGCTGTCGCCGTCCACGCCGTCCACGCCCAGGGCCACGGCCATGGCGGCGCCACGCTCAGCCGCTGGCGGCGTCGCCGGCGGCTCCGGCCTGGACGCGCCGTCCCCGTCACCGCGAGGGCCCGCGAGGCGTGGCGTCCGCGTGCCGGTCGGCGCGTCCCACCTGCTGCTGCGCGGCTCCGTCGTGCGCAACACCGACTGGACGATCGGCCTCGTGGTGTACACGGGCGTCGAGACGAAGGTGATGCTGAACTCGGGCGCCACGCCGTCGAAGCGCAGCCGCGTCGAGATGCTGATGAACCCCCAGATCGTGCTCAACTTTGTCGTCCTGCTCATCCTGTGCCTGCTCAACGGCATCGTCGCCGGCGTCCTGACGTTCCAGTGGACGCGCGATGACGCGCCCTGGGTCGATGCCGATGCCGACCGGCCCTTCGCCGCGGGCTTCTATACGTTCTGGGCCAGCATCATCATGTACCAGAACATCGTGCCCATCTCGCTCTACATCACGATCGAGGCCGTCAAGACCATCCAGGCCTACTTTGTCTATGCCGACCAGGCCATGATGACGCGCATCACGCTCGATGACGACGGCTCGGCCGCGGCGCGCGAGGACGCTGGCGACAGCGACGACGAGCCGTCCGAGACGACGCTCGCTGAGATGACGGATGACGACGACGACGACGACGACGACGCCACCATCCAGGGCGACGTCAAGTCGCGCCTCGGCGTGCTCGATCGGCCTTCCCAGCTCGCCGCGGCCAAGCGGGACGACGGCGGCGGTCCCAGGCTGCCGGCTGTCGTGAGCAGCGACGCGACCGCCACCGATCTCGCAACGATGGCCGCCGCCTCGGGAGCCGAGCCAGGGACGTCCGCGCTCACCAGCCGAGCGCGCTCGGCCCTGCTCAACGCGCCGCGGCCGCTCATGCACCGCCTGCAGGACCTCCGCGATGCCCGGCGCCGCCGCCAGCAGCGGCGCACCCTCGCCGCGGCCTCAAAGCCCGCCGCCACCATGGACCCCGCGGTCGCCAAGACGTGGAACATCCTCGACGACCTCGGCCAGATCGAGTACATCTTCTCGGACAAGACGGGCACGCTCACGCAGAACAAGATGGAGTTCTGCCGGTGCTCGATTGCCGGCGCGGTGTGGGGCCAGCGCGCCACGGACGTCAGCAAGCAAGGTGACGGCCTCAGTGCCACGGCGCGGGCCCAGCGCGACCGCCTCGCCATCCGCGCCATGCGCCAGGGCCAGGTCCGCGCCTTTCTGCCGCCCATGGACGACGTCCACCACATCGAGATGGACCCCGCGGCCGCTGTCGCCCTGCCCGACGCGGCGCTCACGGCCCAAGCCAACCCGTGGGCCACGGTGCGGCCGAGCTTCTTTGACGGCGGCCTCTTTGGAGCGCCGACGGCGGCCTCCGACGGCGCCGGCGCCGGCGCCGGCGCCGGCGCCGGCGCCGCGGCGCCCGCCTGGTCGATGACCAATCACCGCTTCTTTATGCACCTCGCGCTGTGCCACACGGTGCTCCCGCCGAAGGGGGCCGTCGAGATGGCGGCGCGCACCTCGCCGGGCGGCTTACGACCGCTGCGGTACGACGCGGCCTCGCCCGACGAGCTGGCGCTCGTGCATGCGGCGCGCGAGATGGGCTACGTCTTCCTGGAGCGGCAGGGCGACCTCGTCGGGCTCGAGATGCCGACGCCGCTGTTCGCGACGCAGGATGCGTCGGACGCGCCGTTCGCGTGGCGCCGCGCCCGCGCCACCTTCCGCGTGCTGGCGATCATCGAGTTCACCAGCCTGCGCAAGCGCATGAGCCTCGTCGTGGAGGCCATTGGCGCCGACGGCACGCCCGGCGACATCATGCTCTATGCGAAGGGCGCCGACACGGTCATCTACGAGCGGCTCGCGCCCGGCCAGGACGCGATGGCCGCGCAGTCGCTCGAGCACCTCGAGCACTTTGCGCAGGAAGGCCTGCGCACGCTGTGCCTGGCGGTGAAGCCACTCGACCGCGACTGGTTCGCGGGGTGGTATGCCCGCTGGCAGGACGCCTGCACCGACCTTGTGGACCGCGACGAACAGATGGACGCGCTCGCGGCTGAGATTGAGACCGACTTGACCCTGCTCGGCGCGACGGCGATCGAGGACCAGCTCCAGGAGGACCTGCCGCACTGCATCGCGACCCTCCGCGCGGCAGGCATCAAGCTCTGGGTCCTGACGGGCGACAAGGTCGAAACGGCCATCAACATCGGGTATGCGAGCCACTTGCTCGATGCGCAGCGCGATCTGCTGATCGTCATGAAGGCCGATCGCGACTTTGATGCCCAGTGCGCCGAGGCGCTCGCTAAACTCCGCCAGGGCCCGTGCAGCCTCGTGCTGGACGGCGATATGCTCACGACGGTCTTTGAGGCGGCGGCCGCCACGAAGGCCGCGAAGGCCGTCACCCCCGACACGCCGCTGCCGACGCCGCCCATGTGGCGGCGCGCCGTCGGCCGGCTGCTGCCGTGGTGGCGCGCGGCGTCGGTCGAGCGCAGCGCGCCCGCCGAGCGGTTTCTCGACGTGGCCCGCCGCTGCGAGACGGTGCTGTGCTGCCGCGTGAGCCCGATGCAGAAGGCGCAGGTCGTGCGGCTCGTGAAGCGCGGGCTGGGCGGGATGTGCCTGAGCATCGGCGACGGCGCGAACGACGTGAGTATGATCCAAGAGGCGCATGTCGGCGTCGGGATCAGCGGCCAGGAAGGCATGCAGGCCGCGATGGCCGCCGACTACGTGATCGGCGAGTTCCGCCACCTGTCGCGCCTCATCCTCGTACACGGCCGCTACTCGTACTACCGCACGACGAAGACCATCTACAACTTCTTTTTCAAGAACATGGCCTGGGTCTTCGGCATGTTCTGGTACCAGATCTACTGCGGGTACACGGCCGACATCCTGTACGACTACACGTACCTGATGTTCTACAATCTGCTGTTCACCTCGCTGCCACCCATCGTGATGGGCATCTTTGACCAGGACCTCGGCGACCGCTACTGCCTTGCCTTTCCGCAGCTCCACGTCGTCGGCATCCGCGGCTCCCGGTTCACCCTCAAAGGGTTCTGGCTGTACGTGGCCGATGCTGCGTGGCAGAGCGCTTGTTGCTTCTTTGCGGCCTCCTGGATTTTCGAGCTCAGCGCCCAGAGCAACGGCCGCGCCGTCGACAAGCAGATGCTCGGCTCTTGCGTCGCCATGTTCGTCATTGTCAGCGTCAACCTCTCGATGGGCCTCGCCTTCCACCACTGGAGCGTGGTGGTCACCGCGACGGTCGCCTTCTCGGCGCTCTCGATTCTGATCTACATCCCGCTCTACAGCGCCGCCAAGTCCTCCAGCGACCCGCAGCTGGCCGTGCGGCTCTACCAGAACCCCATCACCTGGGCCATGCTTGTGATCAGCGTCGTGATCGCCGTCCTGCCGCGGTATACCGCCACCTACGCGAGCCGCATGATCTGGCCAAGCGACGAGTGCGTGATTCGCGAGTGCCAGAAGACCACGTCCGACCCGCGTGACCTGCCCGAGTGCTACGGCGCGCTCTCCCGCGCCTCGACGCTCGCCCACATGGCCCAGGCAGGGCCCATCCTTCCCCAGACCGTCGTCCACCGCGATGCCGCGGACGCCGCGGATGCCGCTTCGGAGCCGACCGAGCTTGAGGACGGCCACACCACGCTCGGGCGGCCGGTGGCGCCGCCAGCCGCAGCGCCCCCCACCGCGGCAGTGCCGTCCGTGGCCGGCTCGCCTGACGCCCGTGGCGCGGCGGGCTCGACGCCGGCGCTCAAGGAAGACGTGCGGGACGCCAAGAATGCCGTGCTGGACGCGCCCGCCGCGGCCATCGAGGCCGAGGCGCCCGTCGAAACCAACCTCGACATGTTCGTGGTGCGGCCGCGGCCGCCCAAGCCGCGGCGCCCCACGCTCCCGACCATGCACCTGCTCAGCAGCGGACGGCGCCGCCCCATCTCGCTGCCGCCGCTCGCCGCCACAAAGGCCACGGCGCTCCCGCCGGGCACCGATGTCGCCTGGGACCAGGCCGCGCGCCAAGTCGCGCCGACCCGCGCCGACCGCCGCGGCGCCGCCGTCAGCCCCACGCACGCCCGCACCGCCGCCGCCGCCGCCGCCGCTGCGGGCGGACGCCCCCCGCGGCACTCGCTCCGCGCCATGCCCATGTTCGAGCTCGGCATGGCCGACGGCACGCCGGGCAGCGCGCTCCGGTCGTTCACGGGGTTCGCGTTCTCGGGCGACGCCGAGGAGCCTGCGGCCCACGGCGACCGCCGCAGCCTCGCGCGCCTCAGCACCGCCACGAGCCCCTTCGCCGGCATGTCCTCCGCCGGCAGCGCGTTCGGCCGGGCGAGCGGCGCCGCGGCGACAGCGTCCGTGCACGCCGCGGGCCGCCGCCACGCGACGCTCTCGGGCGGCGAGGCCTTCCTCGCCGACCTCGCGGCCCCCGCCGGCCTCGCGATGGACGAGGATGCGCCGTCCGCGCGGCACACGCGGCCCTCGTTCGCGCTGCCCGGACGGTGGGGCGGTTCGCCATTTGCGAACGGCGCGGCCGCGCGGTCGGCGATCGTGCAGCCGCGCGGGACGCACCAGGAGCGCGGGTACATGAGCCAGCCGTGCACGCCCATGATACCGGAGGACGGCGACGCGGCGAGCGATCCGATGGCCGCGGCGGGCGCCGGGAGCGCGCACGACATGACGCCCTGGATCGACATGGCAGCCCTCCCGTCCGCACGGGCCTCGACGGCCACCATGCCACCGCTCCTTCCGCCACGACCGCCTTCGCCATAGCGTCGCTCGTGAAGCTTGCACGGCTTGAGGCGTGCGACAGGCTGCGATCGGATACGTACGGCAGCACGCGGGCGCTTGATTGCCGACTCCATTCTGTTTCCATCCTGATTCCACCCAGATGCTTGTGATTGATTTTTAAATAGATACAGACGGATGCATTCATCGCCTGGCTGATGGCAGAGAACATGACGAAGGGTGGCACGCGTTCCTTTAGATGCACTCGTTGAGACGATGGCCCCGCCAGCGCCGCATTAGCTCTTGACCATCATCGAATGCGCGGGCCTTGTGAGAAGTGTGATTTCATTCTGAATCTCGCAGTGAAAAGGTTTAAGACCGTTTCAAGACGTTGTTGCGGCGTCCGCAGCGGCGTCTACTATCTCTCTCTCTCTCTCACTCTCTCACGGCTCCGCTCCATACGGATGAGGCGACCGGTGGGTGCCGCCGCCGCAAGTGCCGCGAGTCCACCGGCTCTTGGCCCACGGTGCGGCCACGCCCAGCGGCGTCTCTTTCGGTTTTACACTGCAACACGACGCCCGACAGCGTTTCTTTCAGTTTTACGCTGCGACACGTCGCCCGACCGGCAACGCCATACGGCATGGTCTTGGGATCGCCAGTCTCCACAGGAGCCGCACCGGCACGGCACGGATCGACCGAAGCGTGCATGTCGTTTGCCCTTCCTGATAACGGACGGGCCAGCAGATGCAAGCGACGGCAGATGCAAAGGGAAGCACAGGGAGCAAAAATGAGTGCCGGTGCGGCAAGCGAGCGCCGTACGCCGCCCTTCAAAGTTTTTAACCTCTGCGGACCGTGTTAACGGTCCGCAACGGCAACATCGTTGATCCCGTCGCCCGCCCTATATAACCCAGGCGCGATCGGCCGATCAGTGATTGTTGAATGGAGAGGTCGTGTCGTGGAGACGGCCAGGTATGAGAAAGATGCTTAATGGACAAACACCACCACCATCCCTCTCTTCCTATCGCATCCCTCCCTTTCACTTCGCCCCGACCGACCCCGGTCCCGGCACCATCCGCTTCCCATCACATTCTTTATTCCCGCTATACCGGGACTTTCCCGAGCTGCTGGCCGGCCTCTACACTTCCTTCGACCGTTTCCTCTGTCGCCTTTACAGCGTGGTCCGCCGCATTTTGATTCCTGACCCGCCCTCCCTCCTTGTTATCCCCCAAACGCACGACTCGACTCCCTTCTCCGCCGCCCCCTGCCCGTGCGATCTCGCTGATTCTAGTAGCAGCACCGCGAGCGTCAGCCCAGAGACCATCCCTCGACACGGCCAATGGTCCGATCCCGCGCTTCTCCCAAACCGCATCCTCACGGCCGACTTGCCAGCATGATCTCTGCGCGGAACCTGGCCCGGGGCGCCCTTACCGTCGTTGTGGCCCTCACGATCGCTCCGAGCAGCGTGCTGGCGGGCAACGATGCCTACGGGCCGCCGAGCAGCGGCGGCTACGGTGCGCCGAGCATCCAGATGATGCCCACGATGCAGCCGAGCCCCGACACTTACGGCAGCCCCAGTTACCAGGTGCAGAACGTCCCCGTCTATGACCAGACGTACCAGGACACCAGCTACGGCATGCCGGTCGATGTCATGCCCGTGATGAACCAGGCCCCGACGTATGACACGTACAGCCCGCCAGTTCAGGCCATCTACGAGCAGCCGGTGCAGGACACCTACGAGCAGCCGGTGCAGGACACCTACGTCCAGCCGACTTACAAGCAGGACACCTACGTTCAGCCGGTGATGCAGGACACTTACGTCCAACCGGTGATGCAGGACACCTACAGCCAACCTGTGATGCAGAACACTTACAGCCAGCCTGTGGTGCAGAACACGTACTAGCCTGCGATGGTGGTAGTTTTAGACAGAATCTGACAGTCCTGCATCACACGTTTTCGGCCTGGTTGATGCATGAATCGCCTGTTGACCATTAGTCCTCTTCAATCGAAAGACTGATGGTCTTGAATGGATTACAAACATAATTTAATAGCATTGAGTTTAAAGTGATCTTGCATGAAAATAGAGGCAACGCACCTGATTGTTACAAGTGGCGCGGCAAAAAGTGCTATTAATACAGTAAACACCCATTCATCAATTCGAGACGCCCATTGGTGAGAATGTCAAATGAGTGCGAGGCTTAACAACCGTGATTACAAATGAATCAACAAAAGCGGCCCCCCTTCAAAAAAAAATTCCGGGGACGTAACTCAGTGGTAGAGTGCCTGCTTTGCATGCAGGCGGCCGGGAGTTCGAACCTCTCCGTCTCCGAGGATGCATTTTTGCTCTTCGCCTATATCATTTTTTATACGTTCGCGAACCCGCAAGAGCCGAGCAAGCTTCGCCTACGGCGCCATGCACACGTCAGCAGAACACCGCGTATCGCGCCGGTTGATCCAATTGTCTCTCTCCATATGCCTTTTTTATTCTATTGACATCACAGCGACGAGCGGACGACACCAACGACTCGTTGCGTCACACCCGCAAGACGGGAGATTGCGACGGCCATGGCCCGCATGACGACGCCTCGCGCACGCGCTCCATCAGCGGTGCCGGCCGCCGCGGTGCCGCTCGCGGCGGGATCCCTCGCGGTCGCGGTCGCGGTCGCGGTCGCGCGGCGGGCCGCGGCCATCCCGTCCGCCGCGGTCCCAGCCGCCACGACCGCTGCGCCGGTGCCCGCCGTGGTGTCCGCCGCTGCCGCCGCCGCCGCCGCCGCCGCCGCCGGGTCCTGCGTGGAGATGGGCGGCGTCACGGTCACGGTCACGGTCACGGTCGCGGTCACGGTCGCGGTCGTAGAGGTCGCCCGGCCGACCGGCGCCGCCGAGGCCCGGGTAGCTGGCGGACGCGCCGCGGGGCGCGGCGCCGCCAGCAGGCCCGCCGCGGGGCCCGAGGCCGAGTGGCCCGAGCGCGTGCATGAACCCGAGGTCGCCGTCGCCCGAGACGCGGCGCGCGCCGGGACCGCTGCCGGCCGGCGGCGGCGGCGGCGGCGGTGGCGGCGGCGGCGGCGGCGACGCGTCGGTCTTGCCGGCGCGGCCGTAGCCGAAGGGCGCGTGCGGACGCGGCGCGTCGTCGCGCAGGTCGCGGTCCGGGTCGAGGGCGTCGCGGTCGCGGCCGTAGCTGAAGGGCGCGCGGCGGCGGCCGTAGGGGTCGTCGGCGCGGGCAGAGGCGCCAGCGGCGCGGGCCGGCGGCGCGGGCCGGGTGTGGGCGTGGGTGTGGGCGTGGGCGTGGCCGGCGGCGGCCGACGGGGCGACGGCAGCGGCGGCGGCCATGATCTTGGCAAGGACCGCTTGCTTGCGGTCGCGCAGGGCCTGGATGCGGTCGCGCAGCCACGCGTCGTCCGCGTCCTCGGGCATGTCGGCGACGCGCGGGAGCTCCGGCATCGGCGGCGGCGCGAGGCTCGCGCTGGCGGGGACCGTCGCTGCTGCCGCGATTGACGTCGACGTCGGCGCCGCGGTCGGAGACGCCGCCCGCTCGGTGTCCGACCGGTGTCGGAGTTTCATCTTCTTGGCCGCGTTCGGCGTGGTGGCCGGGTCGTGGGCGTCCGAGGGCGCGTCCCGCTCCGGCGGCGTCGCGGCCGCTTCAACACGGTCGCGTGGCGGCGGCGGTGGCGGCGACTCGGGCGCCGCGAGCAGCGCCGCGAGGTCGAGGGTGCGGTTCATGATGGCGGCGCGGACGGCCGGCGGCGCCGAGTGCGCCGTGTACCGGATGCGGCGGCCGCGGCCGCGCTGGGCGGACATGAACTGCAAGATCATGGCGGCGGCCGCATCGGTGGTCGTCGTGGCCGATGAAGGGCCGTGCAGCAGCGACGTCCCGATCGGCGTCCAAGGAAGCGACGTCTGCTGGTCGCGATACTGCGCCGTCCGAGGAGGCGATGCGGGGGGTCGCGGAGGGATCGGCGGACGAGCCGGACGGCCGCTCCGACCACGGCGACGGGATGGACAGGCGCGTGGTGGCCACGCGCATCGGCAAGATGCAGAGCGGCCGACAGCGTCGCCTGGCGTGACCGTTGGCGCGTGGCCGCCCTTGGGCGTCGGCACATGCGCGGCCAGGCGATGCCGTCGCCGGGCGATCCGGTCCTCGCTCGCCATACCGGACGCCCCGTGCGCGCGCGCGCGGCGCGGGCCCGTCCCCCTTCCTTTTCCACGGGGTGGCAACGAGCCGACGCGGCGTGCCGCGCTTCCGGCAGCGGCAAGCGGCGGCTGGGGCAGGGCGGCGGGCTCGATCCACGGCTTCCGAAGGGTCTGTGGCGCTGGCGCGGCCGCTGTCTCGGGGAGCTCCGGCTCCGGCTCGTCTCGTGCGAAGCGCCCTTTCGCCGTCGGCCGCGCTCCGTCGGCCGCGCTCCGTCGCCGCGCCGCGCCGGGTCGCGATGCCGCGAGGCGCCGTCGGAGCCCGCGTCGAAGCCGCCCGGAGCGTTCTGCGAGAGAGGTCGCCAGCGCCGCGCGCGCGCCCATCCTCGGCTGACGCGCTCTTCTTGCGCGCGACCGCCGCCACGCGACGCCAGGCGATGGGAGACGCTGGTGGTGCGAGGCGAAGCGCGCGCGCGCGTCGCAGGACGCGACGGAAGGTGGAAGCCGCGTGGGTGCGAGCCCATCCCCCCTGCGGAGCGGTGCCTTGGTCGCCTGGAGCCCACGCGACCCTCCCGAACCCCCCGCGTCCCGGATCCATCGACGTGCCTCCCGCGCACCACCCGTATCGGCCCGCGTCCCGCCAGAGCCGCGTCGCGAGAGCCGCACCGTCATCCCGCCATCCCGCCATCCCGCCGTCCCGCCGTCCCGCCATCTCGCCGTCCCGCGTCGACGGGTGACGAGTGACCGCTGGCTGCTGAGGCGAGACCCGTGCGGACGGCCTGCTGAGCGGCCCACGTGCGCTGACGGCCACGTGCGCTGACGGCCACGTGCGTTGACGGCCACGTGCGCGGCACTGACGCCCGACGCCGCCACCGCCCACCGACCCTCGCACGGCGGCCGGCTCGCGCCTCCGCGAGGCGACCTCCCTCGCCACGCCGCGTCGGGCCGGACTGCCCGCCTGCCCGGCCACCACGCGCCGGACGGCTCTCGAGGCTCGCGCCCGACGACGGCCTTGCCGACGGCCTTGCCGACGGCGCCTCGCGCGGACGGCTGCTGCCACGTGCTGCCCCATCTCCCGCTGAACCGCTGCTGCCACGTGCACGCCCGCCGCCGCCGCCGCCGCCGCCGCCGCCTGCCGCCGCCGCCGATCCCTGCTCTGCCCTTCTCCGCGTCGGCCCTCGGCGTGCGCCGCTGCTTGGGCCCCGGCCACACGGCGCGTGATCGGCACGTGCCTGCTCCACCATGTCCGACACGGACTCTGATTGTAAGTGTCCTTGCGCGACCGCGCTGCCTACCGCCGCGGCAGGCCCCTCACCGCCGCTGGATATCGACTCATGACGGATGGCTTATGACTCCTGGTTCATGACTCCTGGTGACACGCTCGGATCTCCCCGGGATCGGGGGTTCCGGGCGACGGGCGTTTGATTAACAGCGCCGGCCGTCCGCCGTCAGACGGCTCCGAGCGAAGACGAGGACCATGGCGCCCGTCTCGTGAAGCGCGACGCCAAGCCGGTGCCTGCACCGGCCAGCGACGACGACGCTCCCGCCGCAGCCACCCAGCGCCGCGACGCGGGCAGCCGCCACGACAACCACCACCACCACAACGACGACGACGAGAGCGACGAGAGCGACGATCTCCAGCCGACGCGCCGCCACAAGAAAGCCCGTCATGATACGGAAAACGCATCCGACGACGACGACGACGACGACGACGACGACGATGACGATGACGACGACGACGATGGCCAGATGACCGAAGCGGATCGCCGCTTTATCGCGGACGACGACGAGGAGGAGGACGAGTCGCGCGAGGCGCGGCGTGCGCGGCGCCGCCAAGCCCGCCGCGAGGCGCGCCGCCGCCGCCGCGAGGCGCGCGAGGACAGCGACGCCGAGCTCGACGAAGACGACCTCGCGCTCGTCGACGAGGCCCTCGGCCGCACCGGCGACGGCGCCAAGCGCTTCAAGCGGCTGCAGCGCCGCGGCTCGGAGGACGAGGGCGGCGCGCCGCGCCGCGGGCTCGAGGACATCTTCTCGGACGACTCGGCGAGCGGCTCGGAGGCCGACGCCGGCCGCGCCGGCGGCGCCGCGGGCGCCGGCGGGCGGCACGGGCGCGATGCCGGCCGTGGTCGTGGCCGCGCGCCGGCGCACGCCGTGCCGGCGCACGACGAGGACGACCTCGAGGACTTTGTCGTCAACGACGACGACGACGAGGGCGAGAACGAGGAGGAGTCCGAGGCGCGCCGCCGCCGCCGCGCCGAGGAGCGCGAGCAGCGCCGCCTGCAGCGCGTCAACCTCGGCACGAGCTACGGCATCTCGGACGAGGCGTGGCGCAACGTGCAGGACGTCTTTGGCGACGGCTCGACGTATGCGTACGCCCTGCAGGGCCCCGACGGTGCCGACGGCGCCGCAGGCGACGGCGAGGACGAGGACGAGGACGACGAAGGCGGCGCGGCGCGCACCGAGAAGCGCGTGGACCTCAAGACCCTCTACGAGCCGTCGGCGCTCAAGGCGCAGATGCTGACTGAGGAGGACATCGCGATCCGCGAAGACGACTGGCCCGAGCGGTTCCAGGACGCTGGGTATCGCCCGCTGCCCGAAGACACGACGGAGGCGGTGCTGGCGGCGGAGGCGAAGCATCTCGCCGACGAGCTCCGCGACCGCCGGCACGGGCTGTTCAACCTGCGCAAGCAGCTCGAGCTGCAGCGCGAGGCGCTCGACCCCATGGAGCCGCTGCCGAGCGCCGGGGTCGACGCCGGGAGCGACGCCGACCGCGAGGTGCTCGTCAGCGCCATCCAGCGCGTGCTGCGCCTTTTCCACACGGGCTACGAAGTGCCGTACCTGTGGATGCAGCGCCGCGACGATTTTCTCAATGTGCTGAACGTGAGCGACCTGTGGACGTTGTACGAGCTGGACATCCGGTACCAGCGCTTCCGCCAGCGGTATCGCGCGGTCACGGCGCTCGTGGACGACCTGAAGAGCCGCGTGCCCGACGTGATGGGCGACTACTACATGCTGAGCCGCCTGCAGAACCTGGTCGACACGGACGGCCTCGAAGACCTCCATGCGTACCTGCGCTTCCGGTATGGCTCGCACATCCAGCCCGAGGCGGCCTCGGCCCCGGCTTCGGGCGGCGCGCGGGCTCAGCGCACGCCACGGCTGTCTATTTTCGAGGAAGGCCACCGCCTCGGGCTGTCAGGCTTCTACCAGAGCCTGAACGTCAACGTGGAGATCCTGGCGTCGAGCGTGTCCGCGAACGAGTCGGAGCACTTCCCAACGGATCCGACGGTGCCGCCGCTCGAGACGGCGAAGCACTTCGTGGACCCGAACCGCGTGCTGATCAATACGCCCGAGAAGGTGCTCGACTTCACGGTCAAGATGGTGGCGCACGAGCTGGCGACGGACCCGGTGTTTAAGCAGCACGTGCGGCAGGTGTTCTGGTCGAACGGCGAGCTGATGACGCGGCCGACGGCGCGTGGGCTGCGCGAGCTGAACGTGTCGCACCCGTTCTACCGCCACAAGTACATCGAGGAGTATCCGCTCGTCGACGCCGTCGGTGCGCCGCGCCTGCTTGAGGTCTTCCGTGCCGAAAGCGAAGGCCTCATCGAGACGACCATCGCGATCCCGCATCTCGGCCGCTTTGTCGAAGACGTCACGCGCCACATCTGCAATCCGCTCAACGGGCCCGTCTCCGACGCGTGGAACACGCTGCGCGCCCAGGCCGCCCGCATGGCCCTCGTCGACCTGGCCATCCCCGCCGTCGTGCGCTGGATGCATGAGCGCCACGCCGCCCTGGCCCAGGACGTCCTCGAGGCCCACCTGACTTCGGTGCTCACGTACCGCGCCGGTATGATGCCCTACAAGATAGGCCAGCCGTCCGTGATGCCCGCGCCCGGGACCGAGGGCGCCGCCGCCGCGGACGGCCCCGGCGGCAACGGCGCCCCTGATGGCGCCGCCGCAGCGCCCGTGATCGATCGCGGCGCCGATGCCGACGCCGACGCCGACGACGACGACGAGGCGCCCGAAGACAAGACGCCGCGCGTGCTCGCCATGACGTGGGGCGACGGCGACCGGCTGAGCCCGCTCGTGGGCGTGTGCGTGCACCCGAACGGCGAGTGCGCCGAGACGTTCCGAATCGACGGCCTGCAGTCGCGGGAGCTGCAGCAGTCGGAGCGCGCCCTGCAGCAGCTCGCGGACGCCGTGCGGCGCAACGCCCCGGACCTCGTCGTGCTCGGCGGGTTCTCGCCGTCGACCAAGACGCAGCTCTACGACAAGGTCGTCGACGCCGTCAACCGCTGGCGCCGCCGCGACGTCGTGCTGCTGCTCGACGACACGGCGCGTCTGTTTATGAATGCGCCGCAGGCCATCAAGACGTTCGACAACAAGGTGTACACGCCGCTGCACCGCTACGCGATCGGCCTCGCGCGCAAGGCACAGGATCCGCTGATGGAGTATGCGCGGCTCCTGACGTCGGCGGACGAGGAGTACCAGCTGCTGAAGCTGCACCCGACGCTCATGGACTACCTCGCGCCCGAGCAGACGAAGCGCGTGTTCACGCACGGCATCATGAACGTCGTCCAGGAGGTCGGCGTTGCGATCAACGACATCCTGGCGTGGCCGCACCGGCAGCACACGCTGCCCTTTGTCTGCGGCCTGGGCCCGCGCAAAGCGGCGTTCCTGCTGCAGCGCGTCGCCCGCGACGGCGGCCTGGACAGGCGCCAGGATCTGTTCACGAAGCGCATCCTGACAGGCCACATCTTCTCGATCTGCGCGTCGTTCCTCCGGATCACGCGCGCGGCGCGGCGCGGCGGCGGCGAGATCGCCGACGTCCTCGACGCGATGCGCATCGCGCCCGACGACTACGAAACTGCGCGCCAGCTGGCGGCCAACGCGCTGGATCTCGACGAGACGGGCGTCGAGGACGAAACCGACAGCTCGCAGCACGTCCGCGAGCTCATCAGCGAGGACGTGCGGCTGCTCGACAACCTCGACCTGGACTCGTATGCGCACGATCTGGCGGTGCGGTTCGAACGCCCGCGCACGTGGTCCGTCTACATGCTCGTCGGCGAGATGAAGCAGCCGTATGCGGACCGCCGCCGGCCCTTCCGCGCGGCGGCGACGAGCGAGCTGTTCACGATGCTGACGGGGCTTACGGCCGCCGCCCTTGTGCCGTTCACCGTCGTCCACGTGACCGCCGCGCGCGTTATGGAGCGCGCGATCCGGTGCCGCGGCGACTTTAACGGCATGGACGGCGTCCTCCGCGCCACCGACATCGCGACCGGCGGCTTCGTCGACCTGACCACGATCGTCCAGCCGGGCGCCGTGCTCACGTGCGTCATCGCGCGCGTCGACGAGGCCAAGTTCGAGGTCGAGCTCTCGGCCCGCGACACCGACTTCCATCCCAAGAACCTCAAGACGGCGCTGCTCAGCAACGGCCCCAAGTGGTCCTTTGAGCGCGAGGAGGCCGACCAGATCCGCATTGCCCAGCAGCAGCAGCGCATGGCCCAGGACCGCGCCGCCGCGGCGCCGCTGCCCATGCGCGGCCACGCGGCCGGCGCCGCCGGCGCCGCCGCCAACGGCCACTCGCAGCAGCAGCGCCCCGCCATCCGGCCGCGGATCTCGCGCAACATTGCACACCCGTTCTTCAAAGACATCACGTTCAAGGATGCCGAAGCCTACCTCGCGACGCAGCGCGCGGGCCACCTGGTCTTCTACCCGTCGAGCCGCGGCACCGAGCATCTCGGGATGGCGTGGAAGGTGAGCGATCACATCTACCAGCATGTGCGCATCGACGAGAAGGACAAGCCGAGCGAGCATGCCCTCGGCCGCGTCCTCGAGATCGCCGGGCGCCGCTTCGAGGACCTCGACGAGATCTGCGCGACCTACGTCGAGCCCATGACGGTCCACGTGTCCGCGCTGATGCAGCACCGCAAGTACCGCAAGGAGAGCAAGGCCGCGCTGCAGGAGACCGCTGCCGAGCAGGCCGGCCTCAGCCGGCAGTCCGTCTACTTCCTGTGCATCGCGCCCGAGAAGCCCGGCGCCTTCTGGCTCGTGTTTGCCCACGCGAAGGGCCGCGGCAAGGCCGACCTGGTCGACACGACGCCCGACGGCTACGCGTTCCGCGGCCAGACCTTCGGCACCGTCGACCAAGTCCTCGACTTCTTCAAGAAGGATGAGATGAAGCGCATCGCCGCCGCGCAGCGCAACGCCATGGCGCAGCGCACCGGCGCCGTGCCCCTCGCCGGCATGGGGCCCGTCCCCGGCATGGGCGCCCTGCCGGGCATGCCGCACCCAGGCATGCCGCACCCAGGCATGCCGCATCCAGGCATGCCACACCCAGGCATGCCGCACCCGCGGATGCCCCACCCCGGCATGGTCCACGCAGGGATGGGCGCCATGCCTCCCGGCATGGGCATGCACCCGCCAGGCATGAGCATGCCGCCGATGGGCGCTCCGGGCTTCCCGCACGTGGGCTACCCGGGGCAGCACCCGGGCATGCCGCCGCCGCCGCCGATGTATGGCCATCCGGGCGGGCCGCCCGGCCGCGGGATGCCGCCCGGCGGGATGCCGCCGGGCGGCCCCCACGGCGGACCTCCCCACGGCGGGCACGTCGGCCACGGCCACGGCCACGGCCACGCGCCAGGCGGCCGGCGCTACTAGTGGGCGTCCCTGCCTTCGCCTTTCAGGGAGGCCACCGCTTCACGCGTCGTTCTTGATGGTCCATCGCCTTCTTTCTCCTTCTCTCCTTTCGTTCTCTCCGACTCATTTAAGCTCTCTGATCGCTATCACTAACGCTGTCGCTCTCGCGGCGGGCCACTAACAGAGGTGAGGGGGGTGTGAACTAAAAATCATCGTCGTCCTCGTCTGGGCCGAGGCCGTACGCGGCCGTCTCGCGGCGCGGCGAATACGCGAAGGGGCGGCGGGGAGACGACGACGGCGCGCCGCCGGCAGCAGGGCGCTGTCCGCCGTCGTCGTCGTCGTCGTCGTCTTCGCCGTCGTCCAGCACGATGTCCAGATCGCTCACATCATCGTCGTCGTCGTCATCGCCGCCGTCGTCGTCGTTGTCGTCGTGGTGCTCGGCACCGCGGCGTCGACGGGCCTCGCCCGCGTCCGAACCAAGACGCGGTCGACGGCCCGCAGCGCGGTGGGCGTCGTGCAGCGCCATGGCGAGCGCGGCGTTCGATCCGGCGTCGTCACTCTTGTCGTCGTCGTCGTCGTCGTCTTCGCCGTCGTCCAGCACGATGTCCAGATCGCTCACATCATCGTCGTCGTCGTCATCGCCGCCGTCGTCGTCGTTGTCGTCGTGGTGCTCGGCACCGCGGCGTCGACGGGCCTCGCCCGCGTCCGAACCAAGACGCGGTCGACGGCCCGCAGCGCGGTGGGCGTCGTGCAGCGCCATGGCGAGCGCGGCGTTCGATCCGGCGTCGTCACTCTTGTCGTCGTCGTCGTCGTCGTCATCGTCGTTGATGTGAATGTTGGCGCCGTCGCGCCCATCACGGCGCTCACTGTCATCGTCGTCACTGAGATCGCGGCGGCCGGCGCCGCCATGCACGTTCATGGCCATGATGTCGTCGTCGTCGACATCGTCGTCGTCGTCACCGCTGCCGTCGCCGCGGTGGCGGCGAGACGGGGCGGCGGCATAGCGCGAGGCGTCGGCGGTCTCCTTGAGCATCTGACGCTCGTCATGGGCGAGTTTCGTCTGGAGCCGCTTCAGATGCGCCTCGGCCTCCTCCCACTTGGCCTGCTCGGCCTGGTGGTACGCATGAAGCTTGCCCTCGAGAAACGCGAGGTTGCGGTACTTGGCGACATAGACGGCGTGGACGGCGTGGAGCTCGGCGTCGACGCGGTCGTACTCGTCCATGAAGGCGGGCCGGACGCTCTTCAGACTCGCGAGGCGGACCTGCACGCGCTCGAGCTCCTTGCGGCGCTTGGCGATCTTGGCGCGCAAATCGCTCTCGTCGCCGGCGAGCCGGTCGAACCGGTCGCGCGTCTCGCGGATCTGCTGCTCGCACCGCTGCAGCTCCGCCGCGAGCCGTGCCTCGACCTCCGCCGTGTCGATCGGACGCCGCAGCGCCCGCAGCCGCGCGGCCGCCCGTGCCCGCTCGCCACCCACGGCTTCGTACAGCTTCGCGCCCTTCTCGGTCATCCGCGGGATCAGCTGCCGGCACGCGGCGATCTGGTCCTGCACCTGCGCGGCGTCGGGGCCGCGGACGGTCGGGGTCGTGGTCGTGGTCACGGGGGCCGTCCCGGGCGCCGGCGCCGGCGCCGGCGCCACGGCGGGATCCTCGACCAAGCCCGCGGCGGCCTGCTGGGCGCGATAGACGGCGCGCGCGATGAGTGTCAGGTCGGCGACGGCGCGCGCGTCGGCGCGGTACAGCCGCCGCGGGTTGACGGGCAGATGCGCGGCGGCGGCGGCGACGGCGGCGACGGCGTGGCGGATCGTCTGCACGCGCTCCGGCTCGGTGGCGTCGGCGGGCGGGACGGGCGGCGCCGCCGGGTTGAGCGCCGCGGCGAGCCACACGAGCAGCCGCGCCACGAGCGGGAAGTTCGGCGTCTGGAACGCGTTCAGCGGCACCGCGGCGTCGTACCCGGCCTGCCGCATCAGCTCCGCGAGCGCGCGCACCTGGATATAGGACATGGTCGCCGCGGGCTCGCTGCGCAGGAATCGGAACGTTGGCTCGCCGAGCGACGGATCGGATGGAGATCGACTCGAATGACGTATGAATGGGGAAGTCACGATCACGAATGGCCGACGGCTCCCGAGGTCGCGAGGACAGCGAGGCGCCGCCAGGGAGGTCTCGACCGAGCGATCGATGGCTGATGGTGAGCAGCCACCGGCGCCGTCCACGATACGCGCGCAACGACGGATATCCTTCACCCGCTCGAGTGAGGGAGTATCACCTCCGGCGATTGCGAGGGCATCCGGCGCAGCGAAGGCCTGTACACTCCCAGCGCCGATGGGCCGCCGATCTCCGCTCCGGCGACCCAGTGTTGAGTCGATCACCGCCCCTCCTCGGCGTCGCGGGCCACCGGCGATCCTCCAGGGCGCAGGGGGTGTGGCGCAGTCACCCAGCCACGGCGTCACCCCGAGCCTCCTGTCCGAGTAATTCCGCGCCAAACCTCGACGCATGATCGGGAGCATCCCTACTTGGCTAGGATTCCCGTCGTCTCATGGCGCCACGAGAACAGATACTGATCATCCTGGCCGATGGCTAACATCGGCGGCCGGCCCGATCGCGACGACGACGACAACGCCGTCACCGACCGGAAGAGCCGTTTCCCAACCTCGCCAACGGCGGGCCTGCCGTGGGAGGCCAGCCTGCTAGCTGCGGGAGAGAGGGCCGCCAGGGATCGGCCTCCAAGCCCCAACGCGCCCCCAGCAACGCGCGACGCGGCGCGCCGTCAGCCTTCACGATGGCCGCCGCCGCCGCCGCCGCCGCCGCCGCCGCCGCCGCCGCCGTGGTGGAGGTGGTGGGCGGCGGCATCGACGGTTGCTTGCCAACTGCCCCGCGCGCCACATCATGGGCCAGACGGCCAGATCGGCGCCAAGTCCGCCAAGTCCGCCGCCGCCACCGGCATGGGTCCCGCCGGCCGCCGGCCGCCGGCCGCCGCGCCGCGCCGCGCCACGTGCCTGCGTGCGGCCGTGGAGCCTGCATGGCACTGGCGCAAAGACAAAGAGCGCGGCGGCGCGGCCGTCCGGGCATGGCACGGCAAGGACGCTTTCTGTCGGCGGGGACACGCCTGCCGTCCGCCCGGCTTCGCCCGTCCTCGGAGACCGCCTCTCACGCTTCCTGCGGCCGCTTGACCCCCCTTTCATGGCATATCTCCGACGCATACCCCTTCGCTTTCGCTCTCGCCTTGAGTTGATCCGGCCCGACTCTGCATGGAGATTGCCTTGCCGCTTGCCGCCTGCCGCTTGCCGTTGTCGGTATGAATCGCGACAACGGCGCGAGGGGCTGCCCGCCCCCTGCGCGTTCCACCACGGGATCCACCGCGGTCCCTGGCCTCGGCAGCGACCGCGACCGCGATCGCGCACCCCCTCGCCACACCGACCCCGTGCGTCCAGCCACAACCCCGCGCGACGAAGACTACGGTATGCACGATACGACCACGGCTGGGATGATGGGATCACGCCTCCTCTCCATCGAGTTTCTGGCTCACACATATCTTTGGTTTCGCTGGATGTGAACGATGACCTCATCATGACCACGACTCTGGGCGCTGCAGTGCTTGCGACGGTCAACCGCCTCCTGCGGCAGATCGGGGTCGATGTGGCGCTGCAGGGGCTCGCGGAATGCCCGCCGCAGCTCTGGCTCGCCCTGTTCGAGGGGCTCGTGCAGCAGCGCGTGCCCGGCGTGGTCCGCGGGCCCCAGCTGCCGCTCGCGGCGCACGCCGGCAACATCGACCAGGTCAAGCGCCTGCTCGAGCGCCTGCTCGGCGGCCCGCCGCTCTCCCACGTGGATGCATGGCGTCTCGTCCACGGTGATCCGCGCACCGCCAAGCGA
Organism: Caulochytrium protostelioides; assembly: GCA_003615045.1. Classification (NCBI taxonomy): domain Eukaryota; kingdom Fungi; phylum Chytridiomycota; class Caulochytriomycetes; order Caulochytriales; family Caulochytriaceae; genus Caulochytrium; species Caulochytrium protostelioides. Next base: position 50,057 of record ML014122.1, on the reverse strand, counting down.
TACTGCGAGATCCTCGACCACCTGACGCCACTTCTGCCGACGGCGGCGGCGGGGAGACCGGCGCCGGAGACGTCGCCGCCCCGCTTGCCCGAGAGCGGCGAGAGCGACCACGAGGCGGCGCTCAACGACACCATCTCCGAGCTCTCGGAGATCCCGCGGCACACAGCCGACATGGCGAGTCTCGCCGACATGGCGCTGCTCGTCGCGTCGTCCTCCAGCGAGAGCCGCGGACGGACCGACGATGCGTGGCTCGGCCACGTGCTGCCGGGCTCCCTCTCCCGGTCGCAGGAGGCGTCCAGCCACGATCCTGGCCGCGATCCTGGCCATCACGACGGTCCGCGCGACGGTTCCGGCAGCCGCGGCAGCGCCCGTGCGTCCGTGGGCGGCCGTCCGGCCTCGCTGCCCCCCGCCGCGGCCGCGCCCTCCGTCGTGTCGCCGACCGCGCATCCCGAGCTCAAGCGCAAAGCCGTCGAGCCGTCGTGGCGCGCCGATCGCGCCCCGGACGCCTGGGACGCGAGACCGCGCCATCGGCGGTCCACGCGGTCGCCGTCGCCTACCCGCTCATCATCGCCGCTGCACACATCATCGCCGCCGCCGTCATCGCCGCCTTCGCGACGGTCGCTGCGGCCGCCGCCCGCCTCGTCGTGGCGCCACGAGGCCGCCAGCAGCACTGGTTCTCCGAGTCAGCCGTCGCTCGTGTCACGCTCGTCACGTGCATCGCGCGCCGCCGGCTCGAACGTCGAGGCGTGGGACCGTGTGCCGAATGCACGGGCGGTCACCCTGGACCGCCGCCGTCGCGGCCAGCCAGAGCGCGGCCAGCCAGTGCGCGGCCAGCCGGAGCGCGGCCGCTCCTTTGACGCCGCTGCCGATGCGCAGGACCGGGGCGGCACGCACGAGGCCGACGTCGCCGTGCGGCGCGGCGCGCCACGCCCAGGGTCGTTCGCGATCGCGTCGTTGCGCTGCGAGCGCGACCTCCTGCTCAAGCAGGCGCGCGCGCACCAGCGCCGTGAGGATCCCGGCAGCCGCCACGATCGCGCGATCTGCCTGGGGCCAGCCTATCTGCCGCCCAAATCGCTTCAGCAAGCGGTCACGCCCACGGCACCCACAGCGCCCTCGGCGGCATGGCGCGAGGCCCGTCGCCGCGTCGTGGCGCAGACCGTAGAATGGACGACGGACCGTGCCGACCCCGTGGAGGAGGGCGCGGCCTCGCTCCGACCGGCCTGGGACCCCTCCGCGCGCCGATCCGCATCGTCCTCCCAACATGGGGATACGCGCGACCACAGCCATGACCACGACCGCGAGCACGAGCACGAGCACGAGCACGAGCACGAGCACGAGCACAAGCACGAGCACGAGCACGAGCACAAGCACGAGCACGAGCACCACGGCGACAACCATGGCGGACGACGCCGTTCCGAACGTCCCTCCCCTGTCATCGATGCTGACGAGGACGGCTTCCGGGTCGGGTCGCGGTACGACCGGGTCGTGGCGGATGTGAAGGAGACCCTGCCGACGGTGGCGCCGCTGCCGCGGCCGTTCACACGGCTTGCGGCAGCCTTCGAGACGCGCATGGCGGCCGCGCGCCTCCATGACGCCCTGCATGCTCAGAAGTGCGCTGCGGCGCGCGCCCAGGTCGACGGCCGCGCCGACGCCGGCCGCGCTGACGCCGGCCGCGCGGGCGCGCAGCACCGACTGCACCAAGCCACGCTGCAGCGCCGCTTCGCGACGGCCGAGCGGCTGGCCGCCGCCCGGGAGGCCGACCGCGGCGCCCGCGACGCGCGGCAGCAGCTACAGCTGCGGCAGCAGCAGCTCGTGCGGATGGAGCAGCACGCGGCGGCGGTGGCGGACGCGGTGCAGCGGCACAAGCGGCAGCGGCGGCTGCAGGAGGAGGGCCTCCTGATGCGCTTGCTGCCGGACTTCCGGCAGCGGCACCGCGACGCGCTCGCCGAGGACCGGCGGCAGCGGCGCGAGGCGGTGGCCGTCGCGCTGCAGCAGCAGCAGCAGCGCGAGGCGAGCCAGCAAGCCTACTACGAGACGCAGATCGCTTTGCTGCAGGAGCAGCTCCGCGACACGGCGGACACGGCGGGCATGCGGCGGCGGTGGGATCTCCAAGAAGCGCGCGGCGTGCTGCGCCACCAGAAGGAGATGCTGCGACAGGGTCTGACGCAGGTCCGTGCACGGCTGCGCGCCGATGCCGAGCCCATGGTCTATGAGCACAAAGATATGGCGCTGCTGCAGCGCCGTCTATAAATAGACTTCCCCACGGCTGGCTGGCCCGGTTCTGTTTCGTGGGGTGTCTCCATCCCGCGCATATTTGATCGCGGCCGGCACTTCATGAGAACGGCCACTGCAACTGGCGTTCCATGAGCGGGAGTGAAAGCCGCAGCGCCACTCGTGTTTTATTTTTATTTTTGGGTTTCAGGCAGCCATGGTGCCGGTCCAACGAACGAATCTGAGTCAGCCAAGCGGCGCCTTTTTACGGGCGTTCAGGGATCGAATCCAGCTGGCAGGCATCATGGGGATCGGCTGATGCAGCGACGAGACATCAGCATATGGCCACAGTTCTCAGCGTACGTCATCAAGACATTCACATCTCATGCGATCAGTGATACCATGACACAATGCGATGTCATTATTGATGTGGTTGCATTGCCATCTCGTGCTTCACGGCACTACAGGGCCTTTTAGATAGCGGTTTCGCAGCGCTCGGTTCCTTTCTTCCGTCAACGCCCATTCGTTGCCGTTGTAAACAACAACGAGCCATCGAGCCCATGCCGAGCCCCGACGGCTACGTTCAGACCAACGCGACAACGAGGCCACGTTCCGGACCACCACACCACGAGACAACAAGACAACGTTCAGACGACGTGACACGATTGATTGACGACGGCAACGACAACGACGACCACGCTTTCTCCGCCCTGTAGGCCTTTGCCAAATGGTGGCCGATGGGACCCAGCGGAACCGGCCTCAGGAGGCCTCCCCGCGATGCCGGGCTCTCGGCCGGGCGCCCTTGCCCAGGACGCGACGGAGGCCTCTCGGCGGGCCGGCGCGTCGACGAGTCGGCGGCCTGCTGTTCGGGGCTGTGGCGACGGCGCTCCTCGGCCTCGCGGCCACGAGGCTGCCCATGGCGTCGTCGGCACTGTCCGGCCCCACGCTCCGCACGCGCAGTTTTTACGTCGAGCCCTTTCTGTTGCCCTCGCCGGACGAGATGACGGCGTGGCCTATGACGCCGCGCGAGCAGGCGCAGGTGAACCGCTTAAGCGCGCTGAACACGCGGGTCAAGCAGGCGTTTCTCGTCGGCGGGACGCTGGACTTCCGGACGCCGGACCGCGAGCTGGTGGCGGCGCTGCTAGCCGTCGACGGGGCGGCGCCGTCGGGGCTGCCGCGGCGGTGGACCGGGTCGGACCCGCTGGCGTTCTGGTCGCGGCAGGTCCACAACCAAATCACGTTCGCGATCGAGAGCCTCGAGCGGCTACCCGCGCTGCTGTGCAGCCCGTCCTTGCCGCGGCTCGACGCCACGGACCGCAACGACATCTTGGGCGATCTGCTCATGTTCAAGGGGCTGGAGCTCATGGATGTGGCGCTTGCGGGGGTCAAGCCGAACGCGCTGCGATGGGCGGCCCACCATCCCGGGGCCATGCGGATGGTCATGCGGATGGTCATGCGGACGCGCAGCGCCATCGTCACGCTGCTGAATGACGCCTTCCAGGAGGAAGAGGCCTGGCGCGACCCAATGCGGTATACTTCCTTGCAGGAGCCCTATGCGCAGGCGTCGGATCCGATGGTTTCGCTCTGCGCGCCAGGCGCCTCGCAGGGTCTCCTGGGGCCGCTGAACCCCCTGATGCAAGCGCAGGTCACGCTCCGCTTGCACTTCTCGCTGCTGATGGGTCATACCATGACGCTGCTCTCGTTTGTCACGGACCGGCCGGGAGCATTCCAGCCCCTCGCGCAACCCTATCGGCCGCGGTCCGGCGCGGCCGATCGCATCATGTTCCCCGAGATCAGGTCACACTTATACTTCTTCCAAAAGAAATGGGAGGAAGACCCGGTGTCGACGTGGCTCGGAGACGGGCTGGCGTCCGTCTCGAAAGGATGCTACCTTCTCGCCATGATCCTGCCGGACATCCAAGCCGACGAATCAAAGCGGCCTCTCGCCCTCGAAGAGCGGCTGATTGCCGAGGCGGACGCCACCCATTCGCGGAAGGCCGGTGCCCCGATCCCTCTGGCTGACATGGAGCTGGAAGCCCGTGGCCAGTCATACAGTCCGTCCACGACCGATTCAGATCCGGAGTCCTCGCTCTTCGGGTCCGATTATAGCACGTTGGACTCGGCGCTCCCCCAATGGGCCGACAATCGCTCGGGGGATACCTACGAGTCGAATGGATCGGTTTGGACAGTGGACTCGCCCCCGGATCCACCGCTCAAACCCGACCCGATCGTCGCGATCAAGGGCGGGAGGCACGCGTTGCTCGGCCTCGATCTTCTCGCCCTGCCCGACACCCTCACGCGCATTTACTTTGATGAACGCTGATCGGCTTTGTCTGAGGCGTCCGGCCGGTCCGGTTGGATCCCCCTCCTGATCCTGATCCAATCTTTTTGGATGCTGGTGGGTTTGTTCGTTCATGCATCTATTCATTTAGGCGTCCATTGACCGGGTCTGTCGTGTCGCTGGTATCGTATCGTAATAAAACATGTCGATGTCAGGCCACTGTCAGATCGTCGCTAAAGTACACGTGGAGCGTCGGCAGCCAGGCCACCGGGTCCATCGCGAGCTGGTGGAGCATCGCCGTTTCATCCGGAATCCCGTTCTCCTGCAACGTCAGGGTCATATCCAGCAGGGCACCCAGGTACTTCCACATATAGCCCTTGGCGTGGCTGTTCACCATCAGGTAGCGGTCCTGGATCTGGGTCAGCGTTTCTTCGCCGCAGACCTCCAGCACGTCTTCCTGCTGCGTGAGCGTGTTGACGATGCGGATGTGGCGCGCCTGGCGGCTGAGCGAGCCGAGATGGTACTGGCGATCGAGCCACCATGGGCACGCGACGTGGTCGGACGACCAGTCGGCGCGCGGCATCACCGGCGGCACGTGGAGAAACCGCCCGTCCGGTGTGAACGGCGCCACCGTGCCCGTCAGCGGATGCACGTGCGTCCGCAGATCGCTCGTCGCCGGGTCGAACCAATCCGAGAGATCCTGCCCGGCCCGCTTCAGGATCGGCAGCAGCAGCGGGTCGTCCGCATACGCCTGCGCGAGCGGCGTCAGATCGTAGACGCTGCCCAGCCACGAGACCCACAGATCGGTGATGTCGTTGTGCTGCCGCCGCTCGTTCGCCGAGATCCACCGCGTCGCGGTCGGCAGGGCGCTTGCGGACGCGGGCGCGGGCGCCGCCAGCGATGCGGAGGCCGACGACGCGCCTTCGCGGCTTTCACGCGACGCGGTGAGGACGCGGCCCGCGTCATTGGCGGCATTGCTGCGGAGCGTGTCAGGTACCCGGGCACGATGCCGGGGCGCCTGTGGCATCCCGCTGTCTGCGAGCGGGGCCAGCAGCGTCGCCATGGCGGCGGTTCCTGCGTCCTGCGTTCGCGAGGCCAGGAGGAAATCCAGCGGTCGCCAGGGACCGACGGCTCTGGGGGTTCAGGTTCAATCGGGGGGCGCCAAGGAGCCGGATCCAGGGCTCAGGAAGGCGGCGGCGTGCAGGGCATGCAGGAGCTGAGGCCGCAGGATGGATCCCGAACCACGCGGAGGTTGCTGCTCCGCAGGACTCGCAGCCTGACACGGGCATGCCGCCAGACCTCGGACGGCATCCGCCTCGTCTTGGATGCTTCCACACGAAGCATCCTTCACAACGAAAAAGACGCTGGAGAGGCATCATCGTGGCGAGGCACCGCATCACCGCGTGGTGATGCGGTGCCACGCCATGAGCCGAGGGTCTCGGGGCCCATCAGCCGTTCGAACGCGAGCGTCGGACCTCGTCGTCGTCGTCGTCGTCGTCGTCGTCGTCGTCGTCGTCGTCGTCGTCGTCGTCGTCGTCGTCGTCGTCGTCGTCGTCGTCGTCGTCGTCGTCGTGGCGGCATACCTCGAACGCCGGCCGGCTTCGACGCGGCTACGGCGGTCGTGCCGGCGGAGTTGGACGGGTGAGATCAGCGCCGTGGTGGCGATCGGCCCCCCGACCGAGCCGCTCCGCGGGGGGCCGATGAGGCAAACAAAGACGGGGTGACACATCGCTGGGGCACATCGCTGGGGACCCGGAAAGCGCAGAAAACAAGCGCCCCGTGGTAGTGGTGGTGGGGCACCGCGCGGATGAGCGAGAAACGGCGCCCTGCCACGGGGATGGCTGCTGCCAGCCAGCAGAACAGCACGTGCCTTCTGATGCAGCGCCGTATCCGGTCGCCTGATTTTAGAGGAGTGTCATGTAGGGTCGGCCACGTCAGCTCGCCTGGCGTTCGCGCTAGCGGCGGTCTTTGATGGAGTAGTCGCCGTAGTCGCGCTTCGGGTCAAAGAGCTCCCACCGGCTGGCGGGAAAGATATGCTTGTTGCGCTCATACCACGCGCGCTCGATGACCTTGCCCGCATGCGACTCGTCGGTCTCCTGCGTCGCGTCGTTCAGGAGCCGCACGTCGTCGCGGACCTCGAAGTCAAACAGCGGGCCCGACTTGCCGCGGGCCTGGTTGATCATGAAGTCGTAGAAGGTATAGTGGTGCGGGATAATCAAGTCCTCCTTGATGTACATCAGGTTGTCCACGTGGACGGCGCGCAGAGACTCGAACTGGGCGCGGCACTTCTCCAAGAACTGCTTGATGGTATCGCCCTTCTGGCAGCGCACGACGCGGCGGTGGCCCGACCCGTCCCAGAAGGAGTACGTGACCGCGATCGTCTCGGCTTTGATGGCTTCCTGCGCGGCCTCCCACGCCGCCTGCAGCCGCTGCCGCTCCGCCTGCTCCCGCGCCTCCCGCTCACGGTCCGGCAGAAAGCTCGTATCCACGTGTGGGTTCTTCTTGATCGACACCGGAACCGCATGGGCCTTGGCGGCCGTCCGACCCGCCGCTGCGCGGGAGACCGGCGTCGGGTCGGGCTCCCCGTCCCCGGCGTCGGGCGAAGGCGTCGCCGACGGCTGTTTCCGCTTCAGGGACGTCGCAGTCGCGGCGGCATCACCGGATGCGGGATCCTGTGCCTCGTCGTCGTCGTCGTCGTCGTTGCCGAGGAAGGACAGCGCCGCCTTAGCCTTCTTGCGGCGCTTGCGCGCCGAGGCCGCGGCCGCGGCGGCGGAGGCCGAGGGCGATGCGGCGGCGCCGTGGCGCTCGCGCGACTGCGCGGCCACGTGGGCCTGGATCTTGGTGAAGTCGTCCAGGTGCACGAGACCGACCGTCTGCCGCTTGATTTCGCGGTCGGCCCAGTCATTCTGGGAGACGAACTTGGCGGAGGACGCCGATCCGCCACTCGCGGCTGCGGCCGGATGGGCGGCGGCCCTCGCGGCGTCGCGGCCGCGGCCGCTGTCTGCCGATGAGGCCATGGCGACGACGCCGACTCGATCAGCCGATGGGAGGTGGGGGTGGAAACGCGGGGCCGGAAGCGATGGGAGCGAGTCAAACCAGCCGTCCGAGCGGCGAAATCGGAGGCCAACCACAGCCCACAACGAGACGGGCGCGACCGCCCAAGTATGCGCCAAACGTGACCGTCCAGGCGACCGTCACGGCAACGGGTCGTGCCATCCGCCCGTGCAGGCGGCACGGATCGGCGTCTACTCGCGCGAGGACGTCGCACAGCGCTTCCGACGCGCCTCGGATCCCGCACCCTTGAAGGCGCTGTCTCGCGCTCACGGCATCGTCGGCGCCCCTCGTCGGCCCGTGCCACGGTGGCGGCGTTGGCGTTGGCGTTGGCAGTGGCGCTGGCGCTGGCGTTGGCAGTGGCGCTGGCGGGGGGGCGAACTCCGCCGGGCACACCCGCGGCGAGCTGCGCCACCGCTCGCGAGGGTGCCGGTCCGCCGTCTGGACAGCCGCCGCGCCGCCAGGGTCGATCGGCAGCCGCGTGCCAGCCGACGGGCGGGGTACTCATCCGCAGGACCCGCTGCCGCGTGTGTCGCGAGCGTGAAGCGGATGCCGTCCACCGGTGAACGACCGCCGTCGCGATGCCAATCCCGGTGCCGTCGCCACGGCCGCGCGGCATACTCCGCCGCCGCCGCCGCCGCCGCCGCGTCTCAACCGCCGCCCCCCAGCCGGTTCTCCGCCCTTGCACCGACGCCTTTGAGCCAAGACTACGATGCCGTCGCTCGTGATCCGGAGCGCGGCACGGCCCGCGCTCGGCCGCTGGCGCCGCTTCGCCAGCACGCCGCTCGCCGTCCCGCTGCGCCCCGCTGTCAGCCGTGGACGCCGCTTGGCGTCCGACCTCGCGCGCCATGCCGAGCCCACGGCCTACTTGGCCTCGCGGCGGTGCGCGGCGACGCATGCGCCCGAGCTGCCCGCCCTGCTCGCGGCGCGCCCGACGACCGTGTACGTCGGGTTCGACCCGAGCGCGCGGAGCCTGCACGTCGGCAACTTGATGATGCTCGTGACGGCGCTCGTCTTTCAGTGCTATGGCCACCGCACGCTGGCGCTCGTGGGCGGCGCGACCGGCCAGATCGGCGACCCCTCCGGCAAGCATGCCGAGCGGCCTCTGCAGAACAAGGCCGCGGTCGCAGAGAACACGCAGCACATTAAGGACCAGATCGCGTATGTGATGGGCCATGCGCGCGCGTATGCCGCACGGCGCTGCGGGGTAGAGGCGGTGCCCGGCGCGTGGCAGCTGGTGGACAACGCCCGCTGGTGGTCCGGAATGGGCTTGCTGGACTTCTTCCGCGATGTCGGCAAGCACATGCGTATGGGCGCCATGATCAGCAAGGATGCCGTGCGCTCCCGCATGGCCACGGAGGACGGCCTGTCGCTGACCGAGTTCTGCTACCAGAGCCTGCAGGCGTATGACTTCTGCCACCTCTACGAGGCCGAGCAGTGCCAGGTCCAGCTCGGCGGGTCGGACCAGTGGGGTAACATCATTGCAGGCATCGAGCTGGTCAAGAAGCGCGATCCGCAGTATGCCAGCAAGCCCTGGAACGAGCGCATGTACGGCATGACGCTGCCGTTGCTGACCACCGAGACCGGCAAGAAGTACGGCAAAAGCGAAGGCAACGCCGTCTGGCTCGACCCGACCATGACCTCTCCCTACGACCTGTGGCAATTCTTGCGCCGCACACCCGATACGGAGGTCGCGCGCATGCTGCAGCTGTTCACGCTCGTGCCCCAAGAAGAGCTTGCGGCGGTGATGCAGCACCACGCCCAGGAGCCGCGGCGCGGTCTGCCTCAGGTGCTGCTTGCCCGCGAAGTTGTTGAACTTGTCCACGGCGGTAAGTGACGGATGGTTCGTAATCCATGATTCCTGGTGAATCTGATGGATCTGATGGATCTGATGAACCTAAGACATGGGGACTCTGTGACGATGAAGCACGACGACTCACGCGAAACCATGGATTGAATGCACGGATGCATGGATGTCTGCTCTGCACGTCACGCCCAGCCGACGTCGCGGCCAAAACACAACAGATCGTGGAGCTGCTGCACCCCATCGGCCGTGTCCTCGAGCCCCTCAACATGGACCATGTTGTTGCGACGCTGCAGGGGACCACCTTTGAAATCCAGCTCCCGCGCGAGGAAATCCTCAACGCGCCTGTCGCCAAGATCGCCGTGCTCGCCGGTCTTGCTCCCACGCTGAGTAAGTAGTCGATCCCTCATCGCATCTCGCGTATCGCACGAGTCTGATACATGGATTCACATGTGTTTCTTGAATGTTGCCGCTTCTGCGTGGTGCCATGATGGCCTCTGCTCGACGCGTCATTTTCGCGCCATCAGCCGTGGCACGCAAAGTGATGGCCCAAGGCGGATTCTTTATTAACCAGACAGCGGTGCGCGACCCGCTCGCCAAGCTCCAGCCGGAGCACATCTGGTCGTCGCCCGTGACGGCCGCGGCGAGAGCCGCCTCCGATAACGGCGTGATGCTCCTCCAGTCGGGCAAACGCAGCTACCGCCTCGTCCGCGTGGACCCCTGAGGCCCGATGGTCCGTCCGCTTTCATTTCATTCCGCATCGACGCCGGCGACCCGCACATCAGGGCGGTGCCTGATCCATAATCTCATTGTATTCATCCATAGTGATATAAGTCAAACTCATAGACGTAGCCGGGCGGCGTGAGCAGGCTTTATACTCGGCTGGGCGAATCATGCGCATCGCATGCATGTACGCAGCCGTGAGCATAGCTATGCATGCAGCGATGAAGGCAGGCATGATCGCCGGTATCAGCTCGGCGATGAGCGCAGCGATGAACGCTGGTAAGAGCGCCGTTATTAGCGGTATTGCGCACGGGGGTTACGAAGCCGGCGCCGTGGCTTTCTCGGTGCACGCATTGAGGGCCCGCACCGCGTCCAGGCAGGCTTCGGGGTTCGACGGGTTCTTCATGAGGCACGTGTTGTAGGCGCGGATCGCGTCGCCGCACTGCTGCTTGGCCGCCTGCAGCGCCGTCGAGCTGTGAGCATCGGCCGGGAGGGTTCCACGTCGGCATGGTCGCGAGTGATCAGGATGGTAGCGGTCATAATGAGATGCCGAAGCGCGGTGGTGAGTACGAAAAGCATCCAACAGCGAGCGACGACGTCGATGACGACGGGGTTTTGCATCGGCCTCCTTAAGTGGCTCTGGAGGGAATTCGATGCTTTGATTGCCGCATCCACCTGATGGCCAAATAATGGCTCTATCGATAGTCATGTCGATGCTCATCGTGCTAGCCATATCAGCCGTCATGATGATGGTCATAGCGATGGCTATCTCGTGTCATTGCCGCGAGGAACACGGCGCTGGCCAAGGATCACCTACTTTTGGTCCGCGCACTGCGAAACGGCCTGGCGCTCAGCAACACAGCGGACGTCCCACGTGCTCGGATTGCGCTGGACACACTCGCTGTACGCGTCAATCGCGGGCCGGCACTTGGCCGTAACCTGGGCCAGCACGGCGTCCATGATAGGCGAACTGGAAATAACTCCGATCGGGCGAGCGAATCCGGGGTCAGACAACGAACTCCGATCGTCGCATGTGCAGAATTTCAAATAAGGGACCGGTGGGTGCAGCAGAGAGAGTGGCCACGACGGTCGTTCATGAGCCATCCACCCCACTGCTGGCCACGTGGCCGTTGCAGGTCCAACCGGGAGGTGGCAGGCGATGCGGACATGACATCGTTCCAGAGGTTGCACAAAAGACCCCTTTTTTCTCTTACGCTCATGGAGCGGGCGTCGCTAACACCACGGGCGCAGGCGTGCGCCTCTTGACCTCGCCTTCTCGCGTCTTAGCGTCGCGTCGTGATTTCACAGCGGCCGCAGAGGTTCTCAGCAGCGATCGATGAGAGCGACCTCACGAGCGTGAACGAGCACATGAATGGGCGATTGCGATGGTGCTCGTCGGGTCGACCGCATTGCCGGTCCCCAAGGCCCGCATGCTCTGCCCGCAGGTTCCTTTGTATCCTGTCATCGAAATCGCAGCGACGTCTTGGATGTCTCGGGCTCAAGAAAGCATCAAGTCCCGACGCAACGCGCTTGGGCGTCTCGCCCCTGAGAGTGTTCCATCACCGCCCCTAGGGAAGGGGCGGCGTCGCATCGCGGAGGAACGCCAAGGGGACGGGGACGGCGGTGATGCCCGCGGTCCGCCCATGCTTGGGCCGCCGCCGCCGCCGCCGCCGCCGCTGCATCACTCGTGGCTGCTCGTCGTTCTGGCGAGCGCATGATCAGCGTGCACGCCACCACCGCCGCCGCCGCCGCCGCCGCCGCGAGCAGTGAGTGGCGTGAGTGGAGTGAGACGAAACAGAGGAGACCGGGGCGCCGCATGAGTGCCGCGCCGGGTGCGCGCGAGCGGGAAGCGCAGCCTGCATGTCGCTGCCTCGGGTCGCACAAGCCTGGTGTCGTTTCGGCGCATGCCGATGCCGATGCGGATGCGGATGCCGATGCCGATGCTGATGCTGATGCGGATGCGGATGCGGATGCGGATGCGGATCGTACCCGACGCGGCCGCCGATCGTCCACACGACGCGAGCGGAGGACGGGCAGGGCGTTTCGGATGCGGCAAGCGGGGCGTTCGAGGCCTTCACGCGGGAGATCAGCGGGAGGCGGGCCGTCCAACGAAGACTACCAAGCGGCAGAACATGGATCGGAGACAAGGCGTCCGTCCACTCTTGTCGTTGATGAGCCCATCATCTCTTGATGACCGACACCCCTCCCTAGCTGCTGATCGCCACGTCAGCTGCACGGTCCGTCCCGCGCGCGCGCGCGAATCTCATCGTCATCGTCATTCATCCGCGGCCTTTGTCGCATCGCCCAACCGGACACCACAGCTTCATTCAACCTACCAGCCTGGCCAGCCGCCTCGCTGGATCGCGGATCGCGAGCCGTCCGCCCAAGCGCGGCTGATTGCCGACAGACTTGTCGTTTCGCATCCGCCGCCCATCCAACGGGATCCGCCGGGGGCCGACGGCGCCGTCGCCCCCCTTATCTGACCGTCCCCACGGACGCCGTCGCTGGTGCCGCCGCCGCCCGTGTCGTCGCTCGCGACGCGTGAGTGATCGCCATCGCTGCGTGCGCCGCCCGCGTGCGCTTCGCCGTCTCGACGTCTCGCCTGACCGCGATGGCGTCCGTCTCGCCCCGGCGAGGAGCAACGGGCCCGTCGTCCAGCGGCGCCGGGGCCCTGGGTCTCGGGGGCAGCGGAGAGGCGGGCCCGGGCCACCCCGCGACTCTTGCCGGCGTGAGCGTCAGCGACGCGCCGCTCGTCAGCGAGACCGAGCTGGAGCGCCACCTCGACAACGGCCTGCGCCACGTGCGGGACCTGTTTGACCAGCAGAACCACCACGTGCAGCACTGGAAGCACGTGGCGGCGCAGCAGAAGCAGCAGATCGCGCAGCTGTCGGCGCACGCGTCACGGCTGGAGCAGCACGTGGCGGAGATCGAGCGGCAGAACGCCGTTCTGCTGGCGGAGAAGGCCGCGCTCATCAGCAGCCGCGAGGAGCTCGTGGGGCAGTATGCGATGCTGCGCAAGCGCGCGGTCCAGCTCAATGCTTTCCGCGAGAACATTGTCAACATGGTCGAGACCGGGCCAGCCCGCGTATCGGACGTCGGCCTTGGCGCGGCGCATGACCCGGCGTTCGGGTTTCCACCGGAGATCGAGCGCTCCCTGCTGGCTGCGCCCACCAGCGACGCGATCGAATCGCATCCGACGGCCACGCCGAGCAGCAAATCGCACGGGCTAGGAATGGGCCGCCATCCTGCCCTGATGCCGCATCATCCGTCGCCGTCGCAGCAAGGCAATAGCGCCAAAACACACCAGAACCAGGGCCAGAACCAGCATCAGACCCCGAGCCAACATCAGGGCCAGGACGGCTTCCCGCAGGACATGTTTGGCTCAGATGGCGAGTCGTCAGGCTACGTTCACCACAGCGCGCTGACGGGAGGCCCCGACCGCAGTATGCGGAGCTTCGAGCTCGGCGACGCGGACCTCGATGCCCTGAGCGACCCGGACGCGAGTGGCACCGGCCGCAGCAGCGCGGAGCCCCCGAACTATGGCGCCTCCGGGCTGCCGAACGCGCAGGCGCGCCGCGCCTCGGGGCCCCCGGGCCCCGCGCACGGCAGCCTCGCCATGCCGGGACCCCTTCCCGCGGGCCACGGCCACCTGGCGCAGAACGATGCCGAGAGCAGCGGCCCGGAGGCCCGTCTCTCGCCGTCGCACTCGCCGCTCCCGTCGCCGCAGACCGCCGACGACCGGCTCCTCGGGCTCGCGCGCAGTATGCCCCTCCCGGGCAACAGCGCGAGCGAAACGGCGCCCCAGGCCTCGGGCGGCGCCGGTGCGGCCAACGGCAGTCACGCCGCGCCGGGGCGCCACGGCGGCCACAACGGCAGCGGGAGTCCAGCCATGGCCACCGGTGGCGGCGGCGCCCGCAGCGGCGGCGGCGGCCACGGCGGCGGCAACGCCCGCCTCAGCATGCCGGCACACCCCGTTGCCGGCCGCGGGACTGCCGAGCCTTCGTCATCGGCGGCGGCCTCGTCGGCGGCGTCGTCGTTCACCATCGATGCCCCCACGCTGTACAAGCAGATCCGGCAGACGCTGGCCGTGAGTCAGTTTGAGGCGTTCGCGGCGAACGTGGCCGCGTTCAATGCGTCGCAACAGACAGCCGAGGAGACGGTGGCGAACATTGGCCGCATCGTGCGGGACCGGCACTTGTTTGGCCAGATGCGGACGCTAATTTACACGGCGCTTGCAGAGAGTTCGCGCGAGGCTTAAGCGCGAAGAGGAACCACCAGAGTATGCAGAGTCTCCTTTTTTTTGGTGGGAGGGAGTTTGGATGAATGCCGATCTAGATAACACGTCTACGTTAAGCACTTTGATGGGTCTCCCGTGATTAGCCGTTTTGGAAGGCTTCGAACAGGGCTCGTCCGTAGCAAGCAACCAGAACCCCGACGGTTCGAGAGTGACATCCCTGGTGGTCGAATCATGAATACTGGTTGTTCTTGTTGCTTTTTTATGCCTTTTTTTTACACAGAGCGAGCACGCCGCGGACGTGCCCTGGCCACGCGACCACGCGGTGGGCGAGATCAATCGAACGGTCAGAAACGGGAGAAGCGACGGCGCCGTCGGCGCGACCCCGGTGGTGGTCGGGCAGAGCCCCCCACTGCATACCGTATAAATAGGACGCCACGTCAGCGCGTGACATTGCGCCCGTCCGCGCCGTTTAGTGGTGGTGGGCATCGGCCTCCAGCTCGTAGCGGAAGTGGTTGCCGCAGTGCGGGCAGCGGTCGTTGCCCCTTCGGTGAGGGCGGACCGTGAGCCAGACGACCTCGTGCGAGCCCGCCGGGAAGCCGGTGCAGCCGACATAGCGCTCCGGGTCGACGCCCTTGAACACGATGGGGTCCTCCTTGGTGCCGGGCTTGGTCAGCACGACCGGGACCAAGTCTTCCCACGGCTCCTCCTTGGAAAGCTTCTTGAGGTACTCGTAACGCTCAGCACCGGTCGCGATTTCCCAGTTGGTCGCGATCTGGTCCTTGGCACGGAAACCGGGGACCTTGTTGTACGCGTCCTCATCGCCGTGCTCTGTCGCAGATCACCCACCCGATCGATGTTTTCATCGCAAAAAAAAGAAAAAAGACAGAAGAGTGAGTCCATGCTAGCTGGATGGGGAGAGCTGATGCATGATACCGCGGCTGGCAAGATGCGCGACGAGCCCCATGCACCCGGGCAAAGCGAGCTCGCGGAGGCGAAGCTTCGCACCAAGCCAACGGTACGATCCACGGCGCGAGAAAGTTCGTCCGACGCCATCGCGATGCCGGACGAGGCCTGCCCACGGGGACACCACGACGAGCGTCACCGAGCAGAAGTGCATGATCCTTGGATGGCCGTGACCGGGACCCTCGGCGCGCAGGCGCAAAGGCGTTTCCCGAGGACCGCCAGCGCGGAAAGCCGCACAGGACGGCGGAACTGCCTGACGTAGGGCACGCGATGCTTGGTGCAGCGCGGGATGCGGAGCTCGATGCGGCCGACGGCGTCGGGCACGCCGGCCTTCGCAGCGAGCGGGACGGTCTGCCATGCCGCACCTATCCGGATGAAGCGCGTTTGCGAGACGACGCCGGGCCAGGCACGAGGGCACGACGTGGGCGGTGACGGTGAACCCGTGCCCGACTCAGGGCCTGCGGGTGTCCTTGGGGCGGCGAGGGCCGTTGCGGGACAACGGAAGGGGACGTGTTACCTTTGCGGAGGAGCGAGGCGGTCGAGAAGGCGGCGCGACGCGGCGCCACGGCGGCGAGCAGGCGCGGCGCACGCAGGGCGCGGGCAGCAAGAGCGGCGACCATCGTGTTACAGAAACGTCAGTGGAAGCGGAGGCGGCACAAGGCAGGTCAGGTCAGGCTCGAGTCAGGTCTCGAAGTCGGTGTCGATATCGATATCGATATCGTCGGATTGAGGCAAAGGAGGACGTCGTCTCAAGTGGCGTATTCAGGGCAAGCATATCATGGCGCTCGCGTCCTGCGTTTTTCATTTTTTTTTTGCTGTCACTCACGTTTCACCCGACCATTCGGTGGTGCGGTCACGGGCTGGGCGCCTTCTCCGATGCGCCGCGCAACCAGGCGAGTTGCGTCGTTTCGCGGTTCTTAGTGATTGGACACGGTCTCGGTGGATGCTCTCGCTCGCACTCGCACTCGCACGGACGCTCTCTGACCGAGACTCGCTCGCTCAGTGGTGCCGACGCCACGGCCGCCACGGTCACCACGGCCGCGGCCGCCGGCGCCTCGACCGGACCGCCGTCCGTCGTCCTCTCGCGCAAGCGACCGCGGCACATCGTACGCTCCCGGCTGCCCGTGCGCCATGGCCAAGGTCGTTGGTGGTTGATGGCCGCGTCCAAGGGCGTCGCCGCCCTCCTACCGACGCTCGCCGCTCCGTTTGCGACCGGAGACGGACGCGTCGTGCCGCACCACGCCGCATCGCATCGCATCGCATCACATCGCATCGCTCTCCACCGGACCCGCGCCGCCTTTGTCGCCGCCGCCGCCGTGGCCGCCGCCGCTCCCGCGTAACGCCGCATCCACCCCGTCTCGCGTCTGCCTCGGGCCATCTCGCGCTTCTTCCCCGCGTCGCCGTCGGCCCCGCCGGGCGCCCGTGCCCGTGCCAGCCATCGCCGCCAGCCAGCCCGATGGGCCTATCCCCGCCGCGAGCGAGCAGACCACCAACCAGCTCCGCCACACCGTGAGGCGGAAATTAGCCCATGATAGGATGCCATGATGCCAGGGCGTCGGGCTTTCGATGGACCGCGGCGCGCCTTCATCCCCGCCGCCGCCAGGGCAGGGGCGATCACCCCGACACCGCTGCCACGACAACCACGCGACGCACGCCGTCCAGGCGTGGACCCCTGGTTCGTCACGCCTCTCCAGCCTTCACGGTGCGCGCGCGTCGCGCCGACGGGATCTCATGAAAACCATCATGGACGAGACGTGCGTCTCGCTCGTCGCTAGGACCACGTCGAGCGGCGGCCTCGTCGATGGAGGGCGAGCACCCCCGTCGCGGAGGGATCGTCGCCGCTGTCCGCTCGCGGATCCTCTGCGCCTTCTCGGACTCCGACTCCGACTCCACCATGACGGTGCTCCTGCGCCAGCCGGCTGCTGTCGTCGTCTCGGCCGCTGGGCGGCGAGCGGCCGTCGCAACCATCGCCGGCCGCTGCATCGCCCCGCGCGGTCTCACGACGCCGGCGGCCGCTCCGCCGCCGCCCGCCGCCGCCGCTACCGTGCATGCCCGGCCACCCCGTGCCCGCGTCGTCGCGAGCTCCGGCGCACCCGTGGCGCCCATGGCTGACCACGCCGCGGCCGCGCCGGCGGCCGCCACGTTCACGTTCGCGGGCCCCACCGTGCTCTACGAAAGCCCCGAGACCCAGCGCCACTTCTCGTCGCGGCTCTTCGGCTGGTCCCACTTCGTCGTCGGCACCGCCACGGGCCTCTTCCTGTTCCATAAGCTCGGCGCTTACGACGATGACATCCGTCGCCGCGTCGTGGCTGGTCAGCGCGCCCGCGCCCTGGCGGCCCCTGCGGCATCCTCGGCATCGCCCGCTTCGCTGTCGTCGTCGCCACCGCCGTCCCACGACCTCTTGGCCTCCGAGTATTGGGGCCGACCCACGGCGCCCGGCAACCGCGCGGTGCTGGCGATGCTCTGCGCGACGCTCGGGTTCGGCCTGACCCTGCTCAACCACCGGTCGGCGCGGTCCAAAGTCCTGCGGATCACGGGGCTCCCGCCACGCACGCTGCAGATCGAACACGGCCGGCTCTGGGGTCCGCGGGGCGTCCAGGTCCAGCTCGAGCAGTGCGGCACGGCCACGCCCGCCGAGACGGGGCTCGGGCCAGGACGCACCCTGCAGCCGGCCGTCGAGCCCGCCACCGGCGCGCCCATGAGCACGTGGCGTGAGTGGCGCACCGCGTTCCAGCGACAGTACCTCGTGCTCGATGTGCGCTCCAAGCGGCAGCTCGGCATGGGCGTCCGCGACGTCGGCGCGCGGCCGGCCCGCGTCCTGAAGGTCGACCGCGAGGGCCGGTTTCCGCACCTCCATCTCTTTGACCGGTTGCTCTACCGTCCGCCCAACAGCACGGCGGCGGCGGCGGCGTCGACAACGGCTCCACCAGCGTCGGCGTCGACCGTCAGCCCGGCGCCGGCAGACCCCACCACATCGCCATGATCGACCTCCGTTCTGCCCTATGCCAATGCCGAGAATCGTAATCGGGTCGCGCGGAAGCATCCGAAAGTTAGGTGCTCCTTTCCGGACGCTCGTCTCCCTTTTTTATTGGTTGTTGCTGAACGCCGTCAGCCTGGTCGTCGGCCGACCAGCGTTGCGGCTTCTGGGGGTGGACGCATACGCATGCGGCATTGTTTTTTTTTTCTCTCCCTCTTGGAACCCTGATGGGCCCGCCAGGACCACGGTTCTCGCCAGGATGGTACAAGCCCACATTCTGATCACGACCGCCGCGGATGGCGGTCCCTGCCGGCGACCTCCCCCCCGGTGAAGCGTGCGCCTGCGAGGTCACCATGGGTGCGGCGACGAGGTTCGACTTCACTGGATATCGCCCTTCCTTCTCTGGAGATGGCGTCAAAGAGACTGCCTGCATTCGCCCCCCGTCTTCATCGTGCTCGCCAGGGATTGCCGGACGCGAAGGCCAGGACGCGAAGGCGGGTACAGGGGGTGGCCGAAGGCCATGGCCGCTTCAAAGCCTGGAGGCGCTCTGCCGATGTATTATCAACGCAGCATCACGAGAAAAATGGGCCATGCATGATGCGTGCGGCCGTGGAGCAACCCTGGTCTAGCGGAGGGCGTCGCCTTTCCACCGGTGTTGGCGCTAGCGGTGGCGGCGAGGACTGCGTGGGTGGACGCGAAAAACGCGGTCCAGCCGGCCAGGCGGCTGCGCTCAAAGCCCCGAAGCAGGGTCCAGGCGGTGCGCCATCGCGGCGTTGCGGTTGGCTGTGGGCCGTGGCCGTGGCCGTGGCGTGGCGAGTCGCATCGCTTCGATCCGAGCAAAGACAAAGGCCGACGGGGTCAGCCGTGGCTCTCCGTCGGAGCCCCCCGGACGATGGACCGGCCCTCATGCGAGCGATCGCCTCGTCGCATGCTCGTCGTTGTGGAGACCGAAGACGGGCCGCATACGTCCGCGAGGGTCTGGTGGACCCCCCACGCATCCGGTGGCCCGTGACTTGCCCCGTTTCCTCATCCTCATCGCCATGGAGAGCGAGAGAATGCTCAGCAGGGCGTGGACCCCCCCGACGCCCGAGCTGGTATGGAAGGCCCAGCGAGAACAGGGCAACGCGGACGGATCACGCTCGTCGGTGGCATCGCCATCGGCCATGCGTCAGCACATCATCCCACGGCGCCCGAACGGCCGTACGGCGACAAAAGTTGCGGCGGCATCGGCACGGCGGCGTTACGGTGGGAGTTGCGGGGAATCCGGCAGGATGGCGGCGGCGGTGGCGGTGGCGTCCACGCAGTGTAGCGCCCGTCTAGGACCATGCCCAACGCCCACCCCCAAGCACCCAGCCATCGCGTGCAGGGGTCTGCATGTGGGATGCGGCGGCTCGGTTCAGCCCGAAGCGGCAGAGCACCGACGACCGAACCGATTCTGCGGCGCTCGGAAGGCCACTTGCTTTGATTGTCGTTTCCATAGGCTTTGTGTTATGGTCGAGCACCGATGCGTCGTCACAAATAAGCGTTTGTTCGGCGAGGCCTGCATGCGACCGTCGGCTCGGCGAGGAACCATGTCCCAGATGGATGCCCACAACCTGATGCGTAAACGCTATTGGCGTAGACAACCGGATCCGATGAAGCCCGCGTTTCTGTTGGCCGAGCCATGGACCGCGATGGCTGCGGGCACGAACGTTCAAGACCTCCGTGTTCGAACATGGCATCCCCTGGGAGGCCAGAAGGCGCGATAATGGCATGGTCGATGAGGCGATCTTGTACTAGACACTCGATCGACGTGGCCTGGGAGAAGGAGCTTGCGATGAGGGGAGGTCATGGGTCGGAGCGACTCGGGGCAGTACGCCAACTTGCCCATCATCGCGTCAAGCGCGGGCACATTTCGTCACGGACACCGGCATGCCTGGACCACACTGGCGGGGTCTGAGCTCCGGCACCAGCCGGTGTTGATGACGGGCTCGGATGCTTATCGGACGTGCTGGCAGGCTCGAGGGGCACGATGCAGGAAGGCCGCGGGCAAGACAACGGCTTCACTGCGACAGAAGCCCCAACGATGCAGGCCGCGTCGTCATGTGTGCCCCCCTCTTCGGGGTGACGCGAGAGACAGCGTAGGCCGTTGTGGTGCCATGGGTAGGAAGGAGGGATAAGCAAGGCTGCGAGCGAGCGACGTCTAGGTCGCACAGCAACGGATGCGGTGGGTCTCGCATGCAGGCATGCGGTTTCTCCGGCGAGCGTCCAAGAAGCAGGTCACTCAGGCGTGTGATTTCTCGATGCTCGGCTCTCGGTTCTAGCGTAGAATGCGTGGCGGTACGGCGAGAAGAATCTGGTTAAGGGGCCCCTTTAGCCATCCTAGCGAGCGATGCAGTCCAGAACAACCTCCTACGGAGGAGCGCCTGCATCAGCGCAGCGACCTTCGTGCAGGATGTCCGCGCCGATCCGCGCCTACGATTCAGCTGCGGTGACCGGCTGGTCGACGAGGATGCTGCACGAGGATGCCCGGGATCCGGATCTGCTCATGCAAGCGTCCCCGAGACGAGCATCCGCACCATCCCATGGCATGGGCTGCCAGCAAGCACAGCAAACACAACACAAAGCAACGGGAAAACACGGGCTGGCCATGTGCCCACTCATGAGGAAGCCCCTCCGTTGATGACGCGTTGTTTTTTATGGTTTGTTATCCATTTTTTGACTTCCTACGCCCAGATCGTGCAGCCTGACATAATGTCGGACAGCAACGATGACACGCGGGGATGTGAAGCAATGCGCTGTGATCCCCGAGGACAAATGAATGCATGCTGACGGGAAGGATGGCGCGCCGTGGTTGTGTATATGAAGGGCGATGGGGCAGCTTGAAGCGTTGAAAATCGCGGCGCGCTACAACGACATGCGATGCCGTTGATGCCGATGCATCCGACTGAGGCCCTGCTGAATCTTGCTGGATTGCTTAGCATGGGTTGTGATGAGTCTGCTCTCGGCCATCGACCATCACCCCCCTCCAGCCTCCTCTCACCGCGTGGCCATACACCTAGGACCACTAGCCGTGTTTTTCCGAGAGTGATTAGCACTGGTCGTCACGATCGTTTCGAATGCGCTTCCATTCACTGGCCCATCATTGGCCACTTAATGGATCACTGTGTGACAGCCGTCTCTTTCAGCCTATCTCTATTCGTAAGTTCTTCGATATACAGTTAAGCATCCTGACGTCTCTATATCTGCTGGTGACTTTTTCCGACTCGCGAGCGGAGTTTTAGCGATGGCGACGACGGATCGCTAGGTTCCTTCTCCGCTTTTATGACGCTGCTGCTCCCTGTTATGCTCGGTCGACCATTTTCATGTATGTGCATGTGTGACGATGCATCAGTCGTAGCCGCCCCGATTTCGAAACAAACATGTCGCACGGATGACATGTGTGTATCCATGTTTGGGAATGCACCCGGCAAGATCCCTGTTTATTGTCTACAGGATGCTGCTGACCATCAGTGTTGTCAGTGGATCGGCCATGTGCTCAGTTGTTTTTGTCGCTGACCGTGCCTGCGATCAATATGTTCGATGATGGTGGCGGCAAAACAGACGGAAGGACTAGCGGCTGACACAATCCGGCTTAAAGAAGATAGAGGCGCCCCCACTTTCCCTCCTCTTCCGACGCTCCGTCCCCTCGTCTTCTCTTCCGTCTTCCCCTTCTGCTTCCTCTGAGCCAACATGATCGCCCACAAACATACGCAACAAACACATTGCGGCAAGACGTCGCTCCAGATGATGCAAAACGCTCAACACCCTGCCATTGCGCTTTAAACGCGCTTTCTCATGGCAATGTATCCCCATCACGGCGGTACGCAAACACATCAACGATACACAGAGAAACATGCATCTGAGCATCGTCAACAGCACTCTGCTTCATCACAGTGACAGGGCATGTCGGTCGCAGACCTATGTCCCACAGGACTGTAATGCGGTGGAGATGCATAACACACATAACACGCATCGCTGGCATTCCGCACAACACGGAGCGGCAGGGTCCTCGACGCGGAGACCCTTGTGAGCAGCGCGCCTCTACCCAAGCTCCCCCCGCGTATCATGACACGGCGGACTCATTTGTTGGTCTGTCATTTTTTTGTGGGGTGTATGCTGTGTTGCTTACAAAAGCAGATTTTTTTGGAGCACGTTTTGTGAGCGAATTAGGTTCAAACGCTCATCAAAAGGTAGGAAAATACTTCGCTCTGACTGTGCTAACCTCGTGTTCATTGCCGTGCTCGCTACAGCCCCCTTCTGTCTATCTCCAATCCCTCCTCTCCGCCTCTCCCACCCTACACAGCGTCTTCTCTGATCATCGTGGTTCCGCGTCCAACTGTCTCATCCTCGCTTTCTGGTTGTCACGCCCTCGTCGCCGCGACTGGATTCGTCCCGTCGTTCAGCGTTAGTATGCAGCGTTTCTAATCCAGCTTTTTGGATCAGACGATCTACTTTGGCGATGGCGCTCTTCATGGCCTCATGTCGCTTCATTGTTGTTTCCCTCTCTCCTTGATCCACTTCGTTCTTGTCCTGGGTCATACTCGGCCCTCTGCCTTCTCCCATGTCCCACGCCCATTCCCACTTACGTTCTTACATTCACATTCACTTTGAGTACTCCACTGACTTCCATCCACGTTCATCTCCATTTCCATCTTCACTTTCATGTGCCTTGCCCTATGCGCCTCGCTCATGATCATCATCGCCACATATCCGTCGCTCGCGGAGCCATACATGATGCATGCGCTGGGCGTGCGGCCCATTGCGACAAGTGCCAGTTCGGATTCCCTCGATGCCTTACCGCAGCACCCTTCATTTCTCATTCGCGCCGCGCAAGCAAGGCGCGCCGCCGAAGGCGCGCCGACCCCCTATGGCTTTTCCTGGACCACCTCGGCCCTTGTTCGATGGCGGTCTGGCTGCCCTATCGGCCAGAAAAGCGATCTTCGCCGTGAGCCGCGGCCACCTCAATGCGCTCGCGTGCTTCTCGACAGCCCTCGTCCGAACCATCGTCGGCGTCATAGACGAGCCCTCGCGTGGATGCGACGTCACGAGGCGATCTGATCGCGGGTCGTTCGATGACCCGTCGGTGCTGCGGCGTCGACGGACCCGGCCGACCCGAGGCCGCCTTCGTCATGATTGGGGTTGTGATCGGGATTGCCCATCCTTGACCCCCGTATCGCGCCATATGCCGCGTGACGCTTTACCGCGTGAGCGTGCGTCAGCCAAGCGAGGCGGGTCCTGGGACAGGCACCGTGGGTGGCGGCCGTCTGCCGTCATGCGGACCGTCGTCGGGACTGTTCTGGCTCATCAGCACGATGCCGAGGAACGCGTGGCCGCTTATCATGCGACTCCCGGGTTGGTTGGCGCCATGCGACGGCTCCTTCTCCAGCGGGGCCCGTGATGGCTCCACCGGCCTCGTCCGACGACACCCGCGCCCCAATCCGAATCCTGACGGGACGGGCGAACCGACCAACGCATCGCCCGCCACACGCTTTCTGCACGGCTGCGTTGCTGACGGTGGGGTGAGGACGCTTGGACGTGGAACTCAGCAAAAAGCGCCAGCAGCGCCGCGCAGCACTGCGACCGTGACCGCGAAGCGCCTCCGCGTTGCCTGCACGATGCGGCTCTGGCGCGCACACACCTTGCGGCCCCTCGCCCGGAAACAGGACGCGACGCGATCGTGCATGGCGCGGCACAGCAGCACGGGCGCCCTTCCTCGCGCCGACCAACCCCCTAGGCTCGCCACCGCCCGCCCGCCCCTTCCTTTTCTTGCCGCTTGCCGAGTCTTTGGCAAGGGGCGGCCCTTCCTGACTCCCAAAGGGGCGCCAAACGCGGGGTCGGGGCGGAGGCATCGATGGGCGGCCCGGGAAGCGACGGAGCCGGGGACGCCGACGCCGACGACGCCTGACCGCATGACGCGGGGCGGTCCTTGCGGTGCCCGTCCGGACCGAGGCCCAACGGAGCAGCAGCAGCAGCAGCAGCAGGAGCAGCAGCAGGAGCAGGAGCAGCAGCAAGAGCGGCAGCAAGAGCGGCAGCAAGAGCGACAGCAAGAGCCGCGGCAGCAGCCCCGGGAGCGTTGGTCGTGGTGGTCGTCGAGGTCGTGGAGAGCTTCAGCACATCACACCACACGCACCGATCACGTAACCGGCTTGTTGCTGTTCCCCCGGGTGGAAGCCGATGCATGGCGCATGAGCACACGGAGTCAAGCCGGAATCGCGGACGGAACTAGCGATGCGTGACCGGCAAAGCGAGGACCGCGCTGGGTACACGGCGTCAGAGCGAACGATGGCCATTGCGGCCCACGGGCACACGAATAGGCCACCGGCGATGCCGAACCATGCAGGTCCCATGCAAGCGTCCCAGGCGCCAGCAAGGCGGAAGCAGCGTGACGCTTTCCGCTCGGCGGAAAAGAACTCGATGTCGGCGGTTTACTCATCATGACGCGACTGTTTTTATTTGTTTTTGGTTTGTTGTTAATCTTGTCTTGACGGCCGGACCGCGGGCGGAAACGACGACGTTTATGATCCGATAGCCCGCACCGAATCACGAAGGAGACCGCTGGGCGTCGACGGCTTCTCCCCACGCGCTTGCCTGCTTGCTAGCCTGCCTGCCTGCCTGCTTGCCAGTTTAGTTCAAGTCCAGCTGACGGCGGCGTGATCACGTTTACTTGGGAGATCGTAGCCCCCGCCGCTGGCGTCGTTGTTGTGGTGTCGAGATCAGTCGTCACAACATTCGCTTTCGGCCCTCGGCCCAGGCATCGGTGTTTTTCTCCAGCATCCCGCCGCACACGTTGGCTGTGCCACCCGTCCCGTCGTCGTCCTTGGCCCACAACAACCCCACCCGCTGCCAGCCTGCTCACGCCTTCGCCAGCTTGCTTGCTGCCCCTCGATCCTAAGTCTAGCCGAGCCCAGATTCACCAAGCGTTTCGAGGCTTGTCGTCGCGTTCCAACGCTACCGCCACCGCCACCGCCGCCACCGCCGCCGCCACCGCCGCATCTGTTGCGCCTCCCAGATCGTGGTTTCTCTTTCGGCTTCTGACCGCCTGTCTGACCTGCCTGTCGCGGATCGCAAGCACGCGCCGCCGTCTGTGCCGGCGCCGCCGACTCTCTGCTCCTCCAGCGCCGCGCTCAGACCGCTGCCGCTACTGCATCGTAAGTCACCCGCCACTTCGCCGTCCGACACCCCGGGTTCTGTTTGTCGTGGAGTGCAACAGATGCGAGGGTGTGTATTGGATGGGCACGATGTGGACCAGAACACACATCATAAAGATGGATCGCGTCTGTTGATGTGAACAGGTCAACACAGACCCGTGGCCATCCACACACAGCGATCCGCGTTGCATATCACGACCATGCACGTCCATCACATCGTGCGCCCACGCGTACAATACAAGCACGGCATCGCATCGCATCGCACCCTCTCATTGCAGACCTCGACGTCGAGGACGGCTATGCATCTGACTGATGGAATGCTGAATTGTTGACTGATCTTCCTGTTGTTACATGTCTGTTGTTTCCCTTCCACGTGGTACTCGACCTTTGTTGCATGGCTTTTCCCTTTTCCTCCTCCCCTCCCCTCCTCCGCATTCAATACCCGCACCCTACGTGCACATACGGTCGTTCGGGTGCTTATCGATCTTTTCCCGGAGTAGACGTCGACCCCCCATTGACGCGACCAGCAGTTCCTGTGTCCCGTGCCGTCCCATTCCCATTGGCGCATGGCCGTTATTTCTTGGGCACATCGTAGACAACGCGTCTGTGTTGCTCCAGATCGCGGATCAAAAGAAATAAAAGGAAAAGGCATAGTCCGTCTTATGCTGCCGCAGCCCAGCCAGTCATCCTCTTGACGCGATTCTGCCGCGTGATTTCTTTTGTCCGCCCTTCTGAGATCGGGCCCGACGATTGCTGCTGGCGGCTTTTTGTCTTCACGCAGTGGGGCCCTACGCCACTTCGCCTTCTTGCTGACCTGGCGACGCTGCTGGCGGCTCCCGGCGGCGCAGGTGTTCTGAAACCGTCCGATCCGTGTGCAATCGCGATCCCAGCACCCACGATCGGAAGAAAATTGAATCTTGCAGGCATTCCTTCCTTTGCCTGATATCTTCGTCCTAGGTCGGAGAGGGTCGCTGATTCGTTCTTGTCGCCGTCCCGTTCTTGCGTGGGTGTGATTAGATTTGCGTGGCTCGGCATCGCTGCTTGCCTGGTGGAGATCTCCCACGGCTCCGAAAATTCAGACCGACTCGCCATCGCGGATCCGGTGCTTTCTCCGTGCTCCACTGACGACTGATACTGGTGTCATCGCCTTTCTTGGCTATCCGATCGGCCTTCGCCTGCTCGCTACCCGCCCTTTCTCTGATCTCCCATCATGGGCGGGTACCTACCGCAGCCAGCGCAGGCTCAGCAGGCCTACTCGGCGCCCGGCGGCTACTATACGAGCCAGCCTGCGCACGCGGCCGTGTCGGCTGGCGCACAGCCTCCCACCTCCTATCAGGCCGCGGCCGCCGGTCTCGGCTCGAACGTCATGAAGGGCAGCCAGTCCCAGAGCCCGCATCTGAGCCACCTCGCTTACAGTGCGAGCCAGCACCCGCCGGCCTCGGCCCAGAATCTCTACCTCGGCCAGCAACAGCAGCAGCAACCCCAGCAGCAGCAGAATAATGATCCCTCGGCCTCTTCGGCGGCCTATGCGGGCCAGCCGACGAGCCATGCGGCCGCAGCCATGGCGTATTCGAAACAGCAGCAGCAGTATGCTCAGCAGCAGCAGCAGCAACAGCAGCAACAGCAGCAACAGCAGCAGCAGCAACAACAGCAGCAGCAACAGCAACAGCAAGGCCAGCAGCAACATCAGCAGCACATGATGATGATGCAAGGCGCTTACCAGAACCAGCACCATCTTCAGGCTCAACAGCAGCAACAGCAGAAGCAGCAGCAACAGGGCGGTTATGCGGGTCATCTCGCTCAGAGCGGCCACCACGTCGCGCCGTCCAACCATGCCGGTATGGGTCTGTACGGCGCTCCGTCCAAGAACGTGGCACAGCAGGCGGCCCGCGCGTATGGCGCCTCTGGCCTCACGCAAGCCCATGCCGCGGGCGGCAATGCAGTCAATACTCCGCCATCGAGCGCCACTGCGGTTACGACGCCGTCTGGCACGGTCGTCAAGCCGGGCAGCACGCCGATCCCCACGCCGGGCCTGAAGCGTGACCATACGACCACGAACCCGCATGCCAAGCCGCCCTTCTCCTACGCGACCCTCATTACCCACGCCCTCCAGGCCTCGCCCTTGGGCCACATGACCCTCAGCCAGATCTACAACTACATCATCCAGACGCACCCTTACTACGCCAACACGATGGTCGCGCAGAGCGGCACTTCGCCCTCCTCGGGCTCCTCGGGCAGCGCCCAGGGCCAAGGCTGGAAGAATTCGATCCGCCACAACCTCTCGCTCAACAAGATGTTTGTGCGTGTGCCGCGGCCGATCAACGAGCCCGGCAAAGGCTCGTACTGGACGCTCGCCACCGGATCGCATATTCCGACGCCCGCCGAGCTCGCTGCAGGCGGCCGTGTGGCCCGCGGCAGTGGCAGTTCGCGTAGGAGACGCGGGGCTGCCGCCGCCGCCGC
The DNA here is from genome assembly GCA_003615045.1 of Caulochytrium protostelioides. Taxonomy (NCBI): domain Eukaryota; kingdom Fungi; phylum Chytridiomycota; class Caulochytriomycetes; order Caulochytriales; family Caulochytriaceae; genus Caulochytrium; species Caulochytrium protostelioides. The sequence goes on along the minus strand of ML014122.1, from coordinate 22,181 downwards.
CGCCGCCGCCGCCGGCGGCGCGAGTGGCAACAGTGCCACGCCTTCCACCGCCGGTGCGGCCGCTTCACGCCGCCGCGTGTCGCCGACTGCGCAAGCGGCGTCGTCGTCGTCCGCAGTCGCGCCGTCTTTGCCCACGTCCATGTCGGCCACAGGGCTGTCGATGGCGCCTTCGACGCCCGGCACGGCCGCCGTGTCGCTGCCCGTCTCGGCGGCGGCGGCGGCAGCCGCGGCGGCGGCGGCGGCGGCGTCGAGTTCGCTGAGCGGGCACATGAACCACCTGTCGGCCGCGGCGGCCGCGGGGATGGGCGGTATGAGCGGGTTTGCGCACATGGGCGGCATGGTGAACTTCACGGGCATGGCGGGCATGCACATGGGCCACATGGGCCACCCCATGAGCCATATGAGTGGCCTGCACCCGTCGCTGTCGCACCACTTTTCGCACCTGGCCGGCCAGGGCGCGACGTCGGCGGCCACGGCCGCCGCCATGCAAGGGCTCTCGTCGAGCCTTCCGATGCAGCAGGACGGCTCTCCGATGGGCGGCATGGCGACGTCGCTCAGCCCGAACGCCAACCCGAACGCCATGCATCATCTCCAGATGAGCAATATGGGCCACCTGACGCCGATGGGTCACCACCACGCGCAGCCCTATGCGGCGTCCAACTTTTCCCAGAGTTTTTCCCAGTCGCCGTACATGAGCCAGGCCCACCCGGCGGGCTCGCCCGCCAGCAGCGCCAGTCCCCAGCAGCAGCAGCAGCAGCAGCAGAAATCGGTCTCGTCGTCCTCCCAGCAGCCATCTTCGTCGTCGCAGCAGCAGCATGCATCGCAGCAACAGCAGCAGCAACAGTCTTCACAGCAGCAGCAGCAGCAGCAGCCATCGCATGGCGGTGTCAGCTACTACTCCCAACATCCGCAGCAGCAACAGCCGCCACAGCAGCAGCAGCAGCAACAGCCGGTGACTCACGAGAACTCGTCGTCGCAGCATCATTCGGCCGCGAGCAGCTCCGCACAGAGCTCGGCCAACGTCTCGCCGCAACTCTACTATGCCGGCCAGTCCTCTCAAGCGGTCTCACAGGGCCCGTCGAACCAGCCGTCGCCGCAGCACGGCCTCTCGAGCGCGTCGTCGGTTTGCGATGATCGCAACAGCAACGCCGCCGCGGGCCACGACGACTTCAATGCCTCCCACGCATCCCACATGGCGCACCTCGCCTCGCATCGCGGTGGCCACGGCGCTTCCGCGTCGCAGCCCGTGCCCTCGTCGGCCTCGTCGGCCGCGGCGCCCGGGTCGTCAGGCATGGTCAAGACGTCGGTCGCGCCGGCCCCGCACCACCTGAACGGCGCTATGCTCTCGGGCCTGTCCCATCTCGCGGGATCCGGCCCGACGATCGCCGGCATGAGCATTGCGGCGCCAGCGGCCGAGCCCCTGTCGCTGCCGGCCTCCAGCTCCGACGGCAGCAACACGCTGGGCGGCAGCCATCGCTAAGCCGCAGGCACGGTCCTTCTGATCGCTGGTCTTTTCTTTCTCTCTCTCTCTCTCTCTCTCTCTCTCTCTCTCTCTCTCTCTCTCTCTCTCTCTCTCTCTCTCTCCCTCTCTCACAGACTGACGCTGACTTGCCCGCGCCCTCGCTCTTTCTCCCGTTTCCTGGTCCTTGTTTTTTTTTTATACTGACGTCAGCACATCCTTGTAGCCACGACGGTGGCCCGTGAGAGATGGCGCGACGGGGTGCAACGCGGCGACGCTGTTCCCCTGAAGCCGATGAGGGTTGATGACTCGGATACATGGCGCAGGAGGCTCGGCCCCTACGGTCGTCGCGGGCGCATGGCGTCGGCGTCGCCCGTCGCGCATCGCCTGCCGGACGTCGCCCCGCGTGGCGGGGCCGCGCTGGGCTTCACGCATGGCCGTGCCCCGCATTGCCGCGGCCCGGCTGCGTCACCTGGAACCCGCTGATACTCGTCTGGGTCAGCGTCTCGAGCTGCTTGCGGCCGCGGCGGAGCATCGCCTCGATGGCGACAAAGTCGCGCGGCCCGACGGACGCGGCGTCCGCGCGGAACTTGGACCGGATGTAGGGGATCAGCGAGGCCGCCGAGGCGTCCGCGGGGCCGGCGCGCCGGCCGCCGCCCAGGGCGCGGTGGAACCGGCGGTACAGCTCGAGGACGTCGCGCTGCAGGCCCGAGAGCCGTCGGGGTTTCGCGGCGCCCGCGGCGGCGACCGCGTTGACCGTCTCGGACCCTGTCGGCGACTTGGCCGCGCCGTGGGTCGCGCGCTGGGTCGTCGCGGGCTGCGCCACCGTGTCGGCGACCTCCGGGTAGGGCGAGGCGGTGCCGTGCTTCGGCGCCGCGGCGGAGGGCGAGCCCGGCTGCTCGCTCCGCGGCTGCGCGACCGTGTCGGCGACTTCCGGAGCCGCTTCGGGCGATGCCTTTGCCGCGTCGGACGACGTCGGTGCCGTCCCTGATTTCGGGGTCGCCGTGCGAGATCGGGATCCGGCGCGGGCGTTGGCGTTGGAGCGGGAGCGGGAGCGCGATCGCGGCGGCTGCGCGATCGTATCGTCGACTTCCGGGTAGGGTGTGGCGGGGCCACGGGACCGCGAGGCCGGGGGCTTGGCGCGACGGCCGTCCGGCTGGGCGACGGTGTCCGCGACTTCCGGGTACGGCGAGCTCGGAGCGCGGCCGGCGCGGGGCGCGGCGGTCGTGAAGGCCGCGTGCGCCGCGGGTGCCGTCCAGGCCATCGAGCCCGCGACCCGCGCGAGCATCGGCCGGGATCCGCGGAGGGGCGGCATCCATCGCGTGGCCAGGCGGCCACCCTGGCGGGCCATCGAGAGAAGCGCCATGGGTGGCCGCCGTCAGATCCAAGGGTTCGGACGAAGCCAAAGCTCGAGGTCGAGGGCGCTGGGGAGGGGAACGGGGTCCGCAGGGGCAGGGGTCATGGACCAAGGGCCAGAGATCAGGAGCGAGAGATCCGTGAAACGACGTCATCCGGCGTTCATCCGGCGGCCGCATGAAAGCAACGGGAGAGATGGACCCATAGGACACGCGGCGGGCCATCAGGCGCGTCCCCTGCGTTATTTATACGCGCAGGACGGGGGGTCCTCCTGGCGTTGCGAGCGATCACGCGGTGATCACGTGCCCGACGGCGAGGCGGCGTCGCGTGGGACCCTTGGGTGTGGTGGCATGGTGGTGCGCCGACGGCAAAGTGCTGTGCCCTACCCGCCTCTGTCGCATTCGGCGACGCTGCCGCCCCTGGTGGTCGACTAAAAGAAATATGAGCTCACCGAGGTTCGAACCCGCCACCTCCAAAACGCCGGAGGCCGACGCCGGTCCCTCAGTGGGACCTCCGATCCCCGCCGGGCAGCGGGGTTTCGGCCGGGGGTGCGGAGTTGCGGCGGCACTCGCGGCGCTCGGCTGGGCTCAGGCTCGGGGGTCGTGGGGTCGTGGGCCTCGCCGCGGTGTCCCGTGCGCCGCTGACTCCCTCGGCAGGGCCACACGATGCGCTGCGCCGGCCGAGCGACCAGCTGGGCTGCCCACGCCGAGTGGCCATGTCGAAGGCGTCAGGCGAGACGGGCTCGATACGAAACGTGGTCGCCGCTCCAGACATCTGGCGGGCATGAACGGAGTCCTGAGTGGCGCCACGAGTCGAGACTCAGCCGCTGGATTAAACTCCGCTGAGAGCGAGTGCCGCATCGCAGCTTGAGACGTCGTCGCCGTCGTCGTGCGGACGCCTGGATCACGCGGTACCTCTCAGGGCCGCATCGTACTGCAGACTGTGCTCTCCCGTCTCCCCTCGTTGCGTCGACGGAACAGGCGTCGTACGGCTTGTTCCTCCCAGTCTCCGGAAGGTACCTCGCGGCCTTCCCAACCCCCAACCCCCAACCCCGCCCCACCTGGCTCTGACGCTTTGGGAGCGAGCACCATGCCGTCGCCCGCGTATAGTCACCGCCCCGGCGGCTTGAAGCAGCACAACAAAGCCTACAAGACGCGGCACGCGACAAAGGGCGCGCTGCGCGATGCCGCCAAGGGCAAGGTGCCGAGCCGCCATGCCGCCGCGCACCACAGCAAGCTTGTCGAGGACCAGGGCCGCCATGCCCGCCGCAACCACAGCAAGCTGATCGGCGACAACAAGCGCGCCGAAGTCCAGCGCCAGAACCGGCTCTTCCAGGGCGCGCACGGCGTCACGAAGCACATCGTCGTCGTGCCGCTCTGCGGGGACGTACAGCCGCAAGCCGTCGTCGAGGCCGTGTTCCGCGATGCCGACGTCCCCGTGCCCGAGCACCAGCTGGGCACGTACACGCTGCAGCACGACAAGCAGAAGCTGGGGTTCTTTCCGTGCAACACGCGATCGCTGCTGCCGATCCTCGACGCCGTCAAGGCCGCCGACTTTGTGCTGTTTGTTGTCAGTGCGCTCGAGGAAGTCGACGTCGCTGGTGAGCGCCTGATGACGGCCATCAAGAGTCAGGGCTTGACCAACTACCTGACCGTCGTGCAGCACCTCGGCACGCTGGGTCCCAAAGACCACGCCAACGCGACCAAGGCGCTGCGCACATACATGCTACACCACTTCCCCAGCTGTGAGCACAAGCCGTTCGACCTGACAAACCAGACCGATCTGCGCAAGCTAAAGCTCGTGCTGTGCTCGCAGCACCTGAAGGGCCTCACCTGGCGCCAGTACCACCCGTACGTGTTTGCCCAGTCGGCAGCGTTTGTCGCGCCGAGCGACGCGGCCGAAGCGGCCGCCGACGCGAGCGCCGAGACCGGCACCCTCAAGGTCACGGGCTACCTGCGCGGCGCCAACCTGTCCGCGGGCCACCTCGTGCACATCCCCGACCACGGTGATTTTGAGATCGAGCGCATCACCACGAACGTCAACCGACACGACCCGGACGCACAGGAGCAGCTGCTGTCCGCGTTCCCCGCGGATCCCGCGGCCCGTGAGAGTCTGCAGGTCGACCGCCAGCCGGATGCGCTGGACGCCGAGCAGACGTGGCCGACCGATGAGGAGCTCGATGCGGCGGACCGCCGCGTCGCCAAGCTGAAGCGCGCGCAGCAGCTCGCCGAGCAGGAGGCGGCGTCCCGCGTTGGCGCCACGCCCCAGCCGGACGGCAAGACCGTGTGGGTGCCCAAGGGCACCAGCGAGTACCAGTCGGCCTGGCTCGCGGACGATCAGATCATCAAGGCCTCCGACGCGCCCGTCGTCGCTGGCGAAGACGACTTCGAGGTGCTGAAGCCCGACAGCCAGCGCCCGAGCACCCACAAGCCGCGCCGCCACATGATGGCCAACAGCGACGACGAGGCCATGGACGACGGCGAGGCGCACGAGGAATACTCGGACGATGGCAGCGTGTCCGACGCGGACGATGCCGAGACGACCGCCGGCTCGGCGACGACCGCGCCGCGCAAGTCTGTTCACTTTGACGACTCGCAGTTCGATGCGCAGCGCGACGAGCAGGCCTACCGCGCGCGTCTGCATGCTGCTAAGGAGGACCAGGAGTTCCCGGACGAGATTGATTTCCCCCGCGAGGTCCCGCTGCGCTACCGTCTGGCGCGCTACCGCTCGGTGGCGAGCTTCCGCACGTCGCCGTGGGACCCCTACGAGGACCTGCCCGTGGACTATGGCCGGATCTACGAAATGCGTCACTGGAAGCAGCTCCACCATGCCGTGACCTCGGGCAAGATCAAGCCGGGCCATGCCTTCGACCCGGACGCGGATGCCGATGCGATGGAGCCCGATGACGAAGTCGACCTCGAAGCTGACGCGGCGGTTGTGGGCACCCTGGTGCACCTCTACATCCGCGCGGTTCCGAAGTCGCTCGAGACGATTATCCGCTCCGGCACGGCGTTTGTCGTCTACGGGCTGCTGCCGCTGGAGCAGAAGATGACGCTGTGCAACTTTAACCTGTCCCGCCTCAGCGCGAACCTCAGCTCGATCTCGGCCGATACCGAGACCGACATCCAGAATCACGACCTGGTGATCAAGTCGAAGGACCCGGTGATCATGCAAGTGGGCTTCCGCCGGTTCTGGGTGCAGCCCATCTACTCGACGGCCACGAAGGGCGGGACCAACAACGTCCACAAGTTCGAGCGGTTCTTCAACCCGGACGGCGCCCACGTGGCCTCGTGCTACCTGCCCGCCTTCTTCGAGCGGGCGGCCCCCGCGCTCCTCTTCACCCCTCGCGCGGCTGCGACCCCGCGCGGTGACGACGACGATGCGACGATGCAGGTCGAGCGCGACGCCGTGATCGGCGAGGAGGGCCCGCTGGCGCTGACGGCGACGGGCTCACTCATTGACCACGACACCTCGCGCATCGTCGTGAAGCGCGTGATCCTCACCGGCTACCCGTTCAAGGTGCACAAGCGCACGGCCGTGATCCGCCACATGTTCTTCAACACGGAGGACATCAACTACTTCAAGCCGGTGGAGCTGTGGACGAAGCGCGGCCGCACCGGGCATATTGTCGAGCCGTTGGGCACCCACGGCTACATGAAGTGCCGCTTCGACGACCAGATCCACCAGCAGGACACGGTTTGCTTGGATCTCTGGAAGCGCGTCTTCCCCAAATATACGACGCGTGTGTACCGTCCGGGCGAGCTGGCCTTCAAGCCGGCGTCCCAATAAGTCTCTCTCTCTTTATTTCGACTCTTTATTTAAACATGCCTGGATCCCACCCGATGTTTCTGGCGCGCGAGAACGGTGGCCTCGCTGGGCGGTGTCGGCAGCGACCCGCGCGTCGTCCGAGCAGGACTCGGTCTGGGTGGTGGGGGCAGCCGGCTTCGCGGCGCTTTGTCGCTCTTTCACACTTGCCGGTGGCGCGGTCTCAACTGTTTCCCGCGAGCCCAGGCCCCGGCAGGTTGCGATCCGCCGCGGCGGCGACAGCGCCACATCTCCGTCTCGCGTGGCCGCGCGGTCCGCGGCCCGTCGCTGGGAATTCAGGGCGTCACCCGAGACGGCGGCGCGAGCGCAGCGGCACTGGCGACGATACGGACGGTCTAACGGACGGACCGGCGATCTAAGCGCGTCGTGCCGCGAGGGTGCGGCGCGCGGTTTCGGCGCTCGGTGGCACCCGGCAGCCCAACGGCGAAGCGGCCGCCGCGTGGTGCGTGGCCACGTGGACGTGATAGCGCTGGATCGGGAGGCGCTCCCCACGCCGCCTCTGCCCTGGACCCGACCCTTCCTGCCGCTTCGCCGCGCCCACGTGTCGACCGCGCTCTTTGGTTTTTCTTGTTGGTGCGCGCGAGCGATCGACTCCATCGCGTATCGCGCCGTGGTCTCCCGAGCGAGTTGGAGCGACTTCGACGACTTCGACCAACGATGGCCGGCGGCCGCGCGCTCGCGCCAGGGGCCCTTCTGTGGGCATGGGCGATCCTACTCGTGGCGCACGTGCTGCCCGCGGCGGCGTTCAACGCGTTCACGACGCGCATCAACACCTACGAGCAGCAGTGCTACGTCGAGGTGCTGAAGAAGGGCGAGCGCCTCGACCTCTCGTACCAGGTCTCTGAAGGCGGCCACCTCGACGTGGATTTCCGGCTGAAGGACCCGCTCGGCCGGCTGATCCACTCGGTGAACCGCGAGACGACCTCGACGTTCGGGTTCAATGCCGAGCTCGAGGGGAGCTACCTCTACTGCTTCGACAATGCCCAGTCCAGCCATCATCGTAAGTGTCGCCTCGGTGCGATCCCTGCGGGCGACGCGCCGCGCGTCATCCAGACGACCGCTTCCCGCCATCGGAGAGCTCGCGGATATAGCCCAGCAGATGCCCAAAAAGTAACCACTCACCGGATGATTGCTTGATGACATTGACATGTCTCGTTGGGATTTGCCGGATGCAGCCAAAACCATCTCCTTCATTGTGCAGGGGCCCGATGAGCTGATCAAGCTCAAAAACAAGTATGCCGGCACCAAAGGTACGTTCTGGGTCACCCAGTAAAGGATTGCGAATGACGCCGCATCGGAGGTGATGCATCAATCCACTCACGTGGTGCGCTTGAACTTGATGATGTGTGGTATGCTATTGCCGTCTTTTGATGCGATGACGTGTGCTTCAGATGACCATGCCCCCGTGGAGACCGCGGTGGCGGAAGTCTTGAACGGCCTGCGCGGCATTATTGACGAGCAAAAGTACATGGTGGCCCGTGAGGCCACCCATTCACGCAGTAAGTGACAATTTCAAGTCAATGATGCTTGATGTCTCGACGGGCGATCCATCTCTCCCTAGGCCTCGGAGCATCATCGCAGAAATCGCTATCCACGTGTGAACGACGAGCGTTTGACCAAACCGAAACGACGATACGTGACTCATACTGACTATTTTCTGTTGTTGTCCGTCACTAGCCGCCAAGAGCACCAATTCCCGTGTGCTGTGGTGGTCGCTCTTCCAAACGGTCCTCCTCTTTGGCGTCTGCTTCCTTCAAGTCACGCTGATCAAAAGGTAACGTGGTCCTTTTTTTTTGTGAAATGCGCTGCGGCTAATCTGTGGTCATCATCCTTCACGACTTCCGTCCGTACTCACACCTTTATGCCATGGTGGTTGATGCTCTGGTCGACGAACGAGCAGCTTCTTTGAGACCAAACAACGCGCAAGAATCTAAGCCCCCCTGTCTGCGGAAACGCTTGCGAACGTCCTCTGAGGACCCCCCATACGGTCTGTATGCTCACATCCATCCATCTCCCATACACCTGAAAAACAATATAACGCTTGGTAGAAGGACACAGCAGCTCCAGTGGCTACCATCGCTGGCTGATCCACCCGAGCAGACGACTCGACCGCTTATCGTACCGGTGCGCGTCGGCGGGGCCCACGTCCAGCCGGTCGCTCTCCCGCAGCGTTGGATCGCTGCCGCGCAGTCCGCGGTGCATGCGCGAGGCCGCCATCGTCGACGGCGGGCGCCGCGCTTCCACGCCGCGGTGGCGGACCGGGCCGCGGCCCGCGCTCGCGTCGCCCGCGTGGCCATCGCTGCTGTCCGCCAGTTCCGGCACTTCCGGCAGCGTCTCGCCGACGGTGCTGCTGCGGCGGTCCAGCTCGAACGCGCCGCGACGGGGGTCTGCGGGCCCGAGCCCGAGGTCGAGCCCCCCGGCGACGCCCGTCCCGACGCGGACGCCCATCTCGACCATCCAGTTGCTGAACAGCGTCGAGACGAGCGAGTGTCCTGGCAGCGGCGCCATCGAAACCGGCGCGTCCACCATCTGGATGAGAAACGCATACTCCTGCGTGAGGGCCTCCAGGTGCGCATACTGGCCCGAGGACCCGCCGTGGCCGGCGTCTTCGATCCGGAGGAGGATCACGCGCTCGGCAGCGGCGGGCGGCGGCGGCGTCGCGTCCGCGGCGCTAGGGAGCGGCGCGGTCTCGCTGCTGCGCCGCGCAGCGGGCGAGACGAGGCGCGCGCTCGGCGACCGCGACGGCGTCCGCGCCCTCATGCGCTCGGCGGCGGGCAGGGGCGGCTGGTCCGGACCAGTTTGGGAGGCACCGCGGTGTCGAAGTCCCGGCGTCGCCGGCGGCTCCGCCTCCGCGTGGTCGTCATCGTTGTCGTTGCTGTCGTTGCCGCGGAGGTTGTTGTCGTTGTCTGCGCCGTCGTCGCCACGCGCGCGCAAGGCCTGCTGGGCCAAGCGTTTCTGGTGGCGCAGCTTGGCGACGTACTTGAGCGGCTCAAAGAAGGCGACGCGCGGATCGTTCATGCCGCCAATGACCATCAGATGCGGGTACCCCTCGGCCGCGAGCGTGGGGCCCGAGATGTTCGTGTACGGGCAGTAGGTCTTCATGGCATCGTAGATCTCGCGGTTCTCGGGGTTGCCCCATTCCTCGTACTCGTACGCGGTCCACGGGATCGCCGGATTGGACATGGTGTTGATCACGTCGACAAAGGGCACTTCCGTCAGCGCCGCGCGGAAAAGGTCCGGCCGCATGTTCACCACCGCGGTGATGAGCAGCCCGCCCGCGGACCGCCCGTAGATCGCGAGCTTCTCGGGGGACGTGTAGCCTTCCTTGATGAGGTGCTCGGCGGCCGAGATGAAGTCGTGGAAGGTATTGGGCTTCTTGGCGAGCTTGCCGTCCTCGTACCAGCCGTTCCCCAGGTCGCCGCCGCCGCGGGTGTGCACGACGGCGTACACGAACCCGCGGTCCAGCAGGGAGAGCCGCGTCGAGGAGAACATGGGGTTGACGAGGGAGCCGTACGCGCCGTACGCGTGCAGCAGCATCGGGCTCGGCCGGCCCTCCGCCTGGCACTGGCCCAGCAGGTCGCGGCGATACACGATCGAGATGGGCACGGCCGTGCCGTCGTGGCCCGTCGCAAAGAGCCGGCGGCTCACGTAGAAGCTGGGGTCGTACGGCAGCTCCGCAGGGACCTTTTCTTCGCTGAGCACGGTCATCTGGCGCGTGTCCATGTTGTACTCGATGACCTGCTTGGGCTGGGTGAACGAGCCGTAGGTGAACCGCAGGAGATGCGTGTCGTGGCCGAACTGGACACTGCGCGTGAGCTCGGCGACCTCCTCGTTGACCGTGCCTGGGTACAGCGAGTAGACCGTGTCGGAGAAGCTGATATAGTGGTAGGTATTGTCGCGCAGATCGACGACGCGGACGTTGGGAACGCAGTTGCTGCGCTCGTAAACGATCAGGTGGTGCTCGTGGCAGTGGAAGGTCTCGATCATCACAAAGTCACGAGGCTCGATCACCGCCTGGCGGCGCTCGGCATAGTACGCCTTGTTCGCCGCCGCCGGGTGGTCGCCGGCGATGCGTGCCGCGACGTCGGGGATCGGCAGGGTAAACAGCCAGTTGTTCTTGCTGCCCTCGTTGGTGAGCACGTAGAACACATCGATGTGGCTGTCCACCGTGTACTGGATGCCTTCCTCGCGCGGCAGCAGCAGATGCAGATCCTGCGGGCCGGACGGGACCGTGGCCGCCGAGATGTAGTGGGTCTCGGACGTGATTTGCGCGCTGGAGCACATGAGAATAAACTGGGTATCGGCGCCCTTGAAGAGCGTCAGAAAGAACATGTCGTCGGGCTCTTCGTACAGCACCACGTCCGCGTCGACCGGGGTGCCGAGCACGTGGACACGCATCTGGTACGCGCGCTCGGTCCCGTCGAGCCGAGTATAAAACACGCAGCGCCCATCGTTCGAGAACTCCATGTCTTCGTAGACATCCGCGATCTGGTCGGGCAGATGCGTCCGCGTCGCCATCTCCATGAAGTACACCGTGTAGTGCTCGTTGCCCGTGCTGTCGACCGAGTACGCGAGGATCGATCCGTCCATCGTGTGCTTGAGAAACCCCACTTTGAAGTACGGGGCATCCTTGAAGTGCGGCAGCAGGGCGATCGCGTTCTCGTCAAAGTAGACGTCGACGTCGGGATCGACCGAGGCGCCGTTCGCCGGCGGCACGGCCTCGTCGTTGGCGCGCCCACGTGCCTGCGACGCTTCATCCGTCTCGTCCAGCACGGTCGCCATCGCCGCGCCGGCCTTCTGGGGTCCCGCGTCGTCTGGCTGGACGCGCACGCGGCAGTGCATGCGGTACTCCTGGCCTGAGACCTTCTTGCTAAAGTACGCATACCCGTCGGGCAGCGCCACGCGCGGCGTCTCCTCTTCCTCGTCGAGCCGGGACACGAACTCGCTGTACAGCGTGCGCTGCAGCGGGCCCGTGTCTGCGAGCATCGCGTCCGTGTATGCGTTCTCGGCCTGGATGTACGCGCGGACGGCGGGGTCCTCGCGCCGCGTGAGCCACGCAAAGTCGTCGTGCCAGGTTTCGCCGTGCAGCACCATCGTCGCGGGGCCCTTGGGCGGGCACACCGGCGCCCGCGGGGCCTCGAGCCGTGCCGCGCCGCCGCCGCCGCCCGCGCCGCCGCCGTCCGCCGCGGCATGGGCGTCCATGGCCTCGACAAGACGGGCGAGCTGCTCGGCGAGCCAGCCGCGGCGCGACGGGTCGCGCTGCACGTGTCGCTCGAAGCGGCGGCAGAGGTCCGGCAGCACGTCGATGACGGTTGCGGGTGTGATGTCGGGCGGGGCGTCGAGGAGGGCCATGGTCTCGGAGTACGTGCGGACGGGCGTGCGCGCCGCGGCGGCCGTGAGGGGCGAGGGCGAGGCCATGGCGAGCGAGAGGCTGCGCGCAAGCGTGTCGGGCCATCGCCGGTGCGGCGCAGTCGACTCGGCATCGTGGCCGCCATAGTCTGGTCTCGCCCGGGGAGGTCACGCGGCGTGGCCCCGAAGGCGAAGGGTCGTCGCGAGCATCGAGCGAGACCATCGACCGTGCGGATGGTATCGCGATGGTATCGCAAGCCTCCCATCGGGAGACGGACAGAGCATCCCAGAACAGAGCCAGGTGTGAGGATGAGCATCATCGGACGACGATCCCCGCAGCAGGGCGATCGATGCCGCCTCGACGCCCAATGTCGTGAAAACAACAATGGCTTACCGGGATCTTTGGCGGTCGGCCGCCCGATGGTCGCCGGGCTCGCGGCCGGCGAGTGCACCGCGTGAGAAGTCATGGCGAAGCGCCGCCAGAGGAGGATCGGCGATGCGTGGGCCAAGGCTCGGAGAACCGCAGGCGGCCGCATGGCCACGCCGAGAGCCGAGCCGAGCCGAGCCGAGCCGATCGGCGGGATCGCCGGCCACGTGCCTCCTCGCCGGCTCGCGCACGCGGCCTGCACTTCATCCCACGCGGCCACGCGCCGAGCCGGCGGCGGGTATGGCGTCGTCGTGACGATCCGCCTGATGATGAGGAGACGGGCGATCGCGGTGCTGCTGGACGTGCGGGGACCGCGCCGTGCCTGCCACGCACCCCCCGGGTGAGAGGGGGACACGGACCGTCGGTGCTCCGCAGGGGCACCAAAGGCGTCGTGTCGCCCCGCCTTCCGGGGGAAGGGAAGGCGACCGTGCCGCTCGGGAACTTACCGCCGCCGTCGCCGTTGCCGTGTGATGGCGCCGCCCGCGCCACCCCTGCTAGACGACCATCTTGGTCGTCGAAGGTCGATAGGGGCAGATCCGCCGAGGTTAGACAGAAATATCATTTAGCGACGGTAGTGCTGGCGCTTAAAGAAGAACCACAGCTGGAGGATGCCGTGGTTGAAGCTGTTGCGGAAGCCGCGCTTGAAGCCATACTCCCAGTCCTTGTTGACGATGCGGAACGCGACGTCCTCGTACGGCGGGCCCGCCGAGAAGCGCAGGATCACCGTGTCCGGGTACCCGTCGTCCCGGAGGATCTTGTACGTCGGCGCGACGCTCGGGTCGATGAGGTCCGGATAGAACAGGTTGAACTTGTAGCCCTGGACGACCTTGGGCGGCGGGTTGTCGCGGTCGTAGTGCGTCGAGTTGTACTTGTTCCAGTCGAACCCCGTGTGGATGCGGTTGTAGTAGCGCGGCTTGCGCGGGCGGTACTTGTCCTGCCAGCGCCACACGGGGCCGCTGCTCTCGATCGCGAGGGCGGCGGCCGCGGCGGCGGCGCCCGTCGGATGCGATGATGGCACTACCGACGGCGGCGCGGGCGCGACGGCGACTTCCTCCACGGCGCCGCTGCTCGCCGCGCCGCCGCGCGTGGCGTCGGTCTGGTCCGCAATCATCTCGGCGGCATGGCCCTCACCGTCGTCGGCCTCGAGCATCTGCCGGCGGGCGAGCTGCGTCAGTCGGTCGGTGCGCTGGTCGGCGTCGGCGTCGGCGTCGTCCTGCACGCCCGTCAGGGCGCCCCATGCCGCCACGATTGGCGCGGCATCGCCGGCGTCGGCGGCGGCGGACGACGCCTGCGTGCGCGACTCGGCCTCGAGGTCTTGGAGGTGGGTGAGCCGCCGCATGAGCAGCTCGCGGTGCAGGTCCACCAGGCGCGCTTTCGTCTTCCAGAGGCCGATGCGCTCGGCGAGACGCGTCCAGTACGCCTGATCGATCGAGGCGTCCCCCGCCGCGGCATCGAGCTTCGCGTGGATCTGCGCTTCCAACGTCTTGAGCTCGCCGACGTCCTTCTCGGCAAACAGCGCGTCGGCTTCCTCGTCCGGATCAAGCCCGGGCAGGGCCGAGGATGCGGCGGGGCCGCCGCCGCCGCCGCCGGCCTGGACCGCTTCGGCCGCGGCGCTCTGGGCCGCCAAACGGTCGTGCTGCGCTACGTGGTCGCGGCAGACGGTCTGGACCAGCGTCCAGTAGTAAATGTGGTACTCCCAGGGCGCGGCGTCGGTGTCGCGCTCGTACTCGAGCATGCGTCGCTCCAGCACGAGCTGCTGCTCGATGGCGGCATCGAGAGCCTCCAGCTGCGCGCGCGTGAGCAGGCCGCATATCTGGTCGGGCGACTCGGTGCCGAGCTCGATGCCCATGGTCTGCAGCGCGCGCAGCAGCGCGACGTCGCTGCTGGCGGCGAGGTGCAGCAGGATCAGATCGAAGGGCACGGCGCGGCCCTCCTTGACGCGGATCTGGGCGCGCTCGATCGACTGCGCCACGTGGAACCGGGTCTCCTTGAGCTCCCAGTCGCCGAGGAGCGCGCGGTCGGCCTCGCGCTGCAGCCGGGCCTGCTCGAGCTCGCGCAGCCGGCGCTCGACGTCGCGCTCCTCGCGCAGCTGCTTCAGCTTGGCGAGCTCGTTGACCTTGGCCGCGCGCCGCTCCTGCTCGATGCGCTGGCGGTCGTGGCGCGTGAGGCCTTGCTTGAGGTCCTCCTTGCGCTTCTTGACCCAAATGAACTTGGCGCCGAGGTTCAGGTCGCCGAAGGGGTTGTCGTCGTCGCGGTAGCCCTCGGGCAGCGTCGGGTGGGGTGTGTCCCGTGCCGCGGCTGGCGCGGCGCCGTCGGCCAGCAAGCGGTCTGGTTGGCCGGTCGCCGCCTCGCTCGCGAGCTTCAGCGCGGCCAGCTCCTCGCGCAGCAGCTGCTTCTCGCGACGTCGGATCTCGCGCAGTCGTTCGCGCTCGGCGTCACGCTGGGTCTCGCGTTCTTTGCGCTTGCTGCGATCCTTGCGATCAGGTGAGTGATCACGTGAGCGATCGCGTGAGCGGTCACGTGAGCGGTGATGCGCGCGGTCGCGATCAGGTGACCGGTCGCGATGATGTGAGCGGTCGCGATGATGCGAGCGGTCACGATGAGGGGAGCGGTCTCGATGGGGAGAGCGGTCGCGACTGGAGTTGCGCGAGCGATGGCGGTCTCGAGGGCGCGTCGCATCGTCGCGTCGGCTGGAGCGACGGCGGCCCTCGCCGTCGTCCTCGTCGCGACGGCCCTGAGACCCGCGGCGGCGGTCACGCAGTGCCGATTCCGGAGTCGGAGTCGACTCCGGATTTGCTGGGTCCTCCGGAGTCACGCGGTCACGCCGCCGCTCACGGTCACGATCCCGGCCATGCCGATCCTTTCGGGCATCGCGGTGCCGCTGGTTGCTCGGATTCGGACTTCGGCTCCGGCTCCGACTCCGGTCCCGACTCCGACTCCGACTCCGGTCCCGACTCCGACTCCGACTCCGACTCCGACTCCGACTCCGACTCCGGCGAGAGTGGGCGTGCGAGCGAGAGCGAGGCGCCGAATCAGCGGTGGCGGGATTGGGGGGCCGGCGGTCGCTCGAGCGCGACGGCGCGTGCGGATGCGAGGCAGGGGACGGCGCGGCCTCGTCGGCCATTGGCGGCGAGGCGGGCATCGCAGCCCGGGCTGTGATGAAAGCACGCTGGCCGCGGTGAAAACGCCGACGGGGATGCGGCGGCAGACGGGGGATGCGGCGGCGACCGCGATCAGGAGCGGAGTATCAGCGTCAGCGGCGTCACGCGGAATCGATCGATGCCGTGGTGCCGGAACTCACTGCGGGAGGCCACCCTCGATGCACGGGACGCCCTCCACGGCATGACACATAGAACGCGTCGGAAGCTTGTCGCCAGGCCACCCGACCCTCGCCATCGGGCGGTATAATCGGGAGGAGGATCCGTCGAACAGGCCGTGATGAAGCGACGCGCCTCCTGCGATGGACGGAGAGCCACGCGGCGGCACGACGTGGCTCAGACGGCGTGAGCGGGTGCGAGACCCCTGGGCACGCAGCGGAGAAGGGGAGGTTGGTGGCGGGGGAAGGTCGGTTCCCCCGCCGGCCATCGGCCTCGCCACCCTCAAGCCTCAGACGGCCTGGAGGTGGCGCAGCAGGTGGCGGGCGAGCGGCAGCGCCCCGGGGCGCAGATCTCTCCACGCCGCCGCATACTCCGCCGGAAACCCGCTAGCGGCGGTGGCGCGACGGCGGCCTGCCGCATCGACTCTGGCACCAGCATCAGCACCAGCACCAGCACCAGCATCAGCATCAGCATCAGCATCGACATCCGAGAGACGGCCTTCCAGGAGGCCGCCGTAGACGAGGCACCACGCGGCGTCCGGCACCCACGCGGCGAGGCGCCAGACGAGCCGGACGGCGCGGCGGCACGTGGCGACGCGCGGGTCGCGCGGCGCGTCGCGCGCAAGCGCGGCCGTGACGCCGAGCGCGCCGAGGTCGAGGACCGGCAGCAGCACGCGCAGCAGGCCCTCGAGGCTCGCGGGCGGCAGCGGCGGCGCGCCCACGGCGGCCGGCCGGGCCTGCCCGATGGCGCGCGCTGCGGCCGTCATCGGCGCCAGCATCGTCTCGAGGAGGTCGAGCACGGCGCTCAGCAGCTGCAGGTCGCGGCGCGCGGCGTCCTGCCAGGACGGCCCGCGGCGCGCCACGAGCGGCGGCCGCGTCGTGAGCGCGTACGTGGCCGGCCGCGGCTTGGACGGCATCATCGCCGCCGCCGCCACTCCCGCCGCCGCCGTGCCCGGGAACGGGAAGGACAGCTGCACGAGCGCGTGAAGCGGCGGCAGGAGTTCCTGGTCGACACGCTTCGCGAGAAAGTCGGGCGCGAGCTGCCACAGCGTGGCGACGGTCGCGAGGGCGGTGGTGGCGACGCCGCGGTCCGCGTCGCCGAGGCGCTGCTTGACGGGCGCCCAGACCTGGTGGACGAGTGCGAGCACGTGGCGCTGCCCCCCCTGCGGCAGCGTCGCGAACCGCGGCAGGCCGAACCGGATCGTGTGGAGGACCGCGACGCGGGTCGTCGGCAGCTCCGCGCTCAGAAAGACGGCCGCGCGCTCCATAATCGCCTGCCACAGCAGCACTTCGGGGCTGTCCTCTGCCAGCGATGCGGGGTCGTCCGTATTTGTCGCGGCGGGGTCGGCCTGCTGCCCGTCGGGATTGACCAGGGACGGGCCCGCGTGGTCGCGCGCCGCCGCGTCGAGGTGAAAGTAGGCCTCGATGTCGTCGATGGACGCCGCGGGTTCGGCCGCCGGCGAGCGGTCGACGGTGGGCGGCGCCGGCAGAGACGGGTCGACCGCGACGGCCAGCGGGCGCGGCGTGGCGCCGTGCTTGAGCAGCAGTGCGTCCAGAAAGGGCGTCGCGGTCTGGCTCGGCGGCTGGCCCCGTGGCACCGGCGACGGCGCCGACGCCACTGCCGTGGCGTCGGCCGCCACCCGGCTGCGGCCCGTGATCTGTGGCGCAGCGGCGGCTTCCTCGGGCAGCAGCACGGCACACTGCCGCTCGGCCGGGAGCGCCGCGTAGCCGGCCACGGCCATCTCAGCCAGGACGCCCCAGACGTCGTCGGTGACGCGAGCGGTTTGGGCCGCGAGCCCGCGGCGCGTGCCGAAGACGTCGGACGGCCCGCTGTGCACCGTGTCCAGCACGCCGAGGGCCTCGAGCACGGCGTCGTGGAGCAGCGGCAGCGCCGGGGCCTGGGCGAGCCGGGTCACGACGCGCAGGACGGCGAGCGGCGTGTGCGTGAGGGCGTGGATGCCCTCGAGGTGCCGCGCGTCCACGTGGACCAGGCGCTGCGAAAAGGTGTTCACGAGGTAGTCTGCGTAGTCGAGCACGAGCCGGGGCATGCGCTCCACGGCGGCGTCGCGCGGGGGCTCGTGATTATTCATTCTGACCGCAGCATCGCCGTGCTCGATCGGGGTGGCAGGCGCCCCGTACCGATCCGTCATGGGCGCGACAGCCGCGAGGGCCTCCAAGGTCCGCAGCGCCGCGGCGCTCACAGTCGGGTGGCTGGAGCCGACGTTCTCGAGCACCGGGAAGAGGACGTCCATCATGGCGAGCCCAACCTCGTCCGGCGTCAGGACCGCGGCCATCAGGCGGATGGTCTCGAGCACGAGCACGCGGATCTGGACCGTCTGGTGCCACGCCGCCATATACGACGCCTGCAACGCGTCTGCGCTCGCGCGGCTAGAAGTGGCCTGATACGGCGACGACGACGACGACGACGACGGGAAGGTCAGCGGCGAGGCGGCGTCGGAGCGACGGATATCGAGCTCAACGCCGCTGCTGCCGCCGGGCGGCTTCAATGACGGGGACCGCGCCGCGGGCGGCGGCGGCGGCGCGCGCATGGGCAGATTCAGCAGGCCGGCGTCCAGCAGCCGCTGCAGGAATCCCACGAGGCTCTGGCGGTCGTCGTGGGTCCTGGCGGCCTCGGGCGCACGTGTATACCCGCGCAGGAGCCCCTGCCCGAGGTAGAGCTGGGCGACGACGAGGGCCGCCATCGGGGCCGGCAGCGATGCCGGCACGCGCGGGTCGAACGGCGTCTCGATCGTGGCATCGAGCTGGTGGCGGAGGACATCCACCCAGACCGAGGGCGGCACCTGGCGGCCGAGGGCCGCGAGGTTGCGATCGAGCAGCTCGTGCTCGATCTCGGGCAGCCGCGCGAATCGACAGAGGGTACCCATGCGGACGGGGTCGCGCTGCGCGACGCGGTGCAGCGCCAGCAGGCCGGCCTGCGCCGACGCGAGACTGTCCAGCGCGCTGTGCGCGGGCTGCGTCTGCACGTGCTGCAGTGCCGTCTTGTCCATCGGCGCGGGCGACCGCAGGAGCGCCACGAGCGCGTCCGCGTGGTCGGCGAACCGGGACGACCACAGCGGCGACGCCACGAACGTTGCCGCGCGTGAGGCGTCCGCCACCACGTGCAGCGCGTCGTCAGCGCCCGGCGCCGAGCTGCTCGTGGTGGTCGCCGTCAAGGGCAAGGCCAGCAAGGCCGCCCATTTCTGGAGCGCGTCGCGGCGCGCGGCATCGTTGCCCTGCAGGCCGGCGGGGATGGCGCGCAGCTGCTGCGCGAGGGCCGTCAGCAACATGCGGCGCGCGGCGGCATGCGCGGCGCGCCGGTCGTCGGGCGCGGCGCGCGGCGGCTCGGCGAGCACGTCGCGGATCACGGCGGCGGCCTGCCGCCGGATCTCGCGGTGGTTGTGGCCGGCGAGCACAACGAGCTGCTGCTGGAAGAGCTGGGCGCAGCGCGGCAGCACGCGGGCGGCGTCGACGAGCACGACGGCGCCGAGCTGGATCCAGCGCTGCACGACCTGCGCAAAGACATCTGCGGCGGGCCGCGGGGCGTCGGCGGCAACGGCGGCGTCCGCCTCATCGTGATCGATCAGCAACCCCGACGCGGCGGCGGTGCGGCGGTGCGTCGTCGAGTCGGACTGCTGGCGGCGGTCGAGCGCCGTCTTGACGCGCTCAAAGAGCAGCAAGAGCCGCTGATCGACCACGTCGGCGTCCGATCGCCGGAACGGGCGATCCGCCGCCGATGCAGGGGGCGGGGACGGCGTGGCAGTCGCGGGCGGCGACGCCGCCGCTTCACTGGCCGCGGCGGGTAGGACGGCGGCGTGCTGCGCCTTGCGCCGCATCGCCTCGAACGCCGCGTCGGCGGTCTCAGGCTCGGCCGCGCTGGCGAGGGCCGCCAGGCCGGCGTCTGGCGCGGCCGCCGCGGGCGCTGGCGCCTCGGGCAGCCAGCCGGCATCGATCCCGCCGCGCGCGAGCCAGGCCGCGAGGAGCGCGTGCCAGGCCTCGAGGGCCCACACGGCGACCGATTGGCGCGCGGCGGCGCCTGCGTAGCGCACGGCGAGTCGCGCGAGGACGCTCGCGGCGCGCGGTAGCGCCGGCAGCACGAGCGCCGTGCGGTCCGGCGGCGCGGGCCGCTGCGCCGCGAGCGCCGTGAACCACGGCGCGAGCACGTCGCACAACAGGCGGCGCTGCGTGTCGCGCGCCGCCGCCGCGCCGGCCCCGGCGGGCGTCGTCGGGTCGAGCGCGTCCAGCACGCTCGCCACCACGATCGCGCGCCGGCCGCGCGCCGCGGGGCGCGCCCACGCCGCCCACATCAGCCGTGTTTCGTGAGCGCACAGCGCCGCCAGCGCCTCGCGGAGGGACGGCTCCGACGCCGACGGCGACCAGAGCGGGTCCGCCGTCGCAGGACGCGAGCGGCACCCCGTCAGGCAGCGGGCCATGACGGTGGCGGCGGCGGCGACGAGGGCTTCGTTGCGGTCGAGTAGACCGTCGGGGCGCGCGAGGGGCGGCGGCAGCGGCTGCGGCGACGCGATGCCGCGCGCGAGGACGAGCGCCATCTGCACGAGGAGCGCCTCGCGCATCGCGGGGCCCAGCGCGTGGCCGCTGGCGTCGGTCTGCGGGCCCGACCGCGCGATGAGCGGCGTGATCAGGTCCGTCCGCTCGACCGCCGCGGCTAAGCACTGCATTGCATACTCGCGGACGAGCAGGACAGGCGCATGCCACGTGGTGGGCGAGGCTGCGGCTGCCTCCGCTGCGGCTGATGCCGACGCTGATGCCGAGGCCGATATTGATGGGGAGGCGCCCGATGAGGAGACGGGCGCGAGCTGGACCAGACGCATCAGAATCGGCAGCAGCGTCTGGAACACGGACGCGAGCTGCGTGGTGGTCGCATCGGTGGCCGTGAGCCAGTCGAGGAGGTCGCGGAGCGGCCGCACGCCCACGGGCGTCGTCGCGAAGCGCAGCGACGGATCGCTCACGGTCCGGAGGAGCGGCATCACCGACGCTTCGAGGCGCTCGAGCGCGGCCGGGTCCGTGACGACGACGGGCGCCAGGACGGCGGCGGGCCGCAGGGCGTCGCCGCAGACTCCCGGCGGCGGTCGTGGTGAGACGGCCATGGTGCCGTCGGGGGCCGACGGCCCCGCCCGCAGCGACATGATGCGGGACCCGCCGAGAAGACGTCCGATCCCAGCAACGAGATGCGAGAGGCGGTATGTGGTATGTGGTATGTGGTATGTGGTATGTGGTATGTGGTATGTGGTATACAGTATGCCGTCTGCAGTGGGCAGTATGCAGTCGGCAGTATGCAGTCGGCAGTCGGCCTGCGGCGTCTCGCTCGAGAGCGATGGACATCGTCGCGCATGGTGGTCCTTCACCACCGGCGTGGCGGCTACAGGCATCGGGGTTCACGAAGGCTCCGGCCTCCCGCATACCCGATGGCAGGAGCGCGGAGCGTCATCAGGACGATCGATCCGTCTGTTGTGACGCCCCCGCGGCGATCCGCGGCGGCTCCAGCGTCCGAGCCCTCGTTCCGAACGCCCGCCCTCACCGCGCCGGGGCGCGCCCAGGGTCCACGCGGCTCCGGCCCGCGGGCGGCGGCTGCGCCACGTGGCATCGCTGTGGGACTGATTTACGATGATGGCAAAACGAGGCGTCCAAGCCACCGCTGGGTGGCGCAGCGGGGTCACGGGCTGCGGCCGGCGGCGAGGGCGGCCGGGAGCGCGGCCGGCGTCAAGGCCGACGGCGACGCGACGAGCGGCCGGCCGCCGATCGGGCTCGCAGGCCGCGGCACGGCGCGTGGCGATGCGCGCGTCGCGGACCCGCGCGTCGCAGATCCGCCGGGCTTGGTGGAGCGCGGCGGGACGGGCGGCTCGGCGGGCGGCTCGGCGGGCGCCACGGGCGACGCCGACGCCGACGGCGCCGACGCCGACTCGGCCGCGCGCGCCGCGTGCGCCGCCGCGATGTGGAGGTGGAGCTCGCCGGGTATGCGGTGCGGCCGCGCCTTAAGGGGCGTGCGAGCCGCGGCGCTGCCGGCGGCCGCGGCGGCGGGCGGCGGCCGCGGCGGCGGCAGGCGCGGCGGCTTGGCCGCAAGCGGCTCGGGCAGCGGCTCAGGCAGCGGCGCGGGCGGCGCGGCGCCCGCCAGGCTCGCAGGCAGCACGTCGCCGTCCAGCAGATGGCGCGGCTCGAACGCACGCCCGTCCGGGTGCGGCGCGCCGAGCAGCGGCGTCGCCAGCGCGTCCTCCGCGTCGCCGTCGCCGTCGCCGTCGCCAGCCGCGCCCGCATCGCTATCGTGGTCGGCCAGCGACACCGACACCGACAGCAGGCTCGACGACGCCATATTGCGCACGACGAGACGGCCCGCCTGGCCTTCCGCAAGCGGGCCGCCGCCGAAGACGCCGATCCACTGCATCGTCATCACCGAGCTGATCGTCGCGTTGCCGTCCGGCGAAGACGGCACCGGC
>ML014121.1:0-245696 GCA_003615045.1 Caulochytrium protostelioides | reverse complement strand
ATTTTTGGTATGCCGGTCGCAGGATGCCGCAGGCTGAGCGTATAATGTTTCTTCAGGCTTCGACACCTGCACGGGCGCGCTCGGAAGCCGACGCGTCGCGGCCCGTGCCGCCGCCGACCATCCCATTGACGCCATGGCTGCTCCCGGATGACGTGGCACTTGAGTGGTGGTGGTGGTGGTGGTGCTGGCTGTCGCCGCCGCGGGTGTCCCGCGTCTCATGGCGCGGCTCGCGCGACTCACGCGGCTCAAGCTCGAGCGATCGCGCATAGGCTTCCTCGTCAGTCCACGGCGTCAGACGCTGCATCCACGCCGCCAGATGGGCGTCCAGCGCCGCCGCATCGGAGGTCGGCGCGGCAGACGATGCGACAGGGTTGGGCAGGCCCGGCAGGGCGAAAGGATGCGGCCAGGAGGGCCCGCGGCCCAGAGATGTAACGGGATGGCCAGTGCCGGTGCCGATCCCACCGAGGAGCGAGGCGAGCGACGATGCCGAGAGATCCGCGCCGGCGATAGCCATCCCGCATGCGGTCTGAAAGCTTCCGAGCATGAGCAGCGTATCACCGAGCAGCAGAAACTTGGGCAGATTCAGGACTTTGCGACGCGGGCCTGCGGATGGCGCGGTCGCACCGTCGATCGACGCGGGCGCGGACGTGGGCGTGGACGCCGAGGGCGATGGCGAGGCGCCCTCAGCCGCCGCCGGGCCGGCCAGATTCTGGCGGCTCGTACTGCTGGTCATACCGCCGGTCGTGCTGCTGGTTTCGGGCGTCTCGATCATGCAGTCCCGGTTCGCTTCGTCCAAGTACAGCACGTCGCGCAGAATGACACCGAGGTAGGGCAGGCAGGTGGCGCCCGCGGCACGGACGGCGGCGCGCAAACGGCGGAAGGACCGCTCAGACGACATGAGCCCCTCCAGACGGCGCCAACGGTCGGCAGTGGTGGAGGTCAGCACGGATGTGGCGTTTCCACCACCACCACCACCACCACCACCAGCGCCGCCGCCGCCGGAGGATCCACCGCTGCCACCGCTGACGGCCGCGCTGTTCCCAGGCAACCCGCCGCTCGCGCCGGGACCGGTGCCGGTGCTGGGATGATCGCCGGTCATGCCACCACTCAAGCCGCCGCCGCCGCCCTCCAGCCCGCCAGAGGCGCTTTGCGCGCCCGACGCCGACCCGCTATTGCCCGCGCTGCCGGGGGCGCCGAGACCGCTGGCAGCGTTGCCGCTAGCGCCGCCGGCGCCGGCGCTCCCTACACCGCCACCCGCACTATGGCTGCCGCTGCCGCCGCCGCCACCGCCCGAGCTGCCGGATGCTGTGGCGACCCAGACGCGCTGCTGCAGGATCGCGAGCGTATGCCGCAGCCTGAGGACGGCGGCGGCATGCATGCCAGAGAGGACGGCCATGACCGAGTTGAAGTTACGGACCTCGCCGGCCGCGGCGTCGAGGGGCCCGTGCGGATGGTGCGGGTCGCCCACAAGCCCTTCGCAGACGCGCATCAGGAACGCCAGCACCTTCGCACGCTGTTTCGGCGTCGACGGCGTGAGGACGAGCCGTGTCGCAAAGGCGCTGAGACGGTTGAAATGGGCGATCGAAGCGGCGATGCGTGGGTGGCGGCTGTGCGGCAGCGGCGGTTGCGGCGGCGTCGTGGCGGTCGCCGCGGTGCCCAGCGGCGGCGGCGGAATGTAATGCCGCCCATGGCCGGCGCCGCTCCACAGGTGCCAGAGCAAGTCGCGGGGCCGGATCGCCGCGAACAGCCGCAGCTCGAGCCGGGTCATCGATTCGGCGACGGCGCTCGGGTCCATATTGAGGAGGGCGGCGAGGAACTGCGTGTGCTGCTCAGGCGCCAGAGGCGGCAGCCCGGCGCCGTTCGGATGTGGCAGCAGGAGCTGTGTATACAGGGGCAGACGCGCGGGCGCCGTCGCCGACGCGAGGACCGGCGACGCCGTGGGCTTGGGCGGCGGCGGCGGCGGCGGGTCCGCGGCGTGGGCTTGGCTGGCCTGCCTCGCGGCGGCAGCGGCGCTCGCACGCAGACACTCGGCGCGCACCGTATACCACTGCGCCAAGTAAGCCCGCACCACGGTTTCTTGAGACACGCCGTTCTCTTGCTCCGCCAACGACAGCGGCGGGCTCGGCACGCTAGGAGATGGATTGTCGGCGGCGCTGTCTGAATCGCTGGATGGCGGCGGAGGCGGCGGTGCGAATGCCGGATCGCTGAAGTCCGGCACGCCGGGCAGGGCCTCCATCTCTTCAGCACACCATGCGGCAATGAGCTGCTGGGCTTGTGTGTCAGGATCGGACGGGGTTGACGGGCTCGACGCGCTGGGGGCACCGGCGCAGCTCGCCGGGACGCCATCAGAAGTTCCAAGCATCCATGAGCGGCTGCGACCGCTGCTGGGGGCCGTGATGGTATACGCGGGGTGCGTGGGGTCGCGGCGGAGCAGGGCCGCGGGACGGGCCCAGTCGAGGCCAAACAGGTCGCTCCGATGCGGGATGGGCACGGCGCCCAAGACATATGGCGCAATTTGATGACGAATGGCCACATACGGGTCGCGTGGCGAAAGCCGAGCGCCGGCCGCGGAGTTTGCGGGTGGCGTCGGTGGGTAGAGCCGCGTCCAGAAAAGGGCAAGCAGCACGCGCATCCGCAATGGCCGAAAGTCGTCCCAAAAGTTGCGAAGCCACTGCAGCAGCAGCTGACAGACGCGGAGATGTGTCAGTGTTGGCAACGGCGCGACGAACGGGGCGGCCATCGCCATCGCCACATCGTGCTCGTCAGCGGTCAGCGGCCGTGAGCCACGGTCTCCGTCGATGTCGTTGGTCTGCTGATCCGCGTTGCCATCGCCGTCGCCATCGCCCTGCATCTCGCCCACGGCATCGACATCAGCGTCCGCATCTGCATCCGCATCGATACGAACGTCGCCATCGAGGTCGGTAGCGTCCGCTTCGCCGAGAGCACGACTACCAGCATCGTCCGCCAATGCCTGCGGATGGCGCCGGTGCTGCGATCGTCGCGTGGGTGATCCGTTCGTCGGAGCAGCGTAAGCCGCAGACCCCCCTGCATGCGAGGAATGCCTCATCGGGCTCGAGCGGGATCCGCCCGCGTCAGCCGAAGGAGGCTGAGCGGCGTCCATCGCCATCACCGAGGCCGCATCAAAGCGAGCGACAAGACCCTCCAAGACTTCCCAGGACAGGGCGAATCGGCGGTACTGCAGCAGGAAGAGCGCGGCGAAGTCGGGATCCGAGGGTAGCGCCGCGGCGGGCGCGCCGTGTGGCGGCGGGAAGCTCGTCAGCCGGTCGAGCAGGGCGTCCAGCGTGGGGTGCAGCGGATCGGGGACGACGGTCGCGGCGGCGGCGGCGGCGGCTCCGCCGGCCGCGGATGCGGGCGCCGGCATCGTGGCCGAGGGCCCAGCAGGCGTGGGCGTCGCCTCCGCCAACGTCGGCCTGTCGCGGGCAGCAGCGCACTCGGGCCCTGCGGGCGCGAGCGTGTGAGCAGCGCGTCGCACGCCGGTGGATGTCGCAGACTGGTGAGAGGGCGCGACGAGGATGGCGACGACCGAGACCTCAACGGCCACGTGGTCGCCGCGTGGGCCAAGCGAGAGCGCCTTCCCGATGGCAGCGAAGGTCCAGAGCGGTCGTCAGAAGCAGGCACGCGATGGCTTCGCCATTCAGAAGGGTACGCAAGGGGTGGAGGGAAAAGGGCGCGTCCCGGCGGGAAAGCTTAAGGGGACTCACCGTGCAATGCCGATCTTCGCGATATCGACCTGCACCGCGTGAAGTATGATGAGATCACTATGTGCGGTGCAGCACCCGTGACTCGTGACTGACAGCAGGCGTATATGCTTCTTGCTGTTGACGACAATGGCGCAGCGGGAGCGCTGACGGTCGAGCCAGGATCAGCAAAGTGGTGGTATGTTTATTTGCTCGATCTAGGAAAGTCGACAGCTAGAGCTAGTGAGAGAGTGCGGCGGAAATGCGGCTCCGATTTCTGAGACCACGACAGAGTCCCAACGTGGCGTGAGCATCAAGGTCCTCCAGCACAATTCATGGCGACTCGACACGCGCTTTGCACGGCCACCCTTCCTTGTTCGCCACGGCCGCCGATGTGTCGAGGACACTGTCCGTCGGGTCCTTATGAAGCTGTGCCGCCATCACGAAGGCTCACTCCTGGTATTGGATCCTACGGGTTGCCCCGTGCCTGATCCGCTCGGCCTGGCTCGGCCCTCGCGGCTTGGACGCCACCGATCTCCCCGCCAACCCTCCTTCAGCAGCCGTGGCCGCCAGCTGTCCGTCGGCCCGCCATTCCCAAGCGAGACGGCGCCAAGGGGGTCATGAAGGCGGGCGCACGAGGGGAGTGCGAGTCCGGCGGCCGCGGGCGGCCGCCCACGGCGGATCCCGCAGGGCGCAGTTTCTAAGCCACAGCCACGCCCGGCCGCCCGTCAGGCCCCCCGTCGCGAACGGGTCTTGATCGCCTGGGCCGCGGCCGCAAGGAAGGCGTGTCGCCGATCAGCGAGCGGAATCGCACGGAACCAAGCCTGCCGCACATGCATCCGCGCAAATGTCGCATACGATGGCGCTGTTGTCACCGGATGGCTCGCCAGATACTGTTCGATCAGCGGCGCGAGGCGCGGGTCGACCGACGCGGCCGGCTTGGGCGCTGCAGGCGCCGGCATGAGCGGTACCGGTGAGGCAAACGGCGACGGCGATGGAACGTCCGATAGCGAGGTCTGTGTGGTCGTGGCCGATGGCAGTGAAGCTGGCGCCACCAACTCTTCGGATTCACGTAGCTTGCCTTTCTCCTTAGTCATGGACGGCAGATGCATCGGCGATGTGACCGCAGCTTCTTCCGTGCCAAGCAGCGCATCAAGGGAGAGTGGCCGTTTCGACGGCGCTTGAGTCAAGGGTCTCGCGTCCTTCTCTAAGGTCTGAGGCGCGTCCGCAACGATCCTCGCCGCATCGTTTTGCGAAGCATCGTCGTCACCATGCCCGGAAAGATACGGGGCAAACGCATCGTCGGTATCATGAACATCGAAAGTATATGTGGCGCCGTCGGCATCGGCCGCATCGACATCGCCTTCAGCCAGCAATCCCCCGACCACAGGCCCGACGGCGTCCGGCATCGTCCGGCTCAGCCGGCCGGAGCGCAGGTCCATCCATAACCCGCGCCCGCGCGACGTGAGGACGAGGGCGACCATCGTCTCGGGAATCCGTTTGCTGTCGTCTCCAAATCGTGGTGAGTTTCGAGTCCAATTTCCCGTTCGCGTACCTGTGTCAATGACGATCGACATTTACTTACGCTTCAACGACACATTCACGGCCATCGGGTTCATACGTGGGATCGGCATAGCGAGCGAGCGAGGGGTCGGCCCCGTCCTCAGGTGATATGGCCTTGACTGGGTCCTGCGGTTCGACGTTGCCGTCCTCTTCCACGCCGTCATGGCAGTCGTCGCCGTCGTCGTGATCGTCGTCGTGGTCACCTTCGCGTATCACGTGCACGTCGTCCGACGGCGACACGGCCTCGGCGTCACTGGGGACTGCTGGCTCATCGGCCCATGCCGGTGCACCGTCCGCAAGCGAATCGCTGTCTCTACCGCTGTCACTGCTTTCGTAGCCCGAGAGCCGCAGTGCGACTGGCTGATCCGTCGCCATCGCCGCTACGATCCTCCCGAAGTGGACGAGCACAGAGGCGGGGAGGGGGATAGGGAAGCGACGGAAGGGCGTCGAACTTGACGGTCCGCTGCCACGCGGTGAGCGGTGAGCGGTGAGCGGTGAGCGGCGACGGCGACGGCGACGGCGACGCGCGCGACCGGCAGCAAGAGCATACTGCTGCCGTCGTGACCGCGGCCACACTGGGGCGTCGCAGGCATGAGACCCGCTCAAGTTTCCGCCGCACCACACCACACCACACTCCGCTCCGCTCCGCTCCGCTCCGCTCCCCAACGACGCGGCGGCAGAGGCGGCGGTGGCGCGCCTTTCCCGCTAAGCGGGATGGCGGGCCGCCCGTTGCGAAAGGTCAGCGCCAAGCATGGCGCGCGGTGCGGTGCGGGTGGGATGCGCGATGCCGGAAGGGGTGGCGGCGGTGGCGGGGGCCCGACGCTCGCGCCACGGCTGACGCGTCGTGGCGGCGCGGGACGTGGACCGCGCGAAGCCGCCAGACCGGCAAGATCGCCGGCTCTCGGCGATCGGCGAGATGGCCACGTGCCCGCGTCAATTGCCTCGCGTTTCTGGACAGGCGTGGGCATGAGGATCGCGATCTGCAGCAAAGGGTGCTCCAATGGGCCCCTCGTTTATTGATTTTGATTCATGGAGTATCCTTTTTTTATGGGATGTTTTCGGCCTCGCCATCGTCAGACCCCGTGCAATTCTCCACCGCCCGGGGCGTGCGCCGGGTGATCCTCCTCCATCCCAACTGATACCGACATCCATACCTTGCTGCGCCACTTCGCGAAGGAGCCTTCTTTCCTGACCTCGCCGTTGCTGAGAACCCTAACATCGCTGCGTGGCTCGGAGGTGACCCCCCGGACCCTTGTGCCGAGCCGGGTGGGCCACCGGCCGCCGCCGCCGCCCGCGCCGTCGGCGGCGTTGACCAGTAGCCGTCATGGATCACTACTTGCAGCGCGCGGGACAGCTTGCGTCCCAGGCAACGCGGTTATCGAAGCGGCTCACCTCCGAGATCCTCGAGCGCTCGCGGGACTCCGGCCTACCCGTTGTCAGCGCTGTCGTTGGCGCGCGGCTCGATGATACGAGCGATGACCGCCTCCATGAGATCCGGCAACAGCTCAACAATCGTTTTGAGCGAGACAAACTAGATGGGATGCGGCGCTTGATCGCGCTCATCGCGAAGGGCCGCGATGTCTCGGATTTCTTTCCGGACGTCGTCAAGAACGTCGCATCGTCCTCCTTTGAGCTCCGCAAACTCGTCTATATCTATCTGTTGCGGTATGCAGACGCAGAACCGGATCTGGCGCTGCTGTCCATCAATAGCTTCCAGCGCGATATCGCCGACCGCAATCCGGTGATTCGTGCCATGGCGTTGCGCGTCATGTCGAGTATCCGCGTACCCGTCATTGCGCCCCTCATGACAGTCGCGCTGCGCAAAGCGGTCACGGACCTCTCGCCCTATGTCCGTCGGACGGCGGCGACCGCGATTGCCAAGTGCTATGCGTTGGACCCCGCTTGCCGCGACGAGCTGATGGACTGCCTACGGACACTGCTGACCGACGCCTCCACCCTCGTCGTCGGCCACGCCGTCACCACCTACCGTCAGATCATGGCGGACAGCGAAATTGTCTCGAAAGACGATACCAACGACAACGACGACGAGACCAGCGAGAGCCGTTTCAACGACGATGGTGAACCCCATGCGGATATGGACGCGATGCTGCATCCCGTCTATCGCCGGTTATGTGCGATTCTTATCGATGCTGACGAATGGAGCCAGATCGATATGATGCAGTTGCTGATGCGGTATGCACGACGCTGTTTTACCGAGGATGACGCACATGCCACTCCTGAAGCGCGGCCAACGACCCTAGACGAAGCCCCGCCCGCCACATCGTCAGCTGCCGCCCGCGCGGCCGATCTGCGGCTGTTTATTGATGCCTGCTACCCCTTTGTTTTGGCCCGCAACCCGTCGGTCGTGCTCACCGCGATGGCCGTATTCGACAGTCTGGGGACTAACGCTGACCGCGCGCACATCGTCCCGGCCCTTGTTCGCTTGCTCTACACCGACACCGCGACCAAACGCCTCGTTCTCGACGCGATTCTCCGCATCGCGGAACACCACCCGCAGCTCGTGACGCCGTACATGCGCCACTTCACTGTCTACGAATCCGACCCGCTGCCCATCCGCGAACGTCTGCTCGAGATCGTCGTCCATGCAGCCGACACGGCCGCCGCCGCGACCGCCGTCCGCGAGCTCCGGTGGACGATCCAGCGGATCTCGCTTCCCGCAGATGCGTTAGGCACCGGCTCCGGCACTCGCTCGCTGGCTACGACAGCCACGCCGGGGGCGAGCACGCCGCGCCTCGATGTTGCCGCAGCGTCCACACCCGCATGGGACGCCTCCCATGGCGCCCATGATGATGACATAGCCGTGCTCGCCATGACGTTGCGCGCGATGGGTCGACTCGCGATGCGGCACCCGGCGCACCAGCGCTCCTGCCTGCGGACCCTGCTGGACGTGCTGGCACGACATGGCCGCGCCTCTCCTCCCATCGCCGCCGAGGCCGTCACGGCCATTCGGCTGCTCGTGCAGACCGCGCCGACCCACGAGCGCATGGCCGTCGTCCGCCGCCTCGTCGCGTCCTTTCAGCAGACTGAGGGCGAAAGCAAAGCCGTGATTCTCTGGCTTGTCGGGCAATACGTCTGCGAAGCAGGCACAGACGATGCCGCGCCGCCGCCGTCGGCCCATTCGGCGCCACCCTCGCTATCGAACGTCAATGCGGCGTCCACGACCACGGCGGCCGAGGCGGCGGACCATGCTCTGGGCCTCGCAGCTGAAGTATTGCGGCTCGCGTTGACGACGTTCATCGATGAAGCCGTTGCCGTTCGCTACCAAATCATCAATCTGGCGGTCAAAGTCTGGGCCGCCGTCGCCGATCTTGAAAACACGGGCACGGAGCCATCACCGCGGGGCGGATCGGTGTCGCCCGAGCTCACTCGGCAGATCCAGCTGATGGCGCAGTATGCGCTGGCTCTTGCCTCGCGAGACGCCTGCTGGGACCTGCGCGATCGTGCGCGATTTCTCCAAACGGCTGCGGGGCTCCCACGGTTCACGGCTACGGTCTCCGCTGCCGACGCCGCCGCTGCGGCCACGGGGGCGTCGTCCTCGACGGTCGCACCAGACGGCGCCGCGAACCTCGCCCGGCGCACGCGTGCGGCGCTGCGGGCCGCCAAACCCATCGCCATGCCCGATCTGCTGTTTCGCGCCCACGCGCGCTATGCACCCACGACGCTTTCACACGTGCTTGGTCAGCCCGCCGCCGGCTACGTGCCGCTGCCCGAGTGGGCGGCCGGCGACGCGGGCCGCCGCCATGCGGAGGCCGCGCATCTGGCCCGTCAGGCTGCCGACACCGCGGCGGCGCGCCACCAGGCGGGCAGCGCGGCCTCACAAGGCCCCGCGCTCACCGGGTTCGGCAACACGGCCTTCCTGCCCGGCGCGTCCGCGGGCCCGTCTTCATCCTCGGCGGCCCTGCAGAACCGCTCGATGCTAGGGCCGGCAAGCGGGTCGGCGGCATCAGCGACGCCGCCCGTACGCCGCGTCATCGACCTGGATTCGTTTTACAGGGAGGACAGCGACAGTGACAGCGATAGCGGCAGTGACAGTGACAGTGACGATGGCGATGGTAATGCCGCCGAAGCGGTAGAGGAAGACGATGAGTCGGGGACTGACGACGACTCCGCAGATGACGCTTGAGGGATGTGGCGAGCAGACAGAATGTCGAGTGCTGAATGCCGAAAAAGTGGCGATCCCACGCGACAGGAGCACCGCGCAGCCTGCCCCCGGACGCGTGCTCGTTTGTGAAGCCGCCTCGTCTGTCGTTGGTTGTCATCGTCGTTGACGCTCACTGTATCGAATAATGTTAGACGACGATCATTCTGCTGGGATACAAGTAGAGATGAATCCTCCAGCCGAATGTGCGATTTCTCGCCGCGAGCGATCGGGTATGTGCACGTGAATCCGCAATATACGAACGTGTTCGTGGCGAACATCATCAACGACGATTCGACGGCTACGATCGCGCCTGAGAGTCTGGACCTGGTCTCGGCCATCTGTTGCCTCTCGCCGCTGGCGCTGGGTGACTTTCCCCCGGCTTTGGACAATATCGCCTGCGTCCTTAAGCGTGTGGGCCGGCTGCTGTTCCGCGACTACGTCATCGGCAGCCAGGCCGAGGTCCATTTCGCCGCTAGGTGCCCGGTCACACGCATCTCTACTTGCGGGCCGATGGCATGATGAGCCATTTCTTTGAGCCTTGGCTCGCCGAGGCGATGGCGCGCGCCGGCTTGCGGCGACTCGACGAAACGCTTGTCGAGAGAGAAGCCATGAACCAGCGTCACGCCAAGCAGTTTTATCGCCGGTACCTGCACGTGCACTATGTCAAGCAGCGCTGCCGACCGCATCGCGGTTCCCAAGTCCAGCTCGCAGACAACGGCATGAAAAGAAAAGAACTCATATTGTCTTTCTGTATATGAATCATTACACCCTATGTGCCGGTACGTCGTAGAGGTCTACGGCGAGCTAGCAGCAGGGGGCGATGTCAAGCGTCGCACAGCGTCGCTGTATTTCTCCATCGTCTTGGCAATCACCTGCTCGGGCAGCGTGACGGGCGTTTTTTTGTCGAACCCGATGGAGGTCAAGTAGTCACGAACATACTGCTTATCAAAGCTCTGCTGGCTCTTGCCGACTTCATAGGTGGCCGCGTCCCAGAACCGGCTCGAGTCGGGGGTGAGCACCTCGTCAGCAAGCACGAGGCGGCCGTCGGCATCGACACCGAACTCGAATTTGGTGTCCGCAATGAGGATGCCGCGAGCCGCGGCGTGCTCCGCGGCGCGCTCATACAGAGCGAGGGCCACGCGCTCGATCTCGGCGGCGCGGTCGGCGCCGATCTGCTCGGCGAGCTGCGCCACGCTGATGTTTTCGTCGTGGTCGCCGATCGCGGCTTTGGTGCTGGGCGTAAAGAGAGGTCGCGGGAGCTTCTGAGACTCCAGGAGTGGGGCATCGCCGAGCGGGGCGCCGCAGAAGGCGCCGGTCTTGGCGTACGCGCTCCACGCCGAGCCGGTGATGTAGCCGCGGACTATGGCCTCGACAGGCAGAATCGTCAGCCGCTTCACGAGCATCGCGCGGCCCCGCAGGTACGCCGCGAAGGGCTGGACGCAAGCCGGCATCACGTCGACATCCGCGGTGATGAGATGGTTGGGCACGACGTCCGCGAGAGTCTTGAACCAGAAACAGCTCAGCTCGGTCAAGATCGTACCCTTGCCGGGCATCGTCTACGGTATAAAGAGTAGTCACATTCATCGTGCATCGGAAAACTGGGATGAACAACCGCGTGAGTATCATCGGAATCGGACTCCTGGCCTCATGATCCGCGACAGCAGCAGCTCCGCGTGCCGGCGATCCACCCAGGAGCAACATACCGAGTTCAGAATCACATCATAGGCGCTGACGCGGTCACTCGCAACAAAGAGCAGCATCTCGGCATCGACTTCGTAGACGTTGCGGACTTTGCCTTGTGACAGCAACGGCAGCGTGATCGTTTCCATGGCTGCCACGACGTCCGGGTTGAGCTAAAGCGGATGGCAGGCGGCGTGTCCGATAGTCTTGAAGCAGAAAATGGCGGGGTCGTATCCGCTGATACCAAAGGGGAGCAAAAGGATGATCAAAGACTCTCAATCTCGGACGCGGTGACGCCGGACCCATCATGCCTGTGCCATTGCGATCCACCTGCCATCGCAGCATCGCCCTTGCCTACAAGCCTGCGCTCAGCTGACGGAGCCCGCCTGTGATTGCCGTCCTGATCGCCATCGCTGGCCGTGTCCTCGCCTGCGATTCCATACCATACGCAATCTGAGCTTCGCGGCGTCGCCCGCGCCGGCGTGCCAGACCGGCTCTTCTGAGCACGCGCCAGACGATCCGCCCACTCCCGGTGGAGGTGGAGACCCCTGGTGCGACGCGATCCCGGCACCCCGCTTCTGACGGCCAGGCGCTACACAACCTCGCCGCGTTCCGCTACGCCACACCATTCCCTTTCGCTTCGCTGTCCCGCGAAGCCTTCCTGGTGGCGAGGGCTGACCGCTGGCCTTTGTCTCGCGGCGACAATAGAAAGCGGCGACCGCGGCGACCGCGGCATCGAACCCGTCGGATCCCCCCGCCCACGCGTGGCTTGGACGTGGGTGCCGAGGGGCCGCCGGCGGTGGAAGTGTGGCGGTGAAGGTGGCGGGCGATGCGGCAGCGTCAACAGCGGCGGGAGCGGCCACGCCATCGGCACCGACACCATGGTATCCGCCTCATCGCGACGGTCGTCTTGGAGAACGAGCGACGTGTCCCCAGGGCCGTCATTGCGCAGCACTGGGGCATGAAGGGCTGATCTGTCTGCCTGCCTGCCTGCCTGCCTGCCTGCCTGCCTGCCTGCCTGCCTGCCTGCCTGCCTGCTTGCTTGCTGGCTTGCCGGCGTGACCAAGCGATGTGATTGTCTCGGCAGACCACGATCTCGCCCGCTCCTTATCGTTCTCTCTCCAGTGCTTTCTCTCTCTACCGCGGGGACCTCATCGGCCAGTCTGCTTTCTCGTCGTCAACGCGAACACACCGACGCGACTGGCGATCGTCTGCAATCCCGTCGTTCTTGCCCTGATACCAGCGATTGAGAGACCATCGATCGAGAGACCATCGATCGAGAAACCAGCGACCGAGAGACCATCGATCCAGCAGGCGCCATGGAGTCGCTGCCGTACGCCAGTGAGGCGGAGCGCGCGCTGTCGCGGGACGAGTTCAATGCGCTCAAGCAGCAGTTCGTCCGCGAGCAGGGCGGCGAGGTCCGCCCGCAGACCAAGTTCAACTATGCATGGGCCCTGGTGCGCTCGCGCGCCCGGCACGACCAGGAAGAAGGGATCCGCTTCTTCCACGAGATCTACCGGGAAAACCCGCAGCGCCGTCGCGAGTGCCTCTACTACCTTGCGCTAGGCCAGTATAAGCTCGGGAATTACCGCGAGGCCCGCCGATTCAACGAGACTCTGCTGCAGATCGAACAGGCCAACCCGCAGGCCCTCAGCCTGCGCCGCCTCATCGACGAGAAGGTCCGCGCCGACGGGCTCGTCGGCATGGCGATCGTGGGCGGCGTCGTCGCAACCGCAGGCGTCATCGCCGCCGCGATCTTCGGCTCTCGCCGCGGTTGACAATCACCGCCCCCGAAAGATTAAACGCACGCCATGGCGCCGACACCAGCCTCGCAGGCTGGTATGGCGAACCTTGCGTCGCGCATTTCGGGCGGCATACGTATCATGGAGGTCTTTTGGTTGAGCACAACGCGCTCTCCTTGCTTCTGGCCGCTCCGCACTCTGAACTCTCTGCGCTCTATCCTTTCTGACCTCTGACCACTTGACCCCTGTCGATAAGGGGTTGTTCGCTTACGGCACGCGATCTGGCACGCGTGACGGCCCTTTGGCGGCCTTGTGATGGCTCAAGCCTCTCCCGTGGGTGCCACTTGGCCTGGCGGCCCGAGGTCTTGGATCGTTAACAATGACAGCATGGCCACTCCGGACGCCGGAATTCGATATCTAGTTGGTCTATCTGATCGGCGAATGCCATCGCAGCCACGTGTAGTTTGGCCTTGGCATGACGAGGATCCTAGACGTATGCGTCTGCCACGCACCGTGTCCCCTAAGCGCTGAACGAGGTCCATCGGCCGTCAGAGACAGCTGCATGTCCTGTCATCTATGATCATCCTTCATGGTGTGGTCATGGTCTCAATCTATAATATTTTCATCCAGATCATTCAAACTGCCTTCCTATA
The DNA here is from genome assembly GCA_003615045.1 of Caulochytrium protostelioides. NCBI lineage: Eukaryota > Fungi > Chytridiomycota > Caulochytriomycetes > Caulochytriales > Caulochytriaceae > Caulochytrium > Caulochytrium protostelioides. The sequence continues at coordinate 232,198 of ML014121.1, read as the reverse complement.
CATGTTGAAGGTCATCCTATGTCTGAGGCGCGGCAGGACAAGCCCCGCGACATGGGTCGCCAATCCGTGACAGAAAACATATCATGCCAAACAATCATCGAAACGCGGAGGCGACATCGATCATCATGGGGTATACTCCACGCGACGAAAATACTCCGCTTTGCATCGCAATAACGCATAACCACGCCTCCCCCGAAGGTCCCATGTGGTAATGCTCTGGTCACAACCAAGGTTGTGACCAGGTATCATGGTCCACGAGAGATCTATAATAGGGCCAGATCACTAAGACACCGCCCCTCCGCGTATCCACGTTATACTCAATAACCTCGAGACATCTTCGTTCTTCGCTTCATTCCGTTACTCACCGCTCCGTTCCTTCATCGCTTCGCTCCGCTTCCTCCGCTCCGCTTCGCCTACTGGCATATCTTTATCTTCATTTAAGACATATTTCAATCATTCCAATCATTTCGCCGCTCTCCGCGACGACTCAGCCTCGTGTTGCTCTTCCTTCGTCTGAACCACTCGGACGGCTGACAATTTGGCGATCCCGGCAGGGATTTCTGACTTAACCGTTCAGGAATCCTTGCGGACCGAACCTCAACCCCGACGTTCTCTCAGCATGGCTGACCAGAACCCCATGCAAGGCCTGCACTTCCCTCGTAACGGCAGAAACCTCAACGCTGCAGCCCCGCCGACCTACGACGGGAAGAGAGACCTTGTGGAAATCGACCGGTGGCTGGAAGCCGTTTCTTCTGTCACTGCGAGGGATTACCGCAGACAGAATGGCCAACCTACGCCGCCACCCGCCTTCAAGGGAAAGCCGTTGATTGGTGGGCCTCATACCCTCCGAGCCATTGATTTCCCCAGCAGCCCAATCAACATGTCTTGGGATGAATTAAACAATTAAACAATCCTTCAAGGGACATTTTCTACCCACTGCGACACGGAGCAGAAGCCAAACGCCGCTTCTATAAATGCCGCCAGACCACCACCGCCGCTGCCTACACGGAAGAGTTCAATTCGGCTAGCATTTACGCCGACAGAGGCATCGATCTTCTCTTCTTTTACTTAGAAGGACTCAAGGAAAAATGGGCTTTCGAGGTCCGAAAGCCAAACCCGATCATGTATGACACCCCTGGCGGAAGCTCAGAGGATTGCCCCTGACGGCGACGACCTGAAGTTTCCCCGACGTAAGCGGGACACGACCAGGGAGCCCAACTTCTATCGACGCCACCACGATGCTCAGAACCGCCACCCCGCACGATGGGTGGCGGCTTATGAAATCAGCGCCCTCGCGCACACGAGCAGACCCAGGTGGTCCCGATGGAACTGGGCCACGTGTCTCAGCACCCGACCCTCGCTCGTAACAGGCGCCCCTTTACCTGCGTTGGATGTCAGGGCGCCGGACATCAGATGCGTGACTGCCCCAAGAAACCGGCTCGCCACTCAAAAAAATGAGTAGGGAGCGCGCCGGACGCTGACCCCGCGCTGCTCCTCACGAATTTGGATTCCGCCGAGGCGCCCTTGTCTCCGCCCGCCTCGGACATCCCGTCCTCGGACATCCCGCTCATCGCCCTGGCATGATACTGCCGGCTGAAACCTTACTCAACGTGGGACGGCCTTACCACCCGACCACACAAAGCTCTGACCCTTCGTCCACCGATTATCCAAACAACATGGCCTTCCTTGATCAAGCCAACGAGTACACTTTTCTCAACATTAACCGCTCTTGGCCAGACCAGGTGCTCTTTGGATTGCGGAGCTAGCACAGAACACGTGAGTGCTGAATTTGTGCGACAATTGGGGTTGACTATTGATAGCTCCCACACCGCTCATGCTCGCTTAGCGGATGGTACAGCAGCAAAGCTCACGGGCATTGCAACCTTCGATATCACATATGATGACACAACGGAAACGATCAGTGCCTGGGTTATCGACACTGGTCGATTTGACTTCCTGTCGCCATCATCATCAACACTGTCGTGTCACCCGACGGCCTGCCATCTCTAGGCGCTTTATCCCGTGCCCCGATATGAATCTCTAGGCGCTGCTGCTCGGCCTGCATCTCATTCTCACCGAGCACTTGAGAGAACTGGCGCAACGACTTCGAGAACAGCGCGAGCAGTTGAGACGAACCGACACTGATTTCCTTGACCATGTCGTCCATCGTTTTCATCTGAAGGCCCATACCCACCAGCGGGATATCCTGACCGGTCAAGGCGTTGGCAGCTTCCTTATCCGTCAATACGACCACGTGCCGCGGACCTCTATCAAGCCTCGATCAGCGAGTAAAAAAAGGAATGAAAAAAGAAAAATCGAACGTCCTCGGCAAGCCCTCCTCCGCACCCGCCTTGCGCCACATGCTTGGCCTGAACCCCTACGACACTGACCGTCCAGTGACAGACTTGACGAAGAGGGGCTGTGCCCGGGAAACACCTCGACCGCGTCGGCGCCGTGGCCGTAGAAGGGAAGGCATCAGGCACACGCGCTTCAACTGCCTGTCATGCTCCGCAGGGACCGGTCCGGCGATCCCTCTTGAAGAGGTTGACGGACTTCACAGCCTCACGGGTCCGCTCTGGGGTGGGCACGCTGCTCGCGCGGGCCGTCGCGGCCGCGATGGCGACAACTGCGATTCAGTGAGTTGCACGGCGACGCCAGTATCAAAGAGTTTGGCCATAGATGGCTTGGGTTTTCATCGGGACCGGCTCGACATGATGATCTGAACGAAATCTGCTTCAGACGTTCTCTCATCGGCAGCCGGAACGTGCAATCGATGCCACCTGCGGAGCTTTTAGCGAGCCTGGCTCTATTTCCTTGTTCGTCATCGCTGTTCTGAAGCCGAGAAAACTCTTGTAAGCCTGATTTCTCTTAAAATTTCTCTTTACGGCGAGCAGAGCGTCATGCCATCGCTGTCCAGACCGCCCATCTGAGCTTCCCCCCTTCCCTCCTCCCACCCCCCGTTTTGGGTGCCGCGCACTTGTTGACGCACACCGCGTTGCGGGCCGGGCCCGTAGCGCTCGTTGCGTACCATACCCCTCCGACGCAGCAGCGGCCGCCATGGGGCTCCGGGGCAACCGGCTCCTGTATGCCGTGGCGGGGTTCGCCTCGCTCGGCCAGTTCCTGTTCGGATATGATCAGGGTGTCATGTCCGGGGTCCTGGTCGACCCACGCTGGCTCCAGACGATGCACCACCCGAGCGAAGCCATGCAAGGCCAAATCGTCGGCGTGTTCCTCTTGGCCGCTTGGGTCACGGCTTACGTCGCGTCGTATGCAATGGAAGCATGGGGCCGCCGCGGCACGATCCAGCTGGGCAGTCTGATCTTTGCCGTCGGCGGCATCGTGCAGGCCGCGAGCCAGACGGTCGCCGTGCTCGCCATCGGACGAGCCATCACAGGCGTCGGCATCGGCTTTCTCTCGACAGCGCTGCCTGTCTACACGACCGAGCTCGCCCGCGCCGCCAACCGCGGTCGCGTTACCATCATGGGTATGAGCATCAACATGCTCGGATATGCCGCCTCTGTGTTCGTCGACTACGGCTGTAGCTACGGGTCCAGCGACTGGATGACATGGCGCCTCCCGCTCCTGCTGCAGTCCGTGTTCGCCGTCATTCTGTTTCTGGGGTCTGTCTTTCTGCCCGAGAGCCCGCGATGGCTCGTAGCCCATGGCCGCGCCGATGCGGGGGCGCGCGTCATTGCCCGACTCTTTGACCTGCCGCCCTCCGAGCCGCCTGTTGTTGCCGAAGTCCGCCACATTCAGGCCGATGCTGACCGCATGGCCGCCCTCGCGACACCCTCCTGGCGAGAGATGCTCGTGCACTACCGCCACCGCTCGTTCATCGCGGTGGCCGTCCAGACCCTCGGCCAGATGAGCGGCGTCAACTGCGTCACGTACTTTGCGCCCAAGATGTATGCCACGGCGGGGATAGTCGGGCACCAAGCTCTGTTGCTTTCCGCGGTCACGGGCCTCGTCTATTTCGCGGGCGCCGTCGTGGCCATCTTTGTGGTCGACGTGCTCGGCCGGCGGCCCGTGTTCATGACCGGATCGCTGCTGATGGCCGTCTGGCTGACCGCGCTTGCCATCTTTGTCAAGATCGGCACGCCCGCCGTGAGCTGGTTTGTGATCGCGTTTATGATGCTGTTCATGTTCACCTTCGGCGCGTCCTGGGCTTGCCTCGACTGGCTCTACCCGGCGGAGATCTTCAATCTCCGCGTCCGCAGCAAAGGTATGGCTCTCGCGGTGGGCGCTAACTGGCTTTCGAATTACGCCATCGCGAGCATCACGCCACCCATGCTTGTCCATCTCGGCTGGGTCACCTACCTCTTCTATGCCGCATGGAACCTCGTCGCGATCGGTGTTGTCTTTCTCTCATTTCCCGAGACGCGCGGATGCAGTCTGGAGACCATTGATGACCTCTTCAGCGATGGGCAGCGCCCATCGCGCGATGCGCGGTCCTCCGCGTATGCACCGCTGGAGAACCCTCTGCATGACGCGTCCATGAGCCGCGTCACCCTCGATGGCCTGGCGCTGGCTGGCGATCTCGCCGATCACCACGACGATGACGACGCGTATGCTGCCAAAATGCATCAACGCCGTGAGCCGGCGAGAACGACGTTGTTACCCACACCCAAAAAGGAATAAGCGGGGGTCGTTTCTGATCGCGTATGGCTCCCGCACATACTTGCTTGGAGCATCATATATTTAATTAATGGGGGCGGCCAGACGTAGCTCCTGGTCGCGCACCGCCGCACTGCCCGGCCCGACGACATCGTCCTCGACGTCGACCTTCGACGGCACCGTCGCGGACCCCTGGATCGCCTCGCGCTGCATGGAGACGTACCTCTCCTCGGGCGACACGCCGGGCGCACCGAGCCCGGCCGCGTCCTCACGGGCGTGACGAACGCCGCGACGGTCTAATCACGATCCATTCGAGGGCTGATGGCTGGATTGTTTCTATGGCTCTAGCCATCGCCCATCTCTTCGATCGGTCGATGTGAAATTGGTTACCATTGAATCGATCACCGATGAGGCATGCGGCTCGCTGGACGTCGTCCGTTGGGCGCATCCAGACGTAGATCTTCAGGCCGCGTTGAACATCCGACGCTACCTGGCCTCGCTGGTCAGACCGATAGCGCTATGCTGCAACCCCGAGCTAACCGAGTTGCAGCCCAAGATCGGCAAGCTCATCCACCACTGAACCAAAATGTGTACTGCCTCGGTGGGGAACCCGTGGGGGCAACACGGAGGGCATGGTGTGGAGCGTGAGGCCTATACGATCTCGTTGAAAAAATAAAAGATAATAAGAGTCGACCATTACGCCGTGTCCAGCATCTGCTCCAGATCGCTGTCGGCGACGCTGGAGCGCCAGCTGTTGCGGCTAATACTGCGGCCAAGACCCGGGTGCAGGCGCACGCGAGTGCTGGTGATGTGGTCGTGCGCCGACTTGATCATCGCCGGGTCGACGGGCATTCCGGGGGGCTGCAGATGGTCGAGGGAAGACACGATCTTGCTCGACTCGAGAGCCGAAATGGCGCTGCCGTCCGCAGCGACCGTATCGATCGCCAGGCCTTGGGCCTGGGCGGCCTGGACCATCACGAGTGCCGCCGCGACGGCCGTGTCGGCGGTCGGCGGCTGGACGCCGTTGATCGACACGGCGTCCGGGTCCGATCCGGACGACGACAGCGACGACGCGGCGATGGAGTGGCCTGCGATCGACTGCTCGGAGGGCGAGCCCGGGTAGAGGCTCGGCGAGCGCGAGCCGCTGGACGGCGACGACGAGATGGACATGCCCGACGACACGGAGGTGCCGGTGTCCATGGCGGCGGGGTCCATGGCAACATTGCCGAGACTCGGCTTCGAGAGCTGCGTGATCGACGGCGCGGCAGTCATCAGCTCCGGCACCGCGTGTTGGTGGTTCGCGGTGTTGCCCATGAAGGGATGGTCCATACTGTCGCGAGACGCGACACTGGGGTCATAGGAGCCGGTGCTGGCGACGGAAACGACACGCGACAGCGCTGCGGCGGGCTGTGGCGAGGCCGCCTCGGACAGCGACGACGCATCGGAGGGCGTCACGCTGTCGGTCTCTTCGGGACCCGCAGGACGCGGCAGTTCGTGGGGCTGGCGGCCGTGGTCGCCGCTCGATATGACGCCAGCCGGGCGCGAGGAGTAGATGATCTGCTGATCCGAGTCGACGTGGCTGCTGGTCTCGGACACGCACGAGGACGCTTCGGAGCCCCCCATACTGCCGCTGCCGGAGGTCGCCGGCGAGGCGCTGAGGCCGGCGGCGTCCTCGAATACTTTGTGGAGCGGCGAGGGCGTGCTGACCGCGGTGGCCATCGTGACGGCAGCGACCTTCGGCGGCATCAGCACCGTGCGGTGCACGGGGCACTCGGAGTGGGCGACGGCAACGTCGGTGCTCACCGAGACGAGTGAATCGCGCGACCTGAGCGACGACGCATATAGATCGCGCGCCAGCGCATCGCGGATAAAGCGGTTGTGGGTTCCACCGACCGAGAGGTCGTCCGATGCGCGGTGCGCCGAGGCGCCCGGCGAGTCCATGACATCACGCGGCGTCGCCGGAAGCGGCGTGGACGGCGTGGCGCTCATGTTGGACCGACCCAGCTCCGACGGCGAGGGTGTGGCGATCATACCTTCCGACGGCGTTTCGGCCGGCGTCATTCGCTCGTCAGCGTACGGGCTCGTGGCCGGCGTCGCCGCCGCACTCGCCGACTGGGTCTCCGGCTGCACGTACGGCACCATTCGTGGCCAGAGGCCGTCGCCGTGGGTGTCGAACGGCGCCGGCGCCTTGGCCTGACGCGGGTCTTGGATAAACTCGGCCTCGCGGCTCACGAGATCGAAGGACGGCGGCAGCTGGGCGGGCTCCGCGTTCGCGACAAAGGATGGCAGGAGCGCGCGGGCTGGCTGCGACAAGGACGCAGGCACCGCCATGAAGAGCGACGTGTGCTGCGGGACAGGCGGCAGGCCGTGGAACGGCCCGATGTTCGATTCCAAGGCGCTAGCGCGGCGCGAGGCCTTAAGGGCCGCCGACACCGGCGCCGCGGGCATCGTGGCGCGCGCTGTGGATGCGTGGCTGCCGGAGGCCGCCGATGGCAAACTCGCCTGGTTGCCGCTGCCGCCGACCCCGACATAGCCTGCCGAGAGTGCGTAAGGGTCTTCCTGTTCCACCAAGCGGTTCAGGGTCCCCGAGCGGCTGGACAAGGTCGAACGGCCGCGGCCGCGGCGGTTGGCTTCAAAGTCGCTCGCCGAGCCACCAGCGGCCGGGCGCTTCGTCGTGTGGCGGCGCCAGGCCCAGACCGCGAGAACGATCAGTCCCAGAATGAGGATCGCGCCGACCACGCCGCCGGCGATGGCGGCCGTCTTGTTTTTGGATGGGGGCGAGGCGTCCTGGCCGGCGAGCGACACGGACGTGGTCTTGCTGGTCGGGAAAGCGGGAAGCATCGCTGTGGTGGTCGCGTCCGGCGCATCGGTTATGATGGTGGGAACACCGTCCTGCGACGGGTCCGTTGGCATCGCGCCGACGCCGTCGGTCAGGCCCGTGCCGTCACCGTTGCTACCGTTGCCATCACCGGTCCCGTCGGTGCCAGAACCAGAACCCGTGCCAGAGCCGCTGTCACCGCTGCCGCCGCCCGAGCCCGAGCTGGCCCCGGTCCCGTGACCAGCACTAGAACCCGTGCCCGAACCCGCGTCGGTCCCGTTACCGCTATCATCCCTGCCGGAGCCGGAGCCGGAGCCGGAGCCAAGGCCGTTGCCGGTGCCGGTTCCAGCGTCCGATCCCGTGCCAGAGCCGGCACCGGAACCCGAGCCGGAACCGGCGCCGGAACCCGAGCCAGAGCTAGAGCCAGAGCCGGAACCGGAACCGGAACCGGAACCGCTGCCAGGAACCCGTGTGGGCGTGCTGCCGTCGGTGCCGGTCGACCCGGCCACTGTGGTCGAATGGGTCGGGGGAAGCGTCATCAGGGTGTCCGTGTCGGTCGTCGACGCCCACGGCGACGAGGAGCTCCAGGTCGGCGGCGAGGCCGACCAGGGGACGGTGGACGATCCGCCGGCCGGCGGCGCCGACGACGAGCCCGTGGGCGGTGCGCTCGTCGGCACCGAGCCCGTCGGAACGGGGGACGACGCTCCCGTCGGGAGCGAGGACGGAGCCGAGGCGGGGAGAGAGGAACTGTTGCCAGCGCCGGCGCCGGCGCCGCCCGTAGCGGTCACGGTGCTAGAGACCGGCGGCGCGGGGGTGCCGTCGCTGCCAGGGGTGTTCGTGCCGGTGGGCATGGTGCCGGCGCCCCCGCCGGACGGGCCGCCATTCTGGCCGGTGCCGGCGTTGGTGCCGGCGCCGCCGGCTGGGACGGAGGTCGGCGTCGCAGGCTGGGATGTCGTGGTGCCCGTAGCCGTGGGCTTCGGAGTGATGCTGATGCCCGGCGTAGGGATCACGAGCGTCGGGACCGTGGTGGCGGGCGTGGTGTTCAGCACACCGGTCTCGAGACGGACGCCGCCGTTCGGCAGGCCGCCGATAATGTCGCCGGCGACGCCAGTGGCGGCCGGTGTCGCCGCCGTCCGAGAGGTCGTGGTACGAGCTGTCGTCGTCGTCGGCGGCCACCGCGTCGTAGCGGTGCCTGTGGACGACGCCTGGCTTTGTAATGTTGTGCGTCGGGTCGTGGAGGTGGTGGTCGTCTCCTTGGTCGTGGCAGCGGGGAGGACGGCTGTTGTGGTTGTGGTAGTGGCGATCGACACGGGAGCGGAGGAGGAAGACGACGGAACCGCTGAGGAGGAGGGGGTCACCGTCGCTACAGAAGGAGTTACGGACGGCGTCGACGCCGTCGGAAGCACAGAGGGTGAGACGGAGATGGGGGCAGACATGGAGGCCGATGCCGACGGGGAGGCTGATGCCGACATGGCCGATGCCGATGTTGATCGCGATGTGCCAGGAGAGGCCGTTGTTCCCGTCGCAGTCGGCGAGGTCGTCGCCGGAGCCGCGTCATCGGCGGGCTCATCGGAGACTGGACCTCCGCGGTTCTGCGGAAGCGGAACGGCGAGCGCGCCCCAGTGCATCTGTGCCACCAGGGCCAGAGCCGAGGCGGCGGCCGCCGTCGTGTAGCGGCGAGACATGGTCGCGCGGCGAGGCCCGCGCAAGGATGCGGGTCGGTCAGCCAGCGGCATGTCGTCGACAGCAGAGCCAAGATTAATCGACAATGTGACCGGCACAATGTGATTGGTGGAGGGAGGAGGGGAAGGGGGTGGGGGATGGGCGGAAGATAAGGACCGGAGTGTCGGATACCAAAACCATTGTCTAGCTCCCCTCGAGACCTCTACGCACGTTCTCACCTTTGAACACGTGGACTAAGTTCTGTACAATAACAGCATTTCTTTCATCTGGACATGTCGTGCCAAGCATGACTGATAACCTGCGACGGTCGTTTCGATCGCACCGTCGCGATCCGAAGGATGGTCGGATGCACCCATAGAACCTGAGGTGCGCGCTTCCGGCCGGCGAAAATGGCACGACGGCCTGCCGAAAGCACGCAGCGGCATCGCCTCGAGCCGGCCAGCGAGTATGTCTCCTTCTCACGACGCCTCAAGATTGCGAGAACGTCGCCGGAGATCAGCCTTCGCCGCGGACGCCGAGGATGCTCCGTCGGCCGTGGACCCTGAGCCGCTCCCGCTTCGCTGCTCAGGCGTCTTGTCGGTCGCTCTTCCGCAGGCCACCAGATCGCGCCCGCTGGGAGTCTGTATGCCTGCCATGTTCGAAGGCTTCGCGCGGGCATCACCCGAAAGCTCGAAGGTCCGAAGGCGAGTGGTGCGCTATGAAAAGGACATCGCCCTAGAGCGCCCTCGGCGGTCGCGCCCTCGGCGCGTCTGCATCTCATCGTCGCCCCGTCCATTGAGTCAAAATTAGCGTTAGAGGGCCGTTTGGCCTGGAAAGAGCGCGGGAGTCGGGATCCATACTTAGCGCGACGCCTCCTCATCTCTGCTGAATTTAGACCAACATGAATGTCTGCCGTGCACCCGGCAGTGAGGGAGGGGGAGGGGAGCATCCGCTGGTGTGCGTTCTCGGCCCCCCGCATACGACATAATTTGATGGTGCGCATGGGAAATTACTCAAGCAAAAGGCACCTTCTTCCGCCTGGTCGGGCCCCGTGCATCGGCCATGTCTCACCCGCTCGATGCGTCGAGACCACTCGGCAAACGACGTGTTTTGCGAACGCCGGGGGACATGATTTTTTTGATGAGATGCGAGGCTCTTTTTTTACGCATTGGCGCGAGCCGCGCCTTCATCCCACCGGGGTGCCACACTTCATTTCGTGAGGGGGGCGCCCTTCGGCGACACTCAGCACTCGAGCCACCTCGCAGCAGAAGGCACTCCTTTCCAAGGAGGAGTCATCTCGCTTCATATAGCATCGGACAAGACATCTATTTTTTGGTCGATTTGGACAATTCAAGACGATTCAGATGGTTGAATGCGAGCCGCGCCTCACGCCTCCATGGCGATAAAAACGCCTCACTACCAGCTGAGGATCCGTTGTAGCTCGATGACGAGGCGTCCCATGTCGGCCAAGACGCGGTCGATGCACGATTGGGGACCCTGAGAGATCGGCGTGGCACCCGACCACGATGTGCCCCATGCGATGATGTCCCCGCCAGCGTGATCTGCAGCACAACGCAACGATCTCCGACGAGGGGCTATCACAGCCAAGCTTGTGAACATCGCTGATGTGTGTCCACCATGTGTGCAAGCGGTAGGCATGCTCGATGCTGACTGCGTTTCCATCGTTCCATATTTCAACAGGCCCATTGGATGCAGGCGTCCACGGGCATGCCGTGTTTCTTTCAACGCGCTCGGCATCGCTATGATCGTTTATCGGCGATGTCTAGAACAGATGACACGTGGCGACCGGCCGCGGTGAGTTTGTAGCGGTCGATCCCGAGACTGCTCGGTGTGAGCGGCGCCTAAGTGGGCGAGATCGACCGAGTGCTTTTCGTCATACCTCGCACGCGCGCGGCGGGGGGTCCCTCTCCGGCGAGGCGCCGGTGGATGCCCCGCGGGCGTGCTGCCCTCGCGCGCAGCCGACGAGGCTGACTCTCAGGCGGAGGAGGGGAAGGCGACGGCGACAGGCGCGAGGGGCCCCCGCCCCTGTCGAGAGCGGGACGCCGGTGGCCGGCCCGAGCGCGGCCGCGCCTCTGGCCATCCATCCATCCATCCACCCATCCAACGGGCGGCAGGACCGAGGCGTTTCGAGGAGAGCCAGGAGGCTACTAGAAGTATACCAGGCGTCCAAGAGCACGACATGATCCAAGTGTAGGAGAGAGACAGGAGACGAGGTCGTGAACGTGGAGAGGTGAGTCGTGCCTTCGACAGCTAAGGCTTCTGAATCGCCATCCGCCAGTTGTCCTTGTTCCCCGTACCCCACGACTTTCTACATTCACAATGGCCGTAAGTTGGCTAGAACGAGCTAGTTGACCGCATATCAGAGCGAAACCACCGTCCAGACCCCTAAAACCATCCCTGGGCTGCCGCCATATCCGCCATATCCGCCGACTGGCATACCAGACCGCTGTCCATCGTTCCTGGCCGTCCCTCGCTCCGCTGGAAGAGGCCTCATCATCGCTACGTGAGGGCCAGGTTCCATGTGCGCAGAAATCTCGTCGCGGTGGGCCGAATCGCTGCCCGTCGAGACGCAGCTGAACGATGGCCCCGCCCTGGTTTACGGATGCTCGTGCTCGGCCGCCGGGAATGGGCGGAAGGGGCTGATTCGGCTTTCAGGCCGCGGCTTGGTCGCACCACTCCCTGAGCGCCGTCTGCCGCTACGTGGAGCCGGGCCGCGGCGTCTCACGGTTTCTCCACGCACGGAGTTCGGCATGCATCCGACCCTCCCGGACAACGGACCGGCGTGATGATCGCTGCGACAGGCGAGCGCCGTCCCCGAGACGCGGTCGACGCGATACTATCTCGTCGAACGGTCCCGTCTCTCATAAGACCGCTCCGGGGCGGACCGCTGACCAGATGGCCTTGCCTCGGACGCCATCTTATGCGGAAACCGGCGACCGTCGCTCTTCCCCAACGTCTCGTGCGTGGTCCTTCGCCCGCGATCCCGCAAGTGACGGGGCGATCGGGAGCCTGCCGGTCGTGCATGGCCCGTGAAGGGCCGCGTGTCCTCGCTCCCTGGTTGCTCTGCGTTGCTTGGCTTGTCCGTGATGTGGTGGTCACCACTCGCCACGTCGTCGTGCCCCGTGTGCCGTCCCTCGTTCGAAGCGAATGACGATGCGTGATCACAGCGTGACTGGCTTGGCCGCCACGCTCCCGCTCCCAGCAACGTGGACGATGAGACGAACAGCCTGACGAATAGCGCCGGGGGCCTAGGCGGTCGACCACGTTTCCAGGCCACCCGGAGGTGTTCGCCACCCCGTGGTTACAGGCGAGTGTAGGCATGCGCCACGTGATCACCGCTGGGCTCACCGACGGCGCGGGCTGATCATCGGGTTATGGTGTCACTCGGGACCGGGCATGACAGGATATGATCCGAGCATGGATGTCTCGTGCAAATCATGTGATGCCGTCGCTCGACTCTGGATCTTCTGATATGCTGCCTCACAAAACGGCCTCCATGTCTCCCGCAATTTGTTCGAAAGAGAGCGCATTTCCACTCACCAGCTTTTTTTCTCATTTTTCTGCGATGGCTGCATGTTTACAGAAGCACACCAAGAAGGTCGGTATCACCGGCAAGTACGGCACCCGCTACGGTGCTTCTCTGCGTAAGCAGATTAAGAAGATGGAAATCACCCAGCACGCCAAGTACACTTGTGCGTTCTGCGGTAAGGATGCCGTCAAGCGCCAGGCCGTTGGCATCTGGAAGTGCAAGAGCTGCAAGAAGACCACGGCTGGCGGTGCCTACACGGTCGGCACCACCTCCGGCTCTACCACCCGCTCCACCATCCGTCGTCTCCGCGAGATGGTCACCGTCTAAGCGCGGATCGTCTTTTTCTTATCCAGTAGAATATGATCATTTTGACGAACACACGGACCCAACGACCCAACCCGCACACCACGCCCTCTGTGATGCCCCCCAGGGGTCTTCGACCGAGGCAGCGCGCATTTTGGCTCAGAGGCGGATGAGCTTGCCGATCACGGGCCGTAGGGGGGCTTGCTTGGGGTTGCGGCATAGCGCCTTCGGTCTGATGGGTAAGGCCGAGCAGTGTCAGATTTTCAACGCGGCATCGCGGTTCGCAAACTTGCCGTTAATACATTCACACCACAACAAACCTCGAACCACGGTCCCCTGGCGCCGGTGTTGACCGGGTTTCAGGGCCACATGCGTCTGGGTATACACCTCGATCGTGCGAACTGGGTTGACGGCCGTCGGTCGGAGGGGGGGCACCCGCTCGGGACGCGGAGAGATCGGCACGGCCCTCGAGTCCCGGGTTTGCACCTTGGCCAGGAGGTCATTCGTCTCGGCATGCACCTGGGTCGTCCGGAACTTAACGACCAGGACGGTGCGGAACCGATGAGCGCACGCCTGGTACGCCCAAGCTGTAAGGACGGCGATCTCGCCGTTGCGCCCAGGGGCAAACCCGCCTTTCGTAATCTCATGGTCATTTGATGCCTCGGATACTCAGTTGGTGATCGGAGGCATCTGGAGGATGACACCGCCTCGCATGACACATGCATGCCTGGCCGTCGCGTGGTATGCTTGGTCCGGCGATCCTAGCCCGGCTCTGGCGGAGGCCTCGCGTCCTGCGGGGGTGGGCTCTCTCGCCATCGATACTTCGGCATGCCATGGGCGTGGGCGCCTCTGCGACGAATGCATTTGCGCCTCCATCGGGGGGGCCCGTGCACCGTGACCGGGCCTAGCGCCGGCTTGGATCTCCGACGCGGCGCGCGCGACGACCGCGGGCGAGACGCAGGGCGCCTGATACCCGCCCTGGCGGCCCTCGCGTCCGCATCGGCGTCGGCGTCGGCGTCCGCGGCGATGTCCTTCGCTGCCGTGATCGACTCCACCGTCGGCCACTTCACCGGCGAAAGCGCGTCCGATCCGATCTGTGAATCATCACACCGCCGGGTCGCGTGTGGATCGATGCTTCGAGCCGGCTACCGGCCGCCGGCGGCCCCTTCCTTCCTTCCTTCCTTCCTTCCTTGCCTCCTTGCTTGCTTGCTTGCTTGCTTCCTTCCTGCGGCCGATTGACGCCGTCCATGGCCCGCGGCGCGCCGGATGCTGGCCGCCGGCCGCCGAGGACGGGGCTGTTGGGCACGGATGCGTCACAGCGATGGGTCGTCGCCGGCGCCGTCGCCGCCGCGGACGGGGCCGTGGCCCACATGCCTGTGCCAGGGTCGCCGGTGCCCAGGCGCGGGTGAGGACCACGAGGGCCGTGGGTTGGACGATCGCCTTCGCGAGTCGTGCCGCCGCCGCCGCCGCCGCCGCCGCCGCCCGCCGCTCGCGTCAGTCGTGGACATCGCCCAGCCCACCCACGGCCGCCGCGTCCGCGTCTCCTGCGCTCTCATGCTCGTGGGTGGCCGCGAGCCGTCGATGTGGGTTGTGGCGTCGCGCTTATTCGCATGCGACTCAGCCTTGGAGGCGAGGAAGCGGCGCGTCGCATGGCGAGCGCGGATCGGGGAGCGGCGGAGGGGACGACCGAGACGACCGCAGCGCCACGCGATTTCTCACCGTGTTGATCGGCAAGAGGCGGCTGCTCGGATCACCGCACCATACCCGTTATTCAGAAAAAAAGAGGCTTGTCCGTGGTCCGCGAGCCATCCCTGTGGCCTGTCCGTTGGGCCTCTCCGTCGAGACGACCCCACGATTATGTGATACCAACATCCCCCTCGTGTGCTCCACCTCTTCTTTGTGCTCCAGCGGCTCTTGCCGCCTTCGCCGCGCTGCCCCTCTCATCCGATCTCGTTGCACCAGTCGCAACCACGGCATTCGCTTCAGCGGCCGCCCGATCTGCGCCTGCGGCGCCGCCTACCCGCCTACGACGCCGCGTGGTGGGCTGCCGATCCCTCCCTGTCTCTGTTGGGACGTGGCGGCACAACGATACGACAACGCTATCGCTGCTACGAGTGACGACAGAAGCCTGGCGACGGCGATCTGACGCGTCGATCCTTCCCCACGATCGCCGTTGCTCGGTTTCCATCGTGCATCGGCCTGCCCGGTTGTCTGACCCCGGCCTTTCTTGAGAAAGCAGTGCCACGCCGGGAGATCGGGCTGGACGCCGTGACGTGGAGTCTCGACGTTCCGGGAGATCCAGGCCTCGTGCCGTCGCGCGGGGCAACGAAGCGGCAGCGCCACGATGGCCGAGGACGACGATGGCCGGGCTAGGTCCGCGGCGGCGGCCGCCGCCGTATCCACGAAGGGCGCCCGCAAGGTCAAGCGCCGCATCGGCGCCATCGTGCTCGCCTCAGGCATGGCCGGCGCCATCGGGATGCCTAAGATCGGCTGGGCCTTTCCAGAACTCCGCTCCCGCGTTCACGCGCTCATGACGCCCGCCGCCTCCCAGACGAACTCGCCCGCCCGCACGGCCGCCGTCCTGCCCGACCCGGCCGCTAGTGGCGGCCGCGAGGCCCGCCGCGTCGTGAGCAGCAGCGCGATCCTCGGCTCGCAGCGGGCGCTGGGGGCCGCCGCCGCCGCCGCCGCTGCTCCTGCTGCCGCCGCCGCCGCCAACGCGCCGTCGGCGCCCGCTGCTGCCTTCTCCGATCCGGCCCTCGCCGCGGCGTCCGCCGCCGCCGCCGCCGCTCCGACATCAGGGCCAGCGCCGGCCCCCGGCACGAGTCCACCCCCGCTCCCGAGCGCGGTGTCTGGGTCCACGACGCCGCTGGTGCGCCCCGCGTCGCCAATAGCGCCGCCGTCGGCGCGCGCGCCACCGGGCACCGGGGCGGCCGCCGAGGCCGCCGCCGCCGCCGCCGCCGCCGCCACGACGGCTATCGGCCTGGTGCAGTTGAGTGATCTGACCGATGCCCCCGCGCGGCCACCCACCGCCATCGCTGCCGTCCCCGTCGCCGTCCCCGCCGCCAAAGGGTCTGCGGACCCGAGTGACGCCCAGCGGAGCCGCTGGATCGCGGCGTCGCCGGCGTCCGTGTCGCCGCCGGGCCCGGCGAGCAACATCGCGGACCTCGCGACGACGCCGACCGAGACGATCCGATTCCGGCCGCCCGTCGCCGACGGCGCCGCCCGATCGCCGCGGCTGCGCCACTCGAACCATGCCGCGTTCAGCGACGAGGCCTCCTCGAGCAGCGAGGACTGGGACCGCGACGAGCTCGAGCCGGATCCGAGCCATCTCTTGAATCTCGGCGCCAGCGTCGGCGTCACGTCGCCCGTCGGCGCCCTCAACCCGGCCGCAGGCGCCGCCCACGCGCCATCACAGCCGCCACCGGCGCGCCGCGTCCAGAGCGCGCCCACGATGGACCTCCAGAAGTGGCGCGAGGATGCGCTCTCCGGCGGGACCGTCGGCCTGCTGATGGACGATGATCCCGAAGACGACGCGAGCGACCGCTGGAGCCGGTCCAGCAGCGACGATCTCGCCGACCTGGACGATGATGCGCTCGCCCTGCGGTCGGTGCGGCCCGCCGCCGGCTCCGCGCCACCGTTGGGCCGCGACACGCGGCTGACGCGCACGGCCGCGACGGTCGCGACCGCCGGCAGTGCAGCGCCGGCCGCGCCGGCCGCCGCGCCGGCGCGTCCAGCGACATCGGGCGCCCTCCCGTCAATCGGTGCCGCCCTCGCGCTGCAAACGGCCCCGGCCGCCGCGCAATCCTCTAACGCCGCGATGCCCTCCGACTCTCCACGGCCTGCATCCGCGTCCGTCGCTGGCTCGGTGGCCATGTCGCCCTGGCTGGTGCCGAGCGTGCAGGCCAAGGCGAGCCAGCATCGCAAGCGGGTGCGCGAGAAGCGGCGCGCGGCGCAGTTCGAGAGCTGGGATGACGACTTCGATGACCTCGTGGTGGACGACTCAACGGTGTCGCCGGGTACCTCGGCGGCGACGGGCCAGCACGGCCAGCAGGACAGCGCGGTAGGCATCGGGATCGGGATGGTCGGCGCCGGCAGCGCTGACAACGACGATACCGACCGCGGCCACGAGGCCGGGTTCGAGAGCGGCTCGGACATGGGTGAGGGCCACATGACCCCGGTCTCGGCCTTCCGCCGCGTCGGGGGGCACCCGGGCCGCCGCGACGTCTCCGAAGCCCGCAGCCTGGCCATCCCCCCGGAGCTGATGACGAACCAGCGGGCCATCCGCGCCGACTTGGAAAACATGCGGCGGTTCGCGCTCCACGTGGAAGATCTGAAGCTGGTCTGGCTCGACGTCCAGGATCAGCTGAAGGGCCTCGTGGCCGACCACCCGGCGCAGGTCGAGCAGCTGAAGGCGCAGTACCAGACCTCGCTGCGGCAAGTGCAGGCCCTGATCGAGCTCGGCGAGCTGACCGATGAGCACCGTGTGCCCACCATGTCGACAATCGATATGGTCGCGGTCCTCCGCGGAATTCTGAAAGATGACACGGTAGCGACAACGAACACCGCGGGCGCCGCGGGGGGTGCGTCGGGAGGGTCACACCATCCGGGCGTGCCGCCAATAGCTGGCATTTCGCCGCACAGCGGGCTGATGCCACCGGGCACGGCCTTTTCGTTCGGCGTCCACATGATTCCCCAGCTGCTGCGCAGCGTCGCGCCCCTTAAGGCGCACCTCGCTTCGGTCCAGGCCGAACTTCGTAGTCTTGCCCTGTCCGAGCCATTAGCGTCCTAGCGTTGCCGTCCTAGAACCACCCAACAGGTGTTGCGCTATCCGGCCATGTACCAGGGCTCGCGCGCGGGAAGCAGGAAGAGCAGGTATGATGGCTTGTTCCTTTTTCTTTTTTGCGCTGTGGATGCTTCGTGCGGCCGCGGGCGGCTGTGCGGGCGAGATGTCTCTTCCCCTCTTCTTGTTCCCGATAGGAACCACACCGCGATACCAAGCAGCGGCGCACCCGGCGTTCGCTCACGGTCATATACAGGCGACGTGGGTTTCATGTAGACACATTCCCTCTCCCTCTCCCCCTTTCTCTCTCGATCACACACAGACATCGGCAGTGACCAAAAGCGTTCTTGTCAACTCGTCCGGCTTGCTTCCATTCCGATTCATCCCACACATCCTGGCTCGATAGCGCATCGCAGAATTTGTATATAGACGACGTAGTCTTTGGCGTGGCCTTGTATGAAAGAAAGGAGAGGAAAGTCGGGGATCATCCAACCAAGCGCTGGGTTGAACCGGCATATCGCAGGGCTCGAAATGATGGCATGGATCTAGAGATGCGCGCGGTCACTGCCAGGCACCGGAATGCCAGCCAACGTCTGGGTATACTGCTCCAGCCGCAGCGGCTTAGGCGCCGCGCGGGCTCTCTGCTCATCCGCCGTGAGCGGCCGCACCGTTTCGGACGGCACGGTGGGCCGGTCACCGGCCGCACCGAGCGGCGCGGCCGGCTGCTGGAATCGCAGCACGAGCACCGTCATGTCGTCGCGGTAGCGCCGGCTGTACGGCGCCGAGATGGCGAGAAGTTTTTGGACCTGCTCGCGGTGCGCGAGCGGCGTCCCGCCGGGCGCGGCCTGCGGGTCGACGCCCTTCGTGCGCGGCTTGGCGAGCGCCCCGTAGATCAGTGCCACGCCGGCGTGCGCGTCGCGGGGCCCGCTGGCCGCTGGCTCGGGCGCCGCGGTCTGGCCCTGCAGCACGGCGCGGCCGAACGGCGTCATGGGCAGCACGGGCGGCCGCGGCGCCGCCGGCGCCGTTGCGCCGGGGCCGGCGGCCGCGGCCGCAGCGTCCGCGGCGGCGTCCTGGTTTTGGAGGGCGACGGCCGCGAGCTCGGCGACCTCGTCGTTGGTCAGGTGGTCGTAGATGCCGTCGGACGCGAGCGCGAGGAACTGGTCGCGGCCGTCCAGACGGTAGTGCGCGACTTCGGGTTCGGCAGTGACGTACGGCGGCGTGTAGTAGTGGCGGGGCATGCGCCGGCCGCTGTGGGGCGTGACGACCTGCGCCGTGGGCAACGGCCACTTGTAGCGTGCGTCGCCGAAGGCACGCGTGGGCATCAGGCTGCCCAGCAGGCGGCCGCGCGAGACGACCGTCTCGAGCTCCCGCGAATGGGCCTCGATGAGGCGGCTGTTTTCCTGGGGATTGCGCGCCGTCTGGTCGATGGAGAGCGGCACGGCCTGGACCTGGCCCGTGAGACCGAACTGGCGGCCGAGCACGGCACGGCTGTCGCCGACGACGGCGACCCAGACGTGGGCGCCCTCCACGTAAGCGACGAGGCAGCACGCCCCCGAGAGCGCCGTTCGCAGCTCCTGCACGACTCGCTCCCGCGGGTGCAGCGCTGCAGCCGTGGCATCCGACGCCGCCGCGCCAGCCGCGGCCACGGGCCCGATGCCGCCGTTGACAATATCGTGGTCAAGTCGGAGGAACGCGTGCTTCAGGGCGGCGGCCACGTGCTCCACGCGCGCTTCTTCCGCCTCGCTGCCCGGCTTGAGGTCGTGGCGCACAATCAGTTTTTTCTCGAACTCGGCCTTCTTGTGCGGCCGCAGACGTTTCAGCAGCGCGCCGAGGCCCCAGCGGGCGGCGGCGTCGGCCTCGGGGGCAAATTCGTTTACATGGTCTTCGCCGAGCGACTGCGCAATGTACGCGGGCAGGTAGTGCGCCACCGCGCGGCCACACTCGGGGCCCGAGTGGCCGTCGACCACGCCAAAGAGGTAGCCGCCCGTCTCGGGCAGATACGTCGCAATCTGGGCGTCCTCGATCGGGTCGTTGCTCGCTACCGCGGCCACGTGGACTTCTTGCAGCCGCGGCGCGTGATCGCGGTTCGGGTCCGGGGCGGAGCCCGGGAGCGGCGGCGTCGGCTGGAGCACGCGCGCGTGCGCATACAGGATGCGCTGGACGGCGTCGGGCGCCAGCGCGACGCCTGGTTGCAGGCGCGACGGCGCGGCGGCGGCGCCGTCCCGGCGCCCGAGAATCGCGTTCGCCACCATGTTCGTGTACCCAGGCGCGGCATTCGGGTCGCTGATCCACTGGTCATAGAGGAAGCACCCGCTCGTGATCACGACCAGCAGCGCCACCAGGATCTGCGGCGTGGAGCTGCCAGACGACGACGCGTAGGAGGCCGACGGCGGCGGCGGCGGCGGCGGCGGCGGCGGACGCGGGCGGGCCGAGGCCGGCGACGACGACACGCGCGAGGCGTGCAGCCCGCGGAGCGGACGCGTCAAGGACGATGATGGGATCCACGGACGGCGCGTGGCGGACGGCGTGGCCCACGTGGGGTGGGATGCGGTATGGAACAGGGCGGCGGTGGCAGCGCGGGCGCGCGGCACCGCTGCCGGGGACCAGGCCGTCGTGATCGTGGGTCTACGGGGAGCGAGGGAATGGCGCCGCGCGGAGCAGGCCGTCACGGGCCGCACGGCCTGCAGGGCGGCCGCGCTCGAGCGCCAGCAGCACGCCGTCATGGTCAGAGGGGGCACGGGAAAGAGGGGAATGCTAGAGAGCGCGGTGCGGCACACGGCGCACAAGACCCTGATAGGGAGAGGGCTCCTCTCGCCCAGGTGCTACATCATCATCACAGGGCGGCCATGTCGATCCTTCCCCCATACTCGCGGCGCTCCCTCAACTGCTTGTTCGCGGGATCCTTCTATTTTCGATGCGTTCGGCGCGTGCCGGCTTTCCTGGAAGGAAGGCGTTCCGCGCGGCCGAGAGCCGAGCCGGGGTGATGCATGATCGTCGAGACGATGGCGTGCTTTGCAGGGGGCCGAAGGCGGTTGTGGCGAAGGGAGGTATTGCCGCTGGCTTGCCGCATTTTTTTTATTTTATTTTTTTTTGATCCTCTTATCACCCTCTTTTGCGGCAGAAAAAAAGGTATGCCATTGCTCGGGCAGCGAGTCATCGCCGCGGCAGCTGGCGATCGCCCTCGCTCGCGCCGCATCAACGTATCGGTATGAACAAAGAAATCATTAAGTTAGAAGACAATCGACATCCATCGAATGAGGTAAGCCCTTAACGGGCCGGGACGGCAACGTTGCGGCGGTGGAGCTCGGCCTGGTCCACGTGCTCGACGGGGACCGGGACCATCTCCGATGGCGACGCGAGAGTCTGCGCGTCCGCGACCACAAGGGAGACCTTCGGCAGCAGCGACGACGCCAGCTTGCTGGTGGCGGCGGCGGTCGTCGAGGCCGCCACGCGCGAGGACTTGACGACGTAGGACGCGGCCGTGGTCGTGGCGGCCGCGTCGCGCTGGTAGCGCACGCGCCCCGGGTGCAGGAGCTGCTTGCGACCCTTCTTGTGGTCCTCCATCGAGCGCCCGACGCGGCTGATAGGCCCGACGTCGCGACGGAAGATGAAGTTGATGTGGACCATCACCCACGAGGTATGGTAGTTGATGGTCTTGTAGAACTCCGGGGCGCGTGCCGTGATCGAAGGCAGCTTAGTCCATGGCACGCGGGTGAAGTCGTGGTGCTCGTTGTGGTAGCCGATGTTCATGAAGAGGTGGTTGAGGATGCCGTAGTACGAGTAGGTCTCCTGGCCGTCGTCGAAGGTATAGTGCTCCTGGATGAAGTGCGCGGCGGCCGGGTGCACGCCGTAGCCCAGCCACAGGCTGAGCGCCATGTACGCGAACCCGCGGGCGGTGCATGTCTTCCAGATCACAACGTCCCACATGAGCGTTAGGATAACGTTGTAGATCTCCCATGCGGTGGGCTTCTTCTTGAGGGCGATCGAGCGCACCAGGTACCAGACTGGGTAGCAGAAGATCCAGAGCGACTTGGCGAGCGGGTTGTTGTGGATGAGCTTGTACTCAAAAGCGAGGGGCAGGTCAGGGTCCTTGCCCTTGACGCCCTGGAACGCATGGTGCTCCAGGTGGTAGCGGCGGAAGGACGCCGCGATCGGCACCACCAGACTCAGGTTGACAAAGAGACCAAGCATGCGGTTCGCGAGCGGCGACTTGAAGCACAGGCTGTGGCAGCACTCGTGGAGAATGACGCCGGACGCCTGGACGATGGAGGCGCCGACGGTGTACGCGCACAGCACCATCCACCAGTTGCTCCATCCGCCCATGTAGTGGCCCCACAGGTACGTGGTTGCGATCTGCGTCACGACGAGCGCGACCGCCACATACTTGGTCAGCGGCTCGACGCCGTTCAGTTTCTCGATGTCCGGGTACCGTGCGAGGATCGCCGCGCGGCGCTTCAGATGCGGCTCGTCCAGCGAGTCCGTCGCGATGTCGGTATCCTCGGTCGGAACGGCTTTCGTCCATCCGCCGTTGTACGTCGGGTGGCGCTCATCGTAGGCGACCTCGTCCGGGAACTTGGGGTCGATCAGCGCGCTAAAGTCCTCGGTCTCAGCGTTGCCAGCCGCGGCGCACGCCGGGTGCGTGCTGTCGCACGCGAGGCTGTCCTTCTTGTGAGTGCACATGGTGACGGATCAAGTAAAACCAGGCGCGCGAGGGAGGAGGAAGGGGTATGGGAAAGGGGGCCTCGAGCGAGACCGAAGAGGACGGCGGAAAGCCCGGCTCGAAACGGAGCGGGAGGGCGGAAAAGAAAGGGGGATCACCGGCGTCGGAGCGAGCACCGAGTATCTCGTAGAAAGATGGATGAATCCAGACCCAACCTCAACGTCTTAGCGATTCAGTCACCCCACACTGCTGTGCTTCTTGCCGCGTGCGAGGGCGTCGTGTGCACCGTTAACCAGCGACTTTTCACCGATCAATCAACGATCAGTCAACGATATGTGAACGCGGGATGCGCGCGAGACGGCGTCCGATCCGCCGCTACCCCGTGGCCGCGGTATGGCCCCGGAAAACGCGGTTCGCAAGACCCGAGTGTCGCGGGCGTCTGCAGGCAAACGCGGCCGTGTGCTGACTCGTGAGCAAGATTGAAGGCAATCGACAAGAGAAGGCGGCGACGGCGGCGGCAAAAAAGACCCCGTGGCGGCGCAGACCCGATGAGGCGATGCGACCGACAAGCAGGAAGGCAAGGGGGCAGGGCAAGACCCGCAAGCCAGCAAGCACGGAGAAGGGATGGAGCGAGGGATGGGGGTGAGGGCAAGACCTTGACGATGTTCCAGCATCGACCGAGGAAGGCGGTCTGTGGCAGGGCCAGTACCGATGAATGGTTCATGGGTCATCCGTCTGCTCGCGAGTTCACTTTATATAGGCGTCTGCGCATCCGGCCACGCGTCCGCGGCATCGGCACCGCTGCGCAGCCTGCAGCGCGACCGTGCGGCGGTGTTCAGCCAGCCATACTCGGAGCGCGGCGCCTCCACTCGCGGGCAACGGCATGAGACGGCCCCCCCGTCCGTCGCAGACCGCACGGGTCCCATGTGGCCTGATCGCGACGTTCGGGGCGAAGCATGCTTGTGCGGCGTCGCCGGGCCCGAGCGATCCGCCGAATGCGACCGACGGCGTATGCCAGCAAAGGTGGCATGATGCGCCGATTTTCAGGTCGCGCTCACGTCCACCTCGCAGCCGCTCATGCCCGCTGCGTCGGACACCTTCCAGCCGCCGTCGGCCGACCCGGCAAGCCCATGGCGCAAGGCCCGTTCCCGCAAGGATGGCTGGGGCCGTGGGTGTCGACGGCTCGTGAAATATCACCAAGTGTCGGGCGAAAAGGCGCCAGGAAGGCCGCCGCCGCCCCTCCCTGGTTCCCACGCGGCCGCTTGCGCGCGCCACGGGCCGCTGGCCTCGTCGGCGTCCGCGCGTCCCTTCCCCCTCTCCGCTCGCTCGAGTATCGTCTCGGCGGGCCGCGCCACCGCCAAGCCGCCATACCCCCCCGACGCCGTGCGCGTCCACCGCGACTTGCTGTCGACGACACGGCCGATCCCCGCAGCTCTGCCCTTTCTCTTGCCGCGTTCGGGCCCAGCGCCGCAAGACGGTCATGTTTGTGGTTCTGTGATTGTGATGACTCGTGGATGGCTAAGGTGTGGCCTGACATCCGTGGAGGCAAGATCGCCGGATGGCGTGGTGGTGGTGGTGGTGGCGGCGGCGGCGGCGGCGGCGGCGGCGGCGGCGGCGGCGGTAGTGGCAGCGGCAGAGCCAGCGGCAGCGGCGTGGCCCCCGGGAATTGAAATTGAAACGGCGCAGCGGCGCAGTCGCGCCGGTCCGTGCGGGTCGGCCAGCAGAACAACGGTCGACCCCCCTTCCTTCACCCTTTCGGTGGATCTATGCCGCCGCCGGTGCCACAGCCACGCTGCCGCCGTCGCCACGAGCCGTGACCGGGGGGAGGCCTTCTGGCGCTCGCCACGGCATCGACGCGATTGATCGTTCGCGCACGTTGACGTCCCTGAAGGCCGACGATGAATGGGGCCGATCCTGCTGGATATCGGGGGTTGAATGTGATGCGGAAGGCTGGGCGAAGGGCATGCAGCGGGCGCGGCGGCGGCAACGGCCGCCCCGTGCCAGGGGACGTGCGGCACGCAGCATCGGCGCGGGGGCAGCGACGGCGGGCAGCGATGGGCGGCTGGAGGATCCTGCCACTTGCCCATCGACGCGGGACATGCGGGGCGACCCCGGCGAGGCGGTGGTCCAAGGCGTATCAGCGGCACAGACACGCGGCACGTATGCCATCTCAACGCCAGAACGTGCGCAAGCCACGAAGGCGCACATGGTCGTGTCATGGATCGCGCATGGGTGCCTGTTCCGCTCGCGGGCGAGCCCCCCTTATTTCCCGTGCGCGGTACGCAAGACAACCATGGTTCAAGGAATAGAATGAAGGCAGGCTTGCTCTGGTTGCCGGCGTCCCCAGGTTCATGGCCGCGCGTGTGATACCGCTTCGGCGGCGCTCCGATAGTATCGGCCAGTCGCAGGGCATGGATGGCCTTCCCCCGGCAGACACTGGTTCGAGAGTATGAGGTTTATGCTCTTAAATGATCGCGCTGCCAGAGAGCATCGCAAGGTCTTGAGGCACGGTTCTTACGATGGCACTCGATCGAGCGGGATGTTGCCACACCTCCGTCCATACCGATGACCGATGGAATCAATCAATGGACCAGGAGGCCGGATGGCACCTAATCGCATCCATCTCGGCGGACACCATGTCGGTGGACCAATCAATTTTTGAATTAATAAGGCTGACCTCACTGGACAAGCCAATTGATGTGTTGTTGACGCGAGCCGTCGCCCACGTGCCGGTGATAAGGGCCGGTCAGGGTCCTTTGGGGCGCCTCTGGGGGCGGCTGGCTTTTTGCGGGAGGCGCCCGGCCAGGACATCACGTCTCCGTTGTTGCCCCTCGGCGATCGGTTATGAACCGCCACCCGCCGCTTGCGAATATGGACAAACGACGACGGCAGTCGGTGCTGCTGGATATGGCCACCGCCCATTACCAGCACATGTCCTTTTCTCATTCTCAGTCATCAGCAACATGTGTCATTCAGCAACAGCCGCTGTCGCATCGCTTTCTGCAACGCGGTGCCGGGGGGTCCATTCATATCGCCAACCCTCGGATCGGCATGAAGGAGCCGGCATCTAAATTATAGAATGTATCGAAGATACCCGTCAGGCCTATCATGAACCGGTGTCGCGTGGCGGTGTTTCCACGGTTCTGCGGAGCCGATATGATTCTGGATCTGGCTGGCTCTCCAACATCCATGGTCCACGTCGTCAAAAGCTGGACAAAATTTGGATTCATGCTGCTCTTGATATGGCGCATCAGCCAATCAAGGGCGGCGGCGCTCGGGGACTCCCTGAAAGCGGCGTCAGTGGCTCGTCAGTGGCATCACTGGGGTTGTTGCGCGTGGCGACTTTGCCGGTGGCGGTGGCGGCATCGACGACCCTTGGCGCCGTTTTGGATATGATGTTGGGAAGCATCCGCGCGCAACTCACTTTGACTGGCGGACTTCCATGCGTAGGACGATACTCGATACTTGCCAACATGATGAGCGCGTAGGCGATCTCGTCCTACGTGTCTTGAGAGACCGCATCATGGCCATCAGCATTGAACCCATCGCTCTGACTCCGCCTCGCATTAGTGCCTGATCAAGGGTGCGCCACTTGTTGTCGGGAAGCCCTTCATCCGGAGCCCATCCGTCGATCCGCCAGTTGCGACCCGTGCCCGTGCCTGGGGCCGCCGTCTGCCGCTGCCACCGCGCCAAGCGCCCCCCAAGCCCCGCCAAGTCACACGGATCGGCGGAGGCCCGCCGATTGTCTTTCCTTGCCCTCGGTTCCTCGGTCCCTGACGCGGCGGCGACGCCCACCACGTGCCGACGTTTCAATGCGGTATCGCGGGAGATCACGATGAAAACGGTATCGGCCGTTCGTTCACGCAGCGCCTCCGAACTAGCAATCGCATTGGAGGACGGCGTCCTGGTGCTCTCTTCCGAAATCGACGATCGCAAGCTTTCTGCATCCATCCCGTCTCTAGTCGCCTTTGGCAAGCCGCCCACGACGTCGCAATTTGCTGCTTCTCTCACGTGCCGCTTCGCCGACGTGCCGCTACCCACGCGGGCATGGGCTGGTCAAGACGGCGTCCTTCTCCCCATCGCCGCGTGCCCTGCTCGCCCCGCGGCATCAGCTCCAGCACCAGCACCAGCCCTGGCATCGGCATCGACCGCGTGTCGGTCTTCCCGACAGCCTCCTCGGCCGCCCTGACCTCCGTTGGTCGAACCCACCTCTCGCCGTTTCCGAGCCGCGGCCGCTGACTGGCCCTCCAAGTCGCC
This sequence comes from Caulochytrium protostelioides, assembly GCA_003615045.1. NCBI lineage: Eukaryota > Fungi > Chytridiomycota > Caulochytriomycetes > Caulochytriales > Caulochytriaceae > Caulochytrium > Caulochytrium protostelioides. Next base: position 205,554 of record ML014121.1, on the reverse strand, counting down.
GCGGCACGCCACATCTGTGCCGCGGCGGCGCCTGTCCCGCCGTCGTCGCCGCCGTCGCGGTCCTGCCCCGCCGGTCCGTCTCTGATCCCCGCCGCACGCCTCTGCCGCCGTCGCAGCCATGTCGCGGGACTCGGACTGGGGCGAGCTCAGCGACAAGCTCGATGCGCTCTTTGCTGCGCGTCCCGGCGGAGGCGCCGCGGGTGGCGGAAGCCCCGCCGGGTCGGCCCGCTCCCGCGACCGCAGCCGCGACCGCGATGGCGACCGCGGCACGCGCGACCGGATCCCCGAGCGCGACCGACACCGCGTGCCCGAGCGCAGCCACGACCGCAACCCGGCGCACCGGCCACCACCACCGAGCGCTCATGCGGCACGTCCCGGCGTCGGCGTCGACGTCGGCGTTGGCGGCATCCGACCAGCCGTCTCGCCGCCCCGCGGCGCCCCCACCGCTGCCGCCAGCGCGGGGCCCCTCTCGGCGCTGCTGCAGTCCATCGACGACATCGACTTTGGTCCTTCCCCGGGGACCGATGGCCACCATCCGGCGCCCTTGCAGACGCCCATGCACCGTGGCCCGCCGCCCATGATCGGCGGCGGCGGCGGCGGCGGCGGCAGCAGCACCAAAGCGATCCCGCCGCGGACGCACGTGGCCGGCACGGGCGGCGCGCGGCACGCGGGGCCCATGGACCGGGACGATGCGCGCGCGGCGATCCGCGCCGCCCGCGCCATGGCGCACCCGGTGCCTCACCCGGCGCGCGGGACGTCGCGCGACCCGCCGATCGTGCCGCGCGTCGCGGTCCCGCCGCGTCAGCACCCGCCCCAGACGCTCGGCCGCGGCACCGCGACGCCGCCGGGCACGGCGCCGGGCGGCGCGGGCGCGGGTGCGGCGACACGGCGGCTGCCCGTGCCGCTGGACCTGACGGCGGCCGCCGGCGCGGTCCCCCGGCGGCAGGCGTCGACGACGCCGACCTACGCGAGCCGACACGACCTGCCGACGGCGGTGGATCCGCCGCCCGGACACGGCACGTTCCCGCTGCCGCCGCCGCCACACGCGGCGAACGGCCACCTGGAGACGCCGATGAGGCGCCACTTCCCGGGCGACGCCGCGGGCCCGCCGACCGCGCGCGATCCTATCAGGGTCGATCCCGGCCGCCCCCTGCCGCCGGAGCCCACCATGCTGTCTGATCTTCATAGCCGCGACGGCCGTGATGTCCGCGACGCGCGCGAGGCGAGAGAGGCCGGCCGGCCGCGCGGCCGCCGGCCGTCCGGGATTAGCGCCACGTCGGTCGTCGACCCGAGTGACCACGCGACCATGACGGGCCTCGTGGGCGACGCCATTGAGGACGCCGCGGCGTTCACCGTCGTGCCGGCGGCGCGGCACGATGAGCAGCGGCGCGACGCGCAGCGCCTGCGCCAGACGGCGGCGCGGCTGCAGAACCGACTCACGCTTGAGACCAAAGTCCGCGAGGCGGCGTTCATCTTTGCGCAGAGCAACCGCGGCGACGGCGGCGCCCAGGAGCGGCTGGCGGCCGCCACCAGCAAGGTCGATGCGGTCCACACCGAGCTGACGGCCGCGACGGCGCAGCTTGCGGCAGCCGACGGCGCGATGCTGCGCCACATTGGCGGCGTTCTGCGGTGGGAAGTGGTCCGTCTGCGAGATATGGCCGGCAACGGCGTCGGCGGCAGCGGCGGCGTGGTCCTCGGCGCCGATGGCCGCACCCACGACGACGCGGCAAGCCTGCGCTCGGCGGAGCTCAAGATCCGCGAGCAGGCCCGCGAAATCATGCTGCTCAAGCAGAGCGTGGACGACCTCGAAGCCGGCGGCGCGTCGCGGCAGGCGCAGCAGCTGCAGCTCGAGCTGGCGACGGTTCAGGCGCAGCTCGCGACCACGCAGGAAGACAACGCCGCGCTGCGGCAGCAGCTCGTGACCGAGCGGCAGCGCGGCGAGGACGACGCAGCGAGGCTCGACGACGCCAACCGGCAGCTGGTGCATTTGCGCTCCGAGACGGAGGAAACGGCGACGCAACTCGAGATGCTGCGCGCGGCGCAGGACGCGCAGCAGCGCCGCGTCGGCGGCGCGCCGCCGGTCGACGCTGCCGGCTTCGCGACGACCGACGCCGGCCTGCGCCGGCAAGCGGCCGCGCTCGAGGAGCACCTGCGGGCGGCGCGGCGTGATCTGCGGCGGATGCATCGGGACGCGGACGACGCGGCGCGGGCGCGCGCCCGGCTCGACCGCGAGCGCGACCGCGCGCAGCAGCTGGAGGCGCGCGTCGAGCGGCTCCAGCGGGACTATGCGCGAGCGATGCGTGAAGCAGTCGGCGCGGGGCCCGCGCCGAGTCTGGCGCAGGGCGCCGGCTCGATTGCCGCCACCCGGACGCTGGTCAACGAGGACGGCGCCGACGAGCTGGACGGCCTGCATCGCGACGGCGACCGCGGCCGTGACAGCGACCGCGGCGGAAAAGGCGCGCTCGGCAGCAGCGACCGTCCACGCTTGGACGACCAGCAGGAGATGATTCGCCACCTGGAGAAGCAGCTGGCGCAAGCACGGTCGGCGGCGTCGCATGCCGCGGACGCCATGGACCGTACGGCACTTTCGGCCGCGGACATCGGTCGTCTCGAGTCGCTGCTGGACACGTTGGCGCAGAGCGACCACGACGACGACGCCGGTGGCGGCGGTGCGGCGCGGCGCGACCGATGTCCGCCGCTGAAGCGCTCGGCGCCGTTCTCGGCCGACGCGCTCGTGCTGCGAGTGAACCACGTGCTGCAGGATCGCGCGCGGCTGCAGGACCGCGTGGCCGAGCTGCTGGATGCCGCCGCGCGGTCAATACCGCCCCACGGCGGCCGCGGCGTGCGCGGCGATCCGACCGCGCGCGCCGAGGAGCTCGAGGCGCTGCTCGAGCGCGAGCGCCGCGCGCTGCGGCCGCTGCAGCGCGACCTGGACGCGGCGCAGGCGGACGTGGCGCGGCTGCAGGAGCGGCTGGAGAGCGCGCAGGCCGACAAGCGCGACCGCGAGGTGCGGATCGGGGAGATCGAGAACGCGCTGGTGACGCTGGAGCGGTCGACGCCGGCGGCGGTGCGGCGCGCGGCCGACGCGGCCGTGGACGCGGCGCGGGCTGAGCGGCAGGCCGAGGTCGACGAGGCGGCGGCGCGCGTGCGCACGCTCGAGCAAGCGCTGGCGGACGCCGAGCAGGCGCGCGAGGACGCCGCCGCGGACCACGCGCGCGCCATCGCCGCGCTGCGGCGCGAGATGGACGCGGCCGAGTCGCGGAGCCAGGCGTCGTTGGCGCAGACGCACGGCGAGCACGTGCGCAAACTTGAGGCGCAGCACCAGACCGAGGTGGCGCGCCTGCATGTCGCGCTGGACGATGCGAAGCACGACTGGGAGCAGCAGACGCGGCGCGACATCGAGGACGCGCTGGCGCGCGCCGCAGAGCAGCACCAGCGGCAGCTGGCCGAGTGTAGCCGCGAGCACGACGAGGCCATCGAAGAAGCTGCGGGCCGGCACCGCCGCGAAGTCGCCCATCTGCAGGACCGGCTCAAATCGTCGGAGGCAAACCTCGTCGCGGCGAAACAAAGCCTGTTTGCCGAACGCGAGCAGCTGAACGAGCAGATCGACCAGGTCACGAGCCGTCTGCGCGAGAAGGAAGACGCGCTGAGCAAGACCGAAGGACGCTATGCCGAGTACGACAGCCAGATCCTCCTCTTGCAGGCCGACATTGACCGCCTCAAGGCCTCGGAGAGCGACCGCCGCGCGATGGTCAAAGACCTGCAGGGTCAGCTAGACAACAGCGAGCAGGAGCGGCACACGCTTCAGACCACCGTAAGTGAGCACGCGGCCCAGGTGCAGCGCGTACAGCGCGAGAAGCAGCTGCTGGAGCGTCAGCGCGGGGCCGACCGCGAGGAGTTCGAGCAGCAGCTCGCCAAGGCGCGCGCGACCCACGACGCGGCGCTGCAGCGCATCGCCGACATGCAGCGCGCGATGGACGACATGGCGAAGCAGCTGCGTGAGATGGCCGAGCTGCGACGACAGATCACGGCGATGGAGGCAGCGCTGCAGGAGTCGCAGACCTATGCGGACGCGATGGAGCGGCAGTATACCGAGACTCACCAACAGCAGTCGGCGCAGGCGCTGGAGGTGAGCTCGCTGCGCCGGCAGGCGGACACGGCCACGCGCGAAATGGAAGACATGCAGTCGGAGGTGCGGACGCTGCGCAAGCACCTGGCGCAGGCCGACAAGGACGCGTCCGAGCTGATCAGCCTGCGGCACCAGCTCGAGGTGGCGAAGCGGAACCTGCGCGACGCGCATGAAGAAATCGAGCGCACGAAGCGCAGCCGCAACGCGACGCTGACCGCGAACGGCGGCAACGGCGGCAACGAGGCCCATCTCATCGAGCAGCTCGCGACGGTCCAGATGAAGCTTGTCGACCTGCAGGCCGCCAAGACAGATCTGATGGACGACCTCGAGATGTACCGCACCAAAGAAGCGACCGACAAGGCGGAGCTCATCCGACGGGATGCCGAGACGACGCGCATGCAGGACGTGGTGCGCACGCTGCAGCAGGACGTCGCGCGGCTGGAGCGGACGACGCGCGAGCAGCGTGCCAAGATGGCCGAGCTGCATACCAAGCTGCAGGAGACCACGCTCGAGGCCATCACGGGCGCCGCGGGCGCCACGCTGCCGCGCGAGGGTCCCGCTGCCGACGTGCTCGCCGCCGCCAAGGTCGAGTATCTGAAGCTCGCCGACACGATCCGCCGCGAGATGACCGAGCGGCTCAATGCCGAGATTGCGGAGAAGGAGGCGCTGGCCAACCACCTGCGCCGCTTCCGCGACTCGGACGCCATCGATGCCGAGGCTGCTGCCGCGGCCGAGGCCGAAGCCAAGACGGCGCACGACGAGAAGCCCAAAGCCAAGACGGGTCTGTCGGCATGGTTTGGCGGGTAAATCGTGAATTTCTTAGATAGAGAGTGAGATGATGATGAGCCGCAGGACGGTCATGACGCATGCTCGGCGGTCGTGGTGGCCTTCTTGAGCTCCTCCGTCAAGCCGAGAGCGTCCAGAAAATCCGCATACGCTTCTTCGACGTCGCGGTTGAGGATCACGCGGTCGACGGCGCCCGGCGTCTGGCTCCAGGCCATCTCCTGGGCGGCGGCATCGAGCCGCGCCTTGAGGGTGTCGGCGGTTTCGGTGGCGCGGAGGCGCAGCCGGCGCTCGAGCTCCTCGAGGCTCGGCGGCGCGATAAAGAGGTAGAGCGGCTGGGTGTTGGCGAGCGAGAGCTCGGCGAGCGGGACGGCGGCGGCGCGCGGGGCGGCGGCGTCGGCGGTGTGGCGCGCGCAGTAGTCGCGGACCAGGCGCACGCCCTGCATGTCGATGTCGAGGATCACATTGACACCCCTGCGCAGGACGTCATTGACGGCCGCGAACGACGTGCCGTAGGTGTTGTTGGCATACGTGGCAGACTCGACGAATTCGCCGCGGTCGACGGCGGCGAGCAGCGCGTCGCGCGTGACAAAGTGGTACTCACGGCCATCGACTTCACCGGGCCGCGGGGCCCGCGTGGTGTGGGACACCGAGAACCCGAACCGGTTCGGGAAGTCCCGGAAGAGCCGCTTCAGCAGCGTCGATTTGCCGCTGCCGCTGGGGCCGCAAATCACGATGGGTCGCACCGGCGCCGCCATCGCACGAGTCGGGAGCTGATCGAGGGGGGGGGATGCCGCGTCAACGGGGGCCAAGGCCGATCGGAGTTTTTCGTATGCTTGGGCTGGGCAGCGAGGCGAAGCAGCGGTGACGGAAGGCAAGCGGACCGACGCGGGTGGAATCAGCCCAGGAGCATCCGAGACGGCGGGTCGTGATATCCGAGGACGGTGGCCCGCGCGAGGTGCACGATTCATCCTGCGTGCGAGCGGGAGCCGACGCGGCTCGCGGCTCCCGTGGCCGGTGCCGAAACGAGAAAACAAGCACGGGCCATTCCGGGGAAGCGCGCCTGCCCGCGCCCTCTCGCCGTGGACCACGCCGCGCCGCTGTGGGCGACTTGGGGAGAAGCCACGCGCGGTATGCACCGCACGCTGGCGCGCCAGAACGAAGGCTGCGCGGACGTCATCCAGGCCGTCGGCGGCATCGGCGGCAGCGTGCCACGCGCCGTGTCGGGCCGCATTCACGCCGGCACGCTGACATTCACGCCGGCACGCGCGCACGCCTCCCACGGCACCGCGGAAGGCAGCAAGCGATGGGCGGTCGTGGGGCAAGACGTCGCGGCGGCGTTTCGGCCCCTCGCCCTCCACGCAAAGCCAAGAAGCGAAAAAAAAAGGAGGGCCGATCTCCTTCAGTCCGCAGGCCAACAGGGTCCAGCGATCCCGTCCTCGGCTTCTTGCCGCGGATGCCATCGTCTCGTCGCATGATCGTGTGCGCTTTGCTTATAGGATCGTTCTGCTCGCTACGAAAGACGATTGTCACCACAAGGCCCGCATGAGTGAGTATCAGCTATAGGCATGAATCACACAAAAGCAAGTCGCGATTTAGCATGGACCAGACCGAGTCATGACGACAGCAACGCGATGCTAGGAAAGCGGCATTAGCGGGAGCTCGCCGATCCAGCGGCAAAGCATATCCACCCGCGGCGGGCGGCGTGAGGGCCACGCGGCCCGCATCGAGTCCACCAGGGCCTGCTGCTCCGCCGGCGTCAGGCCCAGAAAGACGGTGAGCACATTGCCCCAGACGGCATCGCCATCGGCACCGGCGTCGGCGAACGCCGCGGCGGCGCGCGCCGACCGGCCCAGCGCCACGCCGTGCCGATGCAGCGTCGGCGCCAGCTCGGGCGCGCACAGCGCTTCCCGCACCACCCGCAGCCGCGCCGCGACCCGCGGCGGCACGGACGCCGCGTGCCACACCGCGCCCGTCGCCGTGTACACGACGGCGGCCGGCAGCGCGCCCGTCGCCGCGTCGGACTCGAGGGTGCTGTACACGTGGCGCAGCGGGGCTCGCGCGGCAGCCGCGACCGCCACGGGTGCCGTCACGAGTTGGCTGGGGCCACCGTCGCCGTCGCCGTCGCCGTCGCCGTCGCCGTCGCCGTCTGCCACGCGGTCAGGCGGCTGCGCCCAAGACGGCGACCACGGCGTGGCGGAGGACGGTGCAGGCGAGGCCGCGGACGATGAGGGCGACGGCGTCGGCGCAGACGAGAACGACGCGTCCTCCGCCAAGGTCTCGGAAGTCCGCCTCAGCGCCCGCTGTCCATCCAGCAGCAACGGCGGCGACCATACGCCGGGCGGCGTCAGCGTCAGTTTCTTGGTGGCGCGATGGTACCGCAGCACCGACCACTGCTGGTCGCGATACGCCACCAGCACGCCGTCCGTGAGGGTCGGAACACTCAGAAAGCGGAGGACGCGCTGCGGCAGCCGGCACTGGGCGCCTGTGACGAGCGTCCGGGTCGCGGCGTCGATCTTGAGCAGCACGACCGCGCCAGCATACGCGGCCACGAGGTACACTTGAAGGCCGATGAGAGCTTCGACGCGCTGCGGAAGCGCCACGTGTGCCATCCGCTTCAACGGCGCTTCGCGGCGCGTGGCCGACGCGTCGTCGCGTGCGCCCTCCACTTTGCCATCATCGGCCGCACCCGTGCCCGCACCAGCGTTGGCCTCCGGTGGCATCTTGGCGTGCCGGTCAGCCGGAGGCGGCGCGGCATACACCACGACATGGCACGTCCGCGCGGTCGACGCGATGGCCGTTCGGGTCCACGTGGCCAAGCAGACGTACGTACGCTTTGCTTGAGACGCGAGCGCCCATCGGCACGCGGCCGTGACGGTCTGGTGCGGGGTGAGGACGTGGCGGTGCGTGCAGCGCCCGCTCGTGAGCTGCAGCACGCGGACGACCGCTGGGTGTCGCTGGGTAGCGGCGGCAGTGGCGGTGGTGGCGGCGGGGTCCCGGTCATGGACCACCGCGACACGGTCCAACGGCGCGTCGATGACCATCGCACGCAGCGGCTGCGGCAGGGCACGGTGCTCGGCGGTGAATGCACAGGCCTCTGCTGCGCCCGTGGCTGCCACGAGTCCGACCACCTCGGCGCTATGGACAAAGACGACGGACGGCGTCGACGCGGGCCAAGTCCGTGTGGGCCAAGTATGCGCGGCTGCAATGGACCAAACATCGCGGAAGGCGAGTCGCGCCACACGGACACTGCACGACTGTGCGCGGACGGTCCAGACGGCGCCATCGACCAGCGCCCACAGCGTCCCTGGGTCGACATGATTCTGGGTCAGGGCCACCGGGCCGCGGCCGAGCGGCCGACGATGGCGGCGGCCGAAGGCGATGGCGGCCGTCGATGCACCCGGACGGCGCCAGCGCAGCGGCAGGAGCGCGAGCTCGCCGCGGGCCAGCCCGAAGACCAGCCAGCTGCCTGACGGGCTCGCCACGGCGCCGAGACTGACGACGACGCCCGCGTCGTCATCTGGCCCGCGATGCACGGCATCGACCTCATGGGCCTTCGATGCGCAGCCAGCGGAAGGGGCGGTGGCGACTCCCGCCACGGGATCATGCCATTCGCTGGCATCGCTGTCACTGTCGGCGACGCTATCAGCGTCGTCTTCGTCGTGCAGCAAATCACGGGACACGGAGGGGCCATGCCCGAGCAAGGACGCGACGGCGACACGACGCAAGCAGGAGAGCCTACCCGGTGCGGTCGGCGTCGGATCCGTCGATTGAATGATTTCGATCCCGTGATGGTCCGTCACAGTGATATGCAGCGCGGTCGCTGCCGCCTCGCCTCGCCAGGTGCCGCGGCTGGACTCAGGGTGCGGCGGGCGGCATGACGGGCTGACGTGGCCATCCAGCGTGGCGACGCAGACCCAGGCATGAGGCCGGGCCAGTTGCGCCGCCTGGGCCCAGACCGGGCCATTGGGCGCGTCCGGCAAATACCGGAGCCAGACGATGGCCGCGGTCGCGAGCTGCAGCCAGACGCCACGGCGATGTGAGTGGACGTGTGTGATGGCCGTGTGGGCGGGTGGACGCCAGAAGCCGCGGGCGCCGGCCGCAGTCACGTGAACCGCGCGCGAAGCCGTTCCCGGCGTGCCGTCCAGCAGAAGCGTGCCCACGTGGGCCGCGTGCGGCTCATCAATTCCTCCGTCACGCGGCCGCAGTAGCGGATCCGACAGCTCGCGCCACTGCACCGACCGCGTGCCGTCCCACACTTCTTCAAACAGATGGGCGCGCTCATACCGGATCATACGCCAGTAGCGATAGAGTCGTCCCGCCATCGCGCCGCCACCACTGCCGTCGACAGTGGGCAGCGGTTCGCGCAACGCGCCGAGGCAAATCACATGGGTGACGCCCCTCAGCTGAGGCAGCGGGGTGATGATGTCTACCTGCTGCGTGACAGTGAGCCGCCACAGCGCGGGTGGTCCAGAGGACGCATCGACATTAGTGTCCGCGCTCGCTTCGGGATCCGTGTCGAGATCCGAATCAGCATCGTTGCCGATGCCAAAATCGGTCTCGGTACTGATATCGATCTCGGTACGGCTGGCGGCACCAGCATCGGCGCGGCGGCGCACCACCGCTGCACCGTGCCAGAGCGCGCCGTCGGCCGCGATCGCCTCCGTGCCCTGGTGAGGCACTGGCACCCAGCGTGGGATGCCGAACAAGGAGGTCGCGGTGCCTGGACTGTCACCAGCCGCTCTGCCGGCCATGTCCATGAAAAGGCCGTCGACGCCAACGCTGACGCTGACGGTGCTGCATGCCGCGTCAGCGTCGGATGGCGTCGCGCGCAGATGAAAGAAGCGCACCGCGCCGGCCGCGTCGATGATCAGCGCGCGCGCCCCGTCGGCCGGCCGGGTCGACCAAGCGCCCGTGGCTCGCCCGCTGCGACCGCCCGCCGCACCAGCGGCGACGCAATTGGCAGCGAGAGGCCCGATGGGGACAACCGCGGTGAGTGCTGGCAACCGCGTCGAAAGCCAATCCATATGCCACGTGCCGGCGGGCGTCGATGTGGCCGCGACCGATGGATGCTGGTCGCCGCCGACCTTCGATCGCCGTATCACGCTCAGAACCGCGCCCCTATCGGTGCATAACCACGCACGGGACGCATCAATGCGACGTGTCACGCCGGGATGCCCAGTAAGCGTCGCCGCTGTCGCCGTGGCAACGAAGCCCACAGCTGTCAAGGTGCCCCAGTGTGGTGCCACAAGGAAGCCTGCCTCGGCGACGATACCGGTCGATGTGCCGACGATGAGAAGGCAGCGCCCGTAGACGACGCCGAGGCATCCTGGTGCGTGCGGCAAGGGGATGAGTCGCTCGACGACGGCCTCGGACGACTCGGGCCCCGGCGCCGGCTCTTTCATCCCGACATCCGCGAGCAGCTGCGCGATCGACACGATTTCCCAGCGCGGACTCGGGGCGAGAAGCGGCCGTGCCGCGATATGCATGCCACTGGCTGACGCCACGGCCACGACCACGTGGGCTTCAGCCGCGCCGGCTTCCGCCACGTGTTTGTTTGCCTCGCGGACGCCACGTCGAGGGAGCAGGCCGCCGAGCAGGACGGCGTCGAGCACAACTGACGTGGATGGCGGCCATGGCGGCGACGGCTGCGCGTCGTCGGGAAGCGGGCAGCGCACGAGACGATGTGCGTGGAGGCGGTACACTACGGGTGGGCCGATCCGACGCTTCAGCACGACCCAGCGTCCACGCGCATCGCTGTCAAGACCGAAAAAGACGTCGTCCGGCGCGAGATCCTCTAACGGGAGCACCTGGTCCACGACTGGCGCCAGCATCGACGACCGCGCCGGCGGCGCGGCTGGCGATGTAGCGCACGCCGCGAGCGAGGCGGACGAGGCGCTGCGCCAGCGGACGACCAGCAGCCGCGCGTCCGCTGTGAGCACGACCATACGGTCGACGGGCGCGCTCGCCATGTCTGTGGTGGCGTCCGTGGCGGCGTCCGAGGCCGTGGTCATCGCCGTGGTCGTCGCCGGATCAGCCCCAGGAATCACGGCCACGTCGCGGATCGCCGCATACGCATCGAAGCGCCCGACGACGGCGACGTGCGTGTGCGGCACCCGCGCGCGACCACGCGGCGACATGAGGCCGACCACCAGGTCGAGCCGGTGGTCCGTGACGAGGAGGAGGCCGTAGGCATAGGTGTCCGGGGCGTCGGGTAAGCGCGCGGTGCAGCAAGTGTCGTCGGCGGCGCACGCCCGTGAGCATGCCGAGAGCAGCGCGATCGGTACATTGATGGGCACTGCTAGCTGGACGGCGCCCGAAGGCTCAATTTCATACTGGATGATCGGGCCAGCCAGTCTTGGCGATGGCGGTGGCGGCGACGAGGCCGCGGTCATTGAAAGGCCGCCCCCGATGGCCGTCGGGCGGGTCGGGCGGGACGACGTGGATATGATAGGCTGCCGCGGCCGCGATGGAAGCGGAGAGGGGTCCCGAGGCCGCGTCATACCGACCGCGTCGGGGCTCGGGGTCCAGCGCAAGGGTCAGCCAGCGGCCGAGGGCTGGCGGTCAGCCGGCGCCGATCTCACCAAAACAGCCGGTGCTGGAAACGAGGGTCAATGATACTGGCACCGCCACGCGCGCGGCGCCTGCTTATCGGCGGCTCATCGGTCGTGAACGAAGTAAACGGACGGTGCATGTGGTGGCGCAAGTCCGAACACCGGTGGCGACGCCAATGGCCCATGCCGGTGGCGGTCACGGCAACACACGCCGCGAGGACTCTCCGGCATCGCTCTGCGAGACTCCCGCCTCCCTACTGAAAGTTGACCGCCGACGTCCCGTGATGCCGAGGCACAGGATGTCCTGCGCGCGGCTGTCACATGCTCGATTGTCGCGAGCTCGGGAAATGATCGAACCATGCGGCGCGCATCGTCGGAGTTCTTGGTATCCCGATCTGCCTGCCGGAGCCATGGCACCCCCGTCCCACACTCGGAGCGTGAGCGGCCTGTGTCAGCACCCTGCTCGCCGCGCAAGCCCATGCGGCGCGGATGTGGCGCACGGCGCCTTGTCGTTACCGCCGTGCGTCAGGGCATGTCCGACCGATGATCGACACGGGGTTCGAACCGCCGTTCGACCCGTTTTTTATTTTGCTGGCGCACTATCTCCCCGCTCCCCCCCTTTTTGCTCATTCGGGACTATCAGGGCTCCGACTCGGGTTCTGCGCAAAGTTCCTTCAACAGGCGAGACGCCGACTGCGGAGATCAGGCCTGCTGTGCGGCAGCGAGGGTGCCCGGGAGGATCACGCTAAAGGGGTGGACCGGAGGCCCTCGTGATACTCGTGGCGGACGACGCTTATCCCCAGCAAGTGTCTTTCGCCCGTATCGTCCGTGATCGTATCGTGCGACGCCTTGCCTGCTCTGCGCTACATCCAGGCTGGACAACCGTCGCTAGCAGCGGCCCAACCTCCACTGGTCCCCTCTACGCTCCGATCGTGGCCTGTTGACGGCCACGCACCGACCCGCAGTGACGGTATAGCTTCATCAGCCGCCACCAACGGTACTTGTGCCTGACCGGGGTGCCTACGTGGTGTCCATCCGTAGTGTTCGTGCGTGCTTGTGGAGATCCGCCGGTGTGGCGATCTGGTGCTGGCGTTCCGTGCTGTTGATCTTCATTCTGCTCTGACGTGGCCTGTTCCCTCCCGAGTGCCACGCAGTATCGGCGGGACCGCTTGTCTGCCGTTGCTGCTGCTGGGGCCACGTGGCCATCGTCGGCAGTTGCCCCCGGCACCACCCCCGTTAGCGTTGCTGCTATCGTCGTCATCACCCGTCCACCCGTACTCTGTACCGCCGTGGCCGTCACCGTCACCCGACCTCGCAACAGTCATGGGCGTCATTTTCAAGCGGTATCTGGACGTCGCGCCGGCGCATTCGGGCCGCATCTTCGGGTGCCTGGACTGCAAGACTCACTTCAGCACCAGCAACGATATTTTGTCGAAGGCATTCCAGGGTCAGTATGGCAAGGCATACCTCTTCAACACCGTCATCAATGTCGCCGAGGGCGTCGCCATCGACCGGCATATGACGACCGGCGTGCATACCGTCTGCGATATTCGCTGCGTCGCGTGCAATGCCGTCGTGGGGTGGAAGTATCTGACCGCCTGGGAGCCGTGCGAAAAGTATAAAGAGGGCCGATACATTCTCGAGCGGAATTGCATCGTGGAAGTTCCGTAGCCGCGGGGCGAGTGCATCTCTTGCCTTCCTGCGTGGACCTCCGCTCTTTTACCCCTTCGGTAGGGCTTCTGGGCGGCAGCGATAGCCATAGAGCCACGCCAGCATGCCGGCCAGCCAGATCCCCGCGGTCTCGGGCGGGTCCACCATGGGACACGTCGAGATAGAGCCCGCTGCCTTCGTGAAGGGGAGTCTTAGCCGCCTGCATCCCAGGTGCTTCTGCAGTCGGGCTGCTACGTGTTGGCTGCCACGTGGACCTGTGAATCAGGTTGATCCTGGGGTCTCCGTCCTCCATGCGTGGTCGCGTGGGGAGCATTGGACCCCCTGGCTGAGCTACCAGCGATGCGATGCGATGCGATGCCATGCCATGCCATGCCATGCCTTGCGAAGTCATGCCCGACTCGGCACTTGATCGGCGCTCGATCTCTTACCCGGCCAGCAAGGTCGTTTGCGTCGTCCGCCGGTCCTGCTCGCGGGGACCATCGTCCAGGGTCCCGCGCTCCGCGGCCCGTCGCCCTGTCCTCCGCTAGGCATCCCGGCGGCGGCCCAGGCGGCGTTTCCGACCCGCTGGCTGGCGCGTGTCCGTGTGCGCGCTCGCGGCGATGTGTCCGACGTCTGTTGTGTAACCGGCGCCGGCACCCGGCGGTGGGCCAGGCGAGAGGAGAACGACCGACGACGCGGTCGGCAGCTCGTGTCGCGGTGCCGGACGCGGCGGTTTGGTGAACCCTCGGGCCGCGCGTTTCCTTCTTTGCTTTTCCTTTTTTCCCGTCTTCCTTGTTGGTTTTCCTAGGGGCCGCTGCCGCTGGCCGCCGTCACCGCGGCCCGCACGGCCCGACCAACCCTCTGCCATCCTGCCACAACAGGACGCCAGGACCGCCGCCTCCGCCGCCTCCGCCGAGACGGCAGCGGCTCGTCCCATCGGGTCCTGCCGGGTGGTTGACGCGTCACGCGTGGGCGGTGGCCGCCGGGTACAGCCGCAGCGACCGCGGATCAGTGATGGCGTGCCACCGTCGCCACCGTCGCCGCCGCCGCCGCCGCCGCCGCCGCCGCCGCCGCGAGTCGCGTGACGCGCGCCGTCGTCCACGGCGGCGGCTACAGGCCTCCGTCATCGGTGGCGCCACGCAGCGCTCGATCGCGTCTGCCGCCCCTCCCCGCGGGCGGTCGACGCGTTTCCCTCGTCCCGAGGTCTTGTCACCCTGCATCGCGCGACCGCAGGACGGTCGGGCCGTGGCGACACGCGACCCGCGACCCCATGCCGGCGCCTGCTTTTGTTTCCGTTGGTCATTATATTCATCGAAGTGAATTCCCTCATGCCGATCCCCGCAGCGGCCCGCAGCGGCCGCCAGGACCGGCGGGCATCGTCATCTCCACGCGTGAGTCCACTACGCGGCGTCGTGGAACTGGAGACTCACGCTGTTCACGCAGTGGCGGTCGTCGGTCGGCGTCGGGAAGCCCTCGCCATGAAACACATGTCCGAGATGTCCGCCGCACGCGGTGCAAAGGATCTCCACGCGCGGCGCGCCTCCCAGGGAGCGGTCCTCGCGGCGCTCGACGGCCCCCGGGATAGCGTCAAAGAACGCCGGCCACCCGCAGCCGCTGTCGAACTTGGTCGTGCTGGTGTAGAGCGGCGTGTCGCATGCCGCGCAGGCATACGTGCCGGCAGCGCGGTGGTGGTTGTAGACGCCGGTGCCGGGGGCCTCGGTGCCCTGCTGCCGGAGCACACGGAACTGCTCCGGCGAGAGGACGGCGCGCCAGTCGCGGTCGGTGCGGGCCTTCGGCCGCGGCGCGGTGCCGCCGGTGCCGTTTGTCGCGCTTGACATGGTGCGTAACCCCAACCACGACGGCGGTGACCACCGAGGCAGCGGCGACGGCGACGGCGCGGACGAGAATGAGCACGACAACGACGACGGCGACGACGGGTCGGCCACGGGACGGGCGACGACACGAGCGAGCCACAGGGCGCCCGGCACGGAGCGATGCCACGAGGGCGACGGGACGGCGGGAGCGGCGGAGGACGCGTGGGGCGGGACAGCAGGACGGAGCCGGCGCCAGCTCACCATGATTCGGCCGAACGATGGCCGGACAAGGAAGAGAAACGTATCGATCGGCGTCCGGGGTGGACCGAAGAGTGATTGGATCGTTCGAACCGGGTGGAGCATGCGATCGGCTGGCGGACGTGCTTCGCCTTGCAGCGATCGGCGCTTGGCCCACTGACGAAGCGCTTTATAACTGAAAAAAAAAAGGTACAACAAAGACAGAGCATGAGCCGGAGTCTGTCAAGACATGACCTGCGCGTGACCACATCGGCGACGTCGACAATGAGCTCACACCCTTGCCGTCACCGCTGCGTGTGGCTTTTGCGCACGACACGTGTCACCCAGCCTTTCGGTTCGGTACGCCGAACGCGGCGCTTCGGCGGACCCTAAGGGTCTTGCGGGGGTCGCCCTGCCCGCGGTCCCACGGCCATCGGGCGGCGGTGGCCGGCGGTGCCGACAGCCCGGCCCCCGACAAAAAAGGGTTGACGATAAAAGAGACGGTTGCCGAGGATTCGAACATCGTCCTCTGACGATGTCGTTTCTCGGTCGGTTAGGCTTTCGTCGCCGCGGACGGCGCCGCGCTGGCGCCAGCGGCCGACGGAGCCGCGTCGAGCGCCGCGGTGATGTCACCGTCGTCGAGCTTCTCCACGGCCTCGATGACCTGGTGGTAGGCAAAGCGAGCCGGATCCTCGTGGAAGGTCTGGACGAGCGCGCGCTTGGTGTCGGACCCCGTCACGTAGAATTCTTGCATCTGGTAGACGAGGTTCTGCGCCTCAGCGGGCGTCAGCAACCCGGTCGGGGGTCGCGCCGCCGCAGCCACCGGGTCCGAGCCGGGAGGGCTCGCCAGCAATGCTTCGGCAGCGGCCTTCGGGCACGGTGTGATCTCGCCCGCCATCAGCACCAGGCCTTTGTCCTGCGCCAGCTCCGTGAAGTGGGTGACCACGAGGTGGGGTCGCGCCGCGGCGCCGTGCGCCTTGTACTCCACGAGCGGCGTGAAGCTGAGCACGCGGCCCTGCCACTCCATCAGCACAAACTCCCAGCCGCCGTCGCGCGGCAGCGGCAGCACAAACGTCGGGCACCGCGCCGCGCGTGCCGCGAGCCGCGCCCAGAAGTCCGACGGCATCACGCCGCTCAGGCTCAGCGCTTTCCGTGCATGGTACCCGTTCCACAGCGCGCCCACCTGCTCCGCTGTCAAGGGGCCGAGCTTCTCCACATTCATCACCGTCGACAGCGTCGGCGTCGTCGGCGGGTCTCGGAAGGCGCGGGGTCGCGCGGGCGACGGCTTGGCCGCCGCGGCTGTCGTCGTCGTCGTCTGCTCAGATGGCGTCGCCTGTTCTGACGGCGCTGCCAGTACCTCCGGTGAAGCAGCAGCAGCAGCAGCGGCGGCGGCGGCGGCATCCTCGGCCTGGTACGCCGCCATGGCGGCCGCCTCGTCCTCGGCGGCCTGGCGCGCCTGGACAGCCTGCTCATCGGCCTCGAAGGCGGCTTGCTCCTTCGCCCGCAGCGCAGCGCGGCGCTCGGCCTCGCGCGCCGCCAGCATCGCCGCGCCGTCCGCATACCCGGCCTCCCGCGCCTTGCGATCCAGCGCCGCCTGGTAGCGCGCCGCGATGGCCTCCGGTGTCGGCGGCGTCGGCGACGGAACGGCGTCGACGTCGGTGGCCGCAGCGCTCCCGTGCAGGAGGCGGCGGCACGGCGCGGCCGTGGTGCGCGGCCGGAAAGGCCGGAGCGGGCGGGCCCATGCGGCGACCGAAGCCAGCGCGGACGTCCGAGCGAGCCGGGCCCATCGCATGGGCCGTGGCGAGGCTGCGGCGGGAAGCATCCTGCGAAGAACAGAGATGAGGCGAAAAAAAAGGGAATTATGCCAACCGATTGGATGGCGTGTGGTACGGTTGGCCTCGCTGAAGCAACAGCGGTACTGTGTGCCGGGCACGTGCAAGGGCAGGAGAATCAAGCAAGGGCGTCGGAGCGCCAAGCGTCGGAGTTCGGTAGTACACCGACGAGCAGGAAGGAAGGGGACGCATCCAGCGCCGCGGTCTACCAACAGACGCGCCCAATGCGATGCGATCCACGCCGCGGCAGCAGATGTCGTGTGCAATGGGCGAC
Source organism: Caulochytrium protostelioides (assembly GCA_003615045.1). Classification (NCBI taxonomy): domain Eukaryota; kingdom Fungi; phylum Chytridiomycota; class Caulochytriomycetes; order Caulochytriales; family Caulochytriaceae; genus Caulochytrium; species Caulochytrium protostelioides. Next base: position 188,281 of record ML014121.1, on the reverse strand, counting down.
ATACGCCGTGTTGGGCGTCAAGGAGACTCCGGCAAAACAGTTATGCGCCTTTGCCTGCCGCCACGAGGGCTCCCCCGAAGGCCCATCGGTCGGGCCTGGGGGCTTGGGCCCCGTCGCGGCGCGGTGGCGCCCGGGCGTGCCTTGATGCGGGACGGTCGTGACGGCGATCACTGCGGCAATGATGGCGATCGCTGCGGCACTGACCGCGCTGACCGCTAGCCAGGCTCCGCATGGCCTCTGGCATGCCACGCGTCCTGCGTCGGCAGGCTTGGATTCGTCTAAATTCGTCGCCACTGGATCCGGTACTCAATCCGCCATTAGCATCCAGCGTATTCGTTCAACCCCTTTCGTTAATCTTGTACGCGTCCGACCACCTCGTTGCCTGCGGACCCTTCATCCTCGCAGTCCAATCACGATCATCAACACTATGTCCGCGTTTCGGATTGCGCTGGTCCAGCTGAAGGTCGGCCTGGACAAGGAGCGCAACCTGGCACGCGCGCATCGGCGCGTGCTTGAAGCCGCTCGGGCCGGCGCCCAGGTGGTGGTACTGCCCGAGTGCTTCAACTCGCCGTATGGCGCACATCACTTCCCGCAGTATGCCGAGCAGCTCGCCACGTCGCGGACGGCCGCGCGGCTCGCGGCCGCCGCGCGCGAGGCCAACGTCACGCTGATTGGCGGCAGCTTCCCCGAGCGCGATGATGCCACGGGCCAGCTCTTCAACACCTGCACCGTTTGGAGTCCCGAGGGCGAGCGCCTCGGCGTCCACCGCAAGATCCATCTGTTCGACATCGACGTGCCCGGCGGGATCCGCTTCCAGGAGAGCGCGACGCTGAGCCCCGGCGCGCGGATGACGGTCGTCGACACGGCCGTCGGGCGCATTGGCATCGGCATCTGCTACGACATCCGGTTCCCCGAGCTCGCGATGATTGCCGCACGCGAGCACCACGTGGTGGCCATGGTGTACCCGGGCGCGTTCAACATGACGACGGGGCCCATGCACTGGGAGCTGCTGGCCCGCGCGCGCGCCGTCGACAACCAGATCTGGACCGCGCTCTGCTCGCCCGCGCGCGGCCAAGGCGCCGGCTACATCGCCTGGGGCCACTCCATGCTCGTCGACCCCAACGGCGACGTAGTCGCTGAAGCCCAAGACCACGTGGCCCCACGCCTGGTGGATGCTGACGGCGACCACGACGGCGATGCCGGCGGCAGCGGCAACGGCGACGCCCCGTCGTCGCCCGTCCACGACGGTGACGAGCAGGGCGAGCAGATCGTGTACGGGACCGTGGATCCCGCGCGCACCGCGGCCGTGCGGCAGGCGATTCCTGTGACGACACAGCGGCGGTTCGACGTCTATACGGGCCCGAAGGCCGTGGCCGACAACGGCGTCTAGATGCGTTTTCTCAAGATCGATCATCTCGGTCGTCTCAAGCCGATCGTGAGTGGGCCAGCCCAGGATATCGCTTGATCGCGGCCACTGCGGCCGTGACACAACCAAGAGCAAGCAAAAATGACATCGCATCGTCGGTTCTCATTGGGCATCGCATCGCATCGCACCGCTACATGTCGCATCGTGTCATGTCATGGCGCCATTCTGATCAGCGACGCCATCCAAATATGATTTACAACCAGTGGGGGGGCGTCACCGATGGCCCGTGGGGCGTGAGCGACGGCGGCCTGGCGGTGCCCAGCAAAACCGACGAGGAGGCGTTCCGTCCCGTGAATGCCGTGGCCTTGGGGAGCGCTGTGAGCGCCGTGAGGACGGACGCTCGTCCCGCAGCAGCCCCATTCGGCTATGGGCACCACGCGGCGGGCATCGCAGGTACGGCATCGTCAGGACCATGCTTCATAACGCTATAGAGTGGCAACGAAGCGAAGCCAAGAACCGCACGAGGCCGCAGCATGATACCGCGTCACGAAGCATTGCTGTATGCTGTGTCGCTGCATGATCCTCGTCTCCGTCGTCATGGCCCTTCAGCGGTATATGGTTCCTCGCCCGTCGTCTGCCGTCCCTCGTCGTTGACGGAACCGGAAGTGGTCTTGTGGCCACGATTCTCTGGGCTGCATCGTCTTGCACGGCCGCTCGCGCCAACCGCTGCGCCTCGTGGAGAGTTCTCTTTCCCTTCGCCGCGCCGACGGGACCTGACGGCGCCGCCCCACTTGCCGTCGCCGTCGCCACTGCTGCCGCCGTCGCCCGGCGTTGCGCGAGCCCCGCAGCGCCTCCCTGCGCCGGTGGGCCTTCGCGGTGCAACCGTCAGAACCCATTCTGGGCTTGACGCCGCTGCTCGTGCGCCCTTCCTCGTCCTCCGACCGCCGAGCGCAGCGTCCGCGCTCTCGTCACGCAGCGTCTTGATCGCGCCACCGCATGGCCCGGCGGCCCGTATAGTGGCCAGCGACGGTAGTCTCGACGTATCGCTCGCTCTCTCCAAAGGGTGGCCGTCGACCTCATCCTCGTACCTATCATTGTCTTGCAATTGCTTCGGTGAAGGACCTTGCTGAGCGCCTTGACGCTGTCTCGGACCAGCGCCTTTTCGATCGTGCTCTCATCCTGCGGTCTGCCTGGCTCGACGAGGCATTGTACCTGGCGCTTGTTCGCATTTCGGAGTGGCTGCTGTCATCCACACCGCCGCTCACACGGTCCGTAGGTCGCCCTTTCGTGGGTTTCCCCGCCCGCATTCACCGAGGAGTGGCCGCCACCATGGCGACGCAACAGTCGACCGCATTCGCCTTCGGGTCGTTCAACAGCTTCTGCGACCAAATCGCCATGTCGCTGTGTCCGCTCGTGGGCCCCAACCCCGCCATCGAGCCCACGTGCTACTCTCGCAACATTGAAATCTCGCGCACGTTGATCTTTGAGCCTGCCACGCTTGTGATGCACATCATCGCGCTAATCATGACGGCGATCATGATTTTCCACATCCGCTCGAAGTATACCGCCGTTGGCCGCAAAGAGATCGTGATGTTCTTCTACATCTACTTTGTCATGACGATCATCGAGTTCCTCACGGTCGGCGGCATCATCCCGACGGCGTCCTCGGTCTACCCGTGGTTCGTCGCTGTCCAGACGAGTCTCACCGTCACGGCGTTCTGGTGCCTCTTCCTCAACGGCTTTGTCCCCTTCCAGTGGACCGAGGACGGCACGCCGCTTTCGCTGTGGTCGATCCGTCTCACGAGTCTGATCATGTTCGTCATTACCTACATTGTCTCGATCGCTACCTTCAAGAACACGGCCGGCCTCAACTCCTCGAACCCTGTCGGCCTCTTTGTGCTCTTCTTTGTGCTCCCGCTCGTCTTCACGCTCATCTACCTCGTGCTGCAAATCATTCTTGTCGTCAATACCCTCGACGACCGCTGGCCGCTCGGCGACATCCTGCTGGCCGCGTTCTTCTTTACGATCGCGCAGATCGTCAACTTTGCCGTCTCCGACAAGATCTGCCGCGTCGCGAAGCACTATGTCGACGGCATGTTCTTCGGCACCATCTGCACGCTTCTCGCCGTGATGATGGTGTATAAGTACTGGGACTCCATCACCAAGGAGGACCTCGAGTTCTCGGTCGGCGGCAAGAACAACATGTGGGAGATCCGCGATCCCTTGCTCAGCGACGACGCGATGGCCGCCCAGGCCCATGCCCAGGCCGCCAACAAGCCCGCCGACCACCGTGGGTCCGTGATGGCCCACCCGGCCTACGGCGCGACGGGCGTCGCCGCGCCGCCCATGTCCCAGCAGCCCACGCAAACGGCGTTCCGTGCTTGACGTTGCCGTCGTGTTCGCTCGCTGACATCGACGTCTGTCTTTCTTGACATGTCGACCTCTTTCCATGCCTCGTCTCTCATCCCACATCACCCCACCCTGCCTTGTGTCCGGCGGACCACACGCTTCTTTTTTCTCTTTCTTTTCTCATTTATATTGTCTTTCTGAATTTTTGATGTTGTTCATACCAGTCGGCGCGCAGCCAGCCAGAAAGGCACGCGACCATCGTCTTTGATGGCCGTCGGGTTGATGGCTATGGTCGCTATGGCGGCACAATCGTCGTTGGTCATTGGTGCTCCACCCCAAGCCAGATATCGTCCAGACTTTAGTAGCTCTGGACGCCTCGCCGTCGAGCTTCCCGCCACCAGCGCCAACCCCCGTTTGTTCCCTTTTGCCCTCCGTGTGCGCTTCCTCCCGCGCGGACCCGGCCTGGGCGCCCCGCCCACCCTCGAGAAGGCCGCGCACCCCCGCGGCGCGGACTTTAGTTCGTGCTGTTGCCGCTCACACCGGTCCCCGACCTCGCTGGCAGCGCTGGCTGGCATCGTGCGTGCGCGACCTTTGCCACGTGAGTCGGGCCGCTGGCGCTTCCGAAGTTTGTCTCGTGCTCGTTCCTCAGCGGCCTCGCGCGTCTCCTCGGCCTCGACCCTCTCGACCCTCTCTGGTGCGCTGCCCTGCCCTGCCCTGCCCTGCCCTGCGCTGAGCTGAGCTGCGCTGCGCTGCGCTGTGCTGAACTGAGCTGAGCGGCGTATGAACCCGCTCGCTCCTCCTTTACCCCCACCTCTCAGTGTTTAATAGTCGCCCTCGCGCGTGCGGACCTCCCCCGCGCCACAGCGAAGCAAAGAGGGCGCTCCGGCTACCTGCTCTCCTTCCTGCTGCTGCTGCTGCTGCTGCTGCCGCCGCCGCCGCTTCGTAGCGCCGCCCTTTTCTCGGCCGACAACGACGACGACGACGCCTCGTCTGCGAGCATGCTGGCTGCGACGCGGTGGACCCGCGGCGCGTCCGCCGCGCGGGCCTCGCAGCTGCCGCGGGTGACGCCCTCCGGCCACACTTCCACCCCGCATGTCGCACCGGCACCCGCATCGGGCTCGACACCGCCATCGAGAGCGCTGGCAACCACCCGCACCACCGCGGCCGCCGCGCCACCGCCGGCCGCTGCCGCCAACGATGCCGTGGTGCAGACGAGTCTGCCGGGCCTCGGCGCCGTGTATGCCCAGGCCACGGCCTACCTGGAGCGCGTGAAAGCCATGCCGTCCACGAGCGCGCTCGACAAGGCCTACACGAAGTATGCGCACCGACAGGCCTTCACGGCCGCGCAGGGCTCGCGGGCGGCGCTGCGGGGTGCTGCGGCGACGCTCACGACGGCGCCCGCCGTCATGACGAGCCTCGCGCGCGACTGGTACCGCGGCACGGCGCTGCCCCGCCTCACGGCGAGCGCGCGCCGTGACGGCATCGACGAGGATACCTTTGGCGTGTGGCCGACGCAGCAGGACGCGAGCGCGCTCGACGTCGAGGTGCTGCCGACCTTCGAGCACTGCACGTGGCAGGTCGCCGACGGCACCGGCGTCGCGCCGCAGCACGCGTTCGTCTCGCCTCGCGTCCGCATCCGCACCTACGACGACCGCCTGCGCCACTTCACGCTGGCGCTCACGGACCTCGACCGCCTCAGCCCGAACGACCGCCAGGCCGCGGCGTTCTGCCACTGGCTCGTCACCGACATCCCGGTGACGCGCGAGGCCGTGATCAAGGGCGGCGCGAGCCACGTGCTCGCCGCCGACCAGCTCGCGGCCGTCTGGCCGCCGGCCGCCGACGCCGCGCTCGAGGCCAAGTTCGCCCACCTCGAGCCGCGGCTGCGTTCGTTCCCGTCGCCGCCGGCCGCCGACGCGCCGCGCGAGCCCCTCGGTCGCGAATGGCTGCCCTACCTCCCGCCGCACCCGCCGCAGCAGGTCCCGCGCCAGCGCCACCGCTTCGTCCTCACGCTCTGGGAGCAGCCCAATGGCCCGCTCGACCTGGATCCGGCCACCACGCCGCTCGAGACGCTGTTCGGCCCCGAGGCCGTCGCCGCCCACCAGCGCGTCCGCGAGCCTGTCGCGATCCCGCAGCGCCGCCTGAAGGCCCACGAGCCGGGCTATGTGGCGCCGCCCGCCGAGCTCCACGACCCGCGCGCCGAGGAGCTGCTGCGTCCCGCGGACCGGCTGCTCGCGGGCCCGGCGCTGCGCCTCGCGCATGCGCACGGCCTGCGCGCCGCGGGCGTCGCGTGGTTCAGCACGACGTGGTCGGTCGTCACGTCGACCGTCTTCGAGGCGCTCCAGCTCCACGAGCCGGTCCTCGCGACCGTGCGCGACCACCAGGTCCGCGAGGTCATCCGCAAGATCCACGCCGCCAAGACGCACATGGACGGGGTCGACGACGTCGCCGCGCAGCCTGCCATGGCCAAGCCCTACGCGCCCATCGGCCAGGACGCCGACATGGCCGCCGTCAACGCCGGCAAGCCCTTCGTCTACCAGTCGCCGCGCCTCGTCACGCAGCGCATGGTCGCCCATCTCAAGGAGGAAGCCGCGCAGCGCGAAAAGAGCAAGAAGCCCGCCGCGCCGGTCCCGGAGCCGGACGTGCGTCCGCGCCAGCCGCGTCTCTCCATCATTGCCCAAGCCGCCCGCATCAAGGCCCGCCAGCAGGACCCGGCCGCCCAGCATACTGGCCCGCTGACCGAGAAGGCCATGCCGCGCCGTTCTCGCTTCCACAACGTCTAAAACCGGCGACGCCGGCGGGAGACAGCTGCATACGGCATCCATCAAGATGCATGCCCCTCCCACTCTTCCCCCCTCTCCCTTTTTCCCCCCTAATCTCATGTTCTCTGTTCAATGAAGCTAGTCGGCGACGACGCGGCCATAGCCGAAAGAGGTCTCGAAATCGCGCGCCGTGAGTTGCCCGTCGAGCGCGCGTCCGCCCTCGTTAAAGACGGAGTATGCCGAGGCGCCCGCGCCGTCGGCGGCTCGCGTCCAGTAGCCGCGCGGCGCGACCTTGCGCTCTCCACGCCACGTGTAGCCCGCCGTCGTCTCCGCCAAGCTCCGCCACAGCATGAGCAGCAGCGAGACAATGAACACGACGGAGCCCCAGCCCGCGTAGATCGCGGCCATCTGCACGCAGGCGTACGCCGCGAAGGCGCGGGAGGCCACGTGGCGCCGCAGGAGCCCCTGGAGCCATCGGCGCTCGGGCGCCAGCGTCGCGACGGCGGGACGCGCCGCGGGTGGCCGCACCACGACAGTGTCGGTCTCGATGGAGGGCGCGGCGGCGCCGGCAGCGGCAGCGGCGATGCGGGCGCGCGCACGCTCGCTCAGTAGCGGGCCAGTCCGCGGCACAACGTCTGTCGTGATGGCCTCCGCGGTCGATGGCCGCCGGCCGGCGAGGGGGGCGGCCGCCACCGTCGAGGCGTCCATCGGTCAGCGGTTGCGAAAAAGAAAAATGTGGGATCGATGCCTAGCTGTCGCCGAACGTCTCGCGCCGTTCAAGCGCGGTTCAAAGCAACGCCAGTAGAAGTCGTGCAGACGCGGCAGCAGCGGTCAAGGAAACGATGACAACCGTCCAGTGAGCATGGCGCAGCCCTGCGAGAGATAAAAAACCGTTGTGAAGCAGCGGTCTTGCAGATGGGGATCGGCCGAGCACCGTCATAAGCGGCTTGCGCGATGCTGCCCGCCAACCAACCGTCGATCGGGAATGGTACCGTCTGCGGCCATCGACACTACTATGGAGACCGTAGTCGATGAATAGGGGATATGAGAGGGATATGAGAATGCGTCCTTCAGCCGGCTCATCGGAATGGGCCGTGCAAGGCGTGCCGATCCCTCCGTTGTATGGGGAGGAGGCGGGCGAGCTGCTGTCTCGTCCAGAGAGTCCATGGGGCCGGCACCGGTGATGTCGGCAGGCCCGACCCAGCGCTGCGCCATCGGGGAGGCGGTGGGACGGCGGCGACGCGGGTCCTTCTGTCGAGGCTCGAAGAAGGGCTCATCGTCATGCTAACAAGAGAAAAACTCCGCATGGCGCGGCTGCGGCCGACGCGGGCTGGTCGTCACCAGGGGTGCGGGCTACAAGCCACAAGGCGATCCACATCGGGCGGTATGACGCCCGCATCTCGCGTTCGCCTTCAGGATCCAGCGTGACATGAAGTTGGGCAGTGGTTCAGGGTGGCTCCAGGGATGGAGAGGTGGGAACGGCTTACTTTGCCGCCAAGCGAACGATAGTCGCTGGGCTGGCGGTGTGACGGTGAGATGAGCGATGGCGGGCGGGAAACGAACCATGGGCGTCGCTCAAGCATCCCCCCTTGGATCTTGCTGCAAGCATCATCGTCGACCGCCGCCATCCCGTTGCTGTCGCCAACACTGCCTCCTTGCCTCTTTTCTTTCGTGTCCACGATCATGTCCGTCACGATGAAGGACTTCCAGCGCGAGTTTATCCAGTTCGCGCTGGACCACGAGGTCCTGCGGTTCGGCGCATTCACGCTCAAGTCGGGCCGCACCTCGCCGTACTTTTTCAACCTCGGCCAGTTTCAGACGGGCAAGGCGCTCGCGCAGCTCGGCAGCTTCTATGCCCGCGCCTACCAAGCCCTGCTCGCGGAGGAAGAGGCGGCGGCGGCAAGCCCGGCCGCGCCGCGCGTGCTCTTTGGCCCGGCCTACAAGGGCATCCCCATCGTGTCCGCAATGGCCGTGAGTCTCGCGGATCGCCACGACATCGACGCGCCCTGGGCCTTCAACCGCAAGGAGAAGAAAGACCACGGCGAGGGCGGCCAGCTCGTGGGCGCGCCCGTTGCCGGCCGGCGCGTGCTGATCGTCGACGATGTCATCACCGCCGGCACCGCCATCAACGAGAGCATGGTGCTGCTGCGTGCCGCGCAGGCCGAGGTCACAGACGTGCTGATTGCGCTCGACCGCCAGGAGCGCGCCTCCGAGACCGACCCGCTGTCAGCGATCCAGAAAGTCGAGCAGACCCACGGGGTCCGCGTGCATACCATCATCACGCTCGCGCATGTCATGGCCTACCTCGAAGAGAAGGGCGAGACGGCAATTCTTGAGACGATGCGGCCCTATCAAGCCAAGTATGGCATATTCTGAACCGCCATCGCGAGCGACATGCTACACCTTTCTTGTGGGTCCGTGGTTCTGGCACCAAAACACCAGCGCTTTTCCTCGCGGATCCGACGACATGTTCGTAGCCAGTTTTTTTAAATACTTTGTTTTTGTATTTTTATCTTTGTTTATCGGCACAGGAAGGCACGTCGGCGATTAAGCCGTCATGCTGAGGATCTTGGTCAGGTTGGTGATCGCGAGCTGCTCACGGACAATGACCGGCGCCGGGTGGGCGGACTCAGGGATCTGGACAGTCTTCTCACCGTTGACGTCGGCGATGGTCCAGCCCATGGTCTCGGCCCACTGGGCGAGGTCGGCGCCCGACAATGCGAGGTACTCCTCGACGTGGGCCGCGGCAAGCGACTGGAAGGTCAGGCTGATGGAGCCCGAGATGAAACGGCGGATGCGGGCGTCGAGGGCCTCATACACGGACTCGCTGTCGGCGGCGCTCATCTCGGAGGTGACAAAGTCGGAGCCCTTGGGGCCCGACTTGGCGTTCCATTGCTGCCAGAAGCTCTTGTAGTGGGCCGACTCAAGGGCGGCGTGGCACGCGCAGAGGGCCTGGACGGCACGGTCGGTCAGCATCGGCTTGCTCAGCAGCGCGAGGCACAGCGAGAAGTCGACGTCCGGAAGGGCGCCGAGCGCGAGCTGCAGAATCGCACTCACGACGGGCGCGTCGGCGCGGTCCGGGTTGAACTGGTAGAGCTTCAGCAGCGCGAGGTTCGCGTCGCGGTCGAAGTGGTCATTGACCAGCTGGTCCTGGACATACTCGACGAGGTTCGGAATCAGGTTGTGATTGTAGCGGTTGACGGTGTCGACGATGTGGTGAATCTCCATCGGGCGGTTCGGCGGGCACGGCACGAGCGGCTCCACGGGCTCCTGGGCCTCCTCTTCGTACTGGTCATCCTGGTTGTACTCCTGGTTGTCCGCCTGGGACAGGCGCTCCTCGTCGTACTCCATAGCGGCGAGATGGGCTCGTGTCGACAGCGTCGCAGGAGGGATACCACAACAGCAACAACAAAAGTGGACTATAAACCGTGGAGCGAGGCTGCTCAGTGTCACAGGCAAGGAGCGATGAACGATGGACAGTCAACGGCGACGAGTGAACGGGAGATGGCGAGGCGTTCTGACGTGCATGCCATCACGACACAGAATGACGAACGCGGTCTTCTCATACGCAAGTCAAGCTGAAGGCTGTCGACGCAGCATGTATTATCGCTTATTCCATCTTTTTTTTTTGAGTTTCATCGACCTCCGCCGGCCATGCTCGTGGCCTCGCCATCGTCGCATTCGCATGGCCCAGCCCCACGCCCGTCCAGCAGCGACAGGTGGGGGAGTATCGCCGTCGTCCTTCGCGTGAGGCGAGGCCAGCCCGCCCGCCAGTGGGACGACATGCCGAGCCGGTGCCCGCCCGCGCCCAAAGCTTGTCTCTCGCTCTCGCCCCCGCCGAGCCGAAAGGACCCCCGCTCGACCGCCGTCGCCCGCCTAAAAGTCCGCCCCTCGGCCCGCCTCACACTCCTCGTTTCTCAAATATCGCCCGTCTGCTTCGCCAGCCGCAAGGAAAGGAGCGTCGCACGGGTACGAAACATCCCAGATAGATTCGAGTTGAGTCGGTCAGGATCCAGGATCATGCATCACGGAACAAAGATAGTGCATCTGGCGATCACAAGATGATAGCACCATGCATGAGACCCCTTGTGATGCCTTTGCCCTGCCTCGGATGTGAGACGCCCCCGATGGGTTCTACGAGCGGGCGGGGATGTTGCGGCCCGTAGATGGGCCGATGGCTCCTGAGAGAGCGTTGCTCACGACAAGAGACGCTGCAACGCATCAGCGTTGCTGACAATGCCGGTAGGCATGGTCGGGTAGGCATGGTCGGTAACCCGCTGGGTCAGACAACAAGTGGCGCCGCCCAGCCGAGCCCCCGTGCCGCTCGTGGACGCGGTTCCGCACCATTCTGGTCGACGAGTTTCGGACGACCCAGATGCATGTCGAGACGAATGACCTACTGATCAAGGTGAAAACTCGGGACCCGACGGCCGTGCCGATCTCTCGCGCGACCCGGGCGGGCGCTCCCTCAACCGCGCCGGCGCCGGTCAACGGGGTTCGCAGGACCCGGGTGTGTGCCCCGATGCATGAGATTCTGAGACCGGATCAAGGCGACAGGGGGGCGTGGTTCAAGGATTGCTGTGGTGTGAAACCACCAACGGTAAGTTCGTCAACCGCAATCTCAATGCCGCGTTGACCATCCGACGCTGCCCGGCCATGCGGGTCAGCCCAGAGGCGTTGTGCCGCAACCCCGGGCAAGACCTGCTGCGGCCCCTGGTCGTCAAGCTCAGATGAACCAAATGGCACCTTACATATCCAATGTGATCGTTGACGACCAGATAAAAGAAAATGAAATGAAATGAAATGAAATGAAAACATCAACATCATTCTTACTACGCCGAAGAGACGAGGCGACTGACCGATGCAGCCACGACTAAGTTCAGCAAGCAGCAAGCATCGACGGCGCCATCCCTGGCCAGCGCTCCGAGGGGGGCCCCGCGCCGGCCGCCGAATGAGCCGGCCAAGCCAAAGCTGCCCCGACGCTGTCCGCCCTGTTCGGTCTCGACAAAAGCGGCGTTCGAACCGACCGACGATGATTAGGCGGCGCACGGGCCCAGTGCTCCGTGGCGGCGACAACGACGACAGCGACTCGGGCGCGCGGTCGCCACACCCATCACGGGCGATGCGTATCGCGACTCATGACCACTGTTCCTCGACGCATGATCCTACGGGCCGCGGAGCGGATCGCGACCACCTTATCAAAAGTGTCGCGCCGGGCGCTTCCCAGCCGCTCCCTGCTCCCGTCTCCGACGGCGACGCCAGACTGCCGCGTCTCACGGTGCCACCTGCGACCGCCACCATCGCCGCGTGACCGTCCCGGCCACCGTCCATCGTCCACTATTCACGTCGTATGAATCAAGCTGCCCGTGGTGCCCTTCTGGCTTGACGCGCTCGTCTACTCGCCCTCGTGTACGCGGTCGTACCGCCGTCCTGTTCCACGCGCTTTGTCTTTGTCTTTGTCGCGTGGCGCCTGTACCGTCGTCTTCCTGAGACTGGGGCGCTCAGATTCGCAAGGCCCAGCGGAATCTCTTGACCGTGCTACGGCTGCTGCGGCTTTTGCCGTTGCCTTGACGGCTGCCGCTGCCGCGAGGGCGGTTGTTACCACCGCACCTGTCGTCGGGGACCCGACCTCGCCTGCTCACGGTCCAGAGACGCCGCTGCTCGCCCGGGCCCTCCGTGCTCTCGGTGACCCACGGAACGATAATAAGGACGCTGACGACGCCAACGACGCTCACCAGCGCATCAGGCCCGGGTCGGCCTCTCGTCTCCCTCCACGCCTTCTGGCCGTTTGCCTTCTGGCACCGTCGCCACGTATCACTCTCTCGAGCACGCCGCTCGGGCCCGGCGTTTTGGCGCGACGCCGCCTGCTCCTCATCTCCACCGGGGGCAACGCTTCCGCCGACACTGCGCCCGCGTCCTCGGGTCCTGTCGCCCTTTCAGTGGTCCCCGTGCCGCCTCCGCCGCCGCCACTGAACGTGGTGGATCCACGGGTGCGCGACGTCCGCGATGGACGCTGATCGTCCCGGCGGGGGCGGCAGCGACGGCGCTCGTGGTCCCGGGCCAGGCCCCGGCCAGGCGCCCCGGTCGACACGCGGCGGCGCCTTCTCCAGCTGGGGCGGCGGCGGCGGCGGCGGGTATCGTGAATCGCACCGATTCCCGCGCGACCGCGACAGCGATGATCTTCGGTCACGCGGCTATCGCGGGCGCGACCGCGACTGGGACCGCGACCGCTTCGATCACCGGTTCCACAACGACCACGGCGGCCACGGCGGCGGCGGATGGTCCCGCGACCGACGTGACCGCGACCGCGACCGCGACAGAGACCGCCGCGGCGAGTTCTCACGCGACCGCGACCGCGATCTCGACGCGGAAAGCGACCGCCACCGCGCCGGTGGCCCACGCCACCGCACCCGCCCCCTCGGCGTGGACCGCGATCGTGCGAGCCGGTCCCGCGCAGACCGCGGCGGCCCCCGCGGCAGGCCGCCGCCGGCCGTCGGCAGCGACGCCGACGCCGCTGAGCCATGGGCGGTGCCGCCGGCCGTGCCACGGCCAGCCGCCACGGCACCGACCGGCGCGCCCTCCGGCAGCGGCGCTCCGGTACTCGCCCCGGGCGCCGCTTCGCCGGGCGCCGTCGCGCTGCGGCCCATCGGCGACGCGCCCACGGACGAGGAGCGGCGGCCCGATCATCCGGACGATGACCGCGGCTCGGTAGACCGCGCCGACCATGATCGCCGCCACAGCTTCAATGACAATCACGGCGATGGCGACGTGGCCAACGACGACGACCGCGAGGCGCATGGGGACGGCCGTCACGACGAACACCTGTCGCCGCGGACCGATGACGACCATGAGGAGGAGGGCGATGAGGACCATAGGGACAGCGATTCGGCAGCGTCGAGGCACGACGTCCCTGCCGACGACAGCGGCAACCCATCGCCGTCGCGCTTTGTCTCCATCCTTAAGCCGGGCGAGCAGTCGCTCCACTTCGTGACCGTGCACACCAACTTCAATCAGTACATTGCGATGGCACAGGTCGGCGAGGGCACGTACGGCAAAGTCTTCAAGGCGCGCTCGCTGGTCGACCAGAACCAGTTCTTTGCGCTGAAGCGCGTACGCATCGAGACCGAGAAGGAAGGATTTCCTGTCACGGGCATGCGCGAGGTGCGCCTGCTCAACACCCTGCGGCATCCGAACATCGTGCGGCTCTGCGACATCGTCTCGGACCCGAGTCAAGAGGACGGGCAGATCAACCACGGCCGCGGCACTGCAGTATACATGGCCTTCGAATACCTCGATCACGACCTCATGGGCTGGCAGTATGGTGTCAGCATGGGCCAGCTCCCGCCATGGCAGGAACCCCATATCAAGTGCCTCGCGCAGCAGATGTTCAGTGGCCTCGCTTACTTGCATAGCCGCAACATCGTGCATCGTGATCTCAAGGGCGCGAATCTTCTGATCAATAACCGCGGCGAGCTCAAGCTCGCGGACTTCGGCCTCGCCCGCAAGCTTTATGAAGACCCGCGCATCGCCGACTACACAAACCGTGTGATTACCATGTGGTACCGTCCGCCCGAGCTGCTGCTGGGCGCCACGCAGTACGACTTTGCGGTGGACATCTGGTCTGCCGGGTGTATTCTGCTCGAACTGTTCCTGCAGAGCGCCCCCTTCAAGGGGCGGACCGAATTTGACCAGATGCTCTCGATTTTCTCCAAGTGCGGCACGCCCACCGAAGCCATGTGGCCGGGCCTTTCCCAGCTGCCGTGGTGGCGCATGATGCAGCCACGGGGCGTCGCGACGCCTGACTGGGAGGCCCTGCGCCGCAACAAGGCGGGCGCCGTCGTTGTCCCCCAGTCGACGATGGCCTTTGCCACCGAGCTCCTCGTCTACAATCCGGCTAAGCGGCTGACGGCGGTGCAGGCGCTGGCCCATCCGTACTTTCAAACCGAGGCGCCGCCGCCGTGCACGCCGGCCGAGATGCCCGTCGCTCAGCAGAGCTGGCACGAGCTCGAGGCCAAGGGTCGCGACCCCATCGCCCATCCGGCCGCTGCCGCCACCACCGCCATGAACGCGCCGCCGTATAGCGCCAACGGCGTCTATGGGGCCGGCGCCGCGGGCGCTGGCCTGGCCTCGGGAAGCGGCGGCGCCTACCCGGGCGCCGGGAGCGCCTCGGGGCTCAACGGCACCGGCGGGCTCGCGCGCAGCCGCGGATCCCGCGGCGCGTCGGGCAGCTATGACACGACCGTGGTGCCCTTGCCTGTCAACGAGGTGGCCGGTCCCTTCGGCGCCTATCTGGCGCGGCCGAGTGAGCCGCCCTTGGGCATGATGCATCCGCCGCCGCCGCCGCCGCCGCCGCCGCCGCCGCCGCCGCCGCCGCCGCCACCGGAGCCGTCGATGTCCCCCCCTCCGCCGCCGCCAGCCCCGCCAGCGACGGTGACGACGAGCAAGCCGGCGCGATCGCCGTCGGCGGCGGATGCGTCGACGCAGGGCGCCGCGTCGGTCTCGAGCGACCGGCGAGACCGACGCGGTGAGGGACGAGCTCGCGTCTCACGGCCGCGGGAGGAACGCGTCCGGTGGGACCGACTCGGCCGGCGCCGCGAGCATACGATCGGCTTCACACGGATGAGTCGCGCGCTCTTTTCGGCCTTCCTGGAGCCGATGTCGCCAAGCGCTGATGAGTCGTGAATTCCACGCTTGGATGGGTCGTCATTGCATGAGCCCGTGAGGTCTCGTCGTGCGGGTCTGTTCGCCCGTCTGCTGATTCTATATACCCCCTGTCCTGCCCGGAAGACCTGCGACGCCTATGCCACGTACGCTGGTATTCAGATGCCCCGTGCTGGCACGAGCAGGCTTCCCCGGTCGTGTTATTAGATGATCTTGGTGACTGACGCAGATATACGTCGGGACAAACATGAGATTTCGAGGATTGAGGGATGGGATGGGGGGGGGCATGCCCAGCGAGGCTGAGCACGTCAGGTGGGCGGTCGCGGGAAGGCGGGCGAGCTGGAGGCTTGCGGAGGTCGCCGACCTAGCTTCGACGTCGACCCGATCACCCTCGGCAACCGCCCGGTCCAATCGTCAGCGCCATCGCGGACGCCGCTGACGGCGACGGTGTGTTGACGGCCCAACTGGACGTGAGTCGGTGCGTGAACACTCTGAACACCGGCACATCTTCTGCTACACTGCCGCGCGACGATGGATTCGTCGGGCGACGATCGATGGATGCGATCTGGTGCGGCAGAAGAATTCCCTACTCTGCGGCTGCGCTCAGAGTCATGGATATCGGAGGGCTTCAGCATCGCCGTCCGCTTGACTCGGCTACCCTCCCTCATCCACGACGAGTCGTATCCCCGCCAACTGGCCACACCATCGATTGCTGCGCCTGATCGTTGATCCCCTTGCCAGTCGCTGCTGCATTAATACTGCTGACGCCGTCGACGCCACGCGGTTTTTCAAAAGCGCCCCACGCAACCTGCTTGGCAGAACGGCCTCATCGACCAGCGTCGTCGCACCCAGGCCTCCGTTGATCCTCGCTTCAAACCGCTTCGTACCCAACGCTTGATCCCTCTAGTTGGCATCATTGGCAACATCGCGGGAAAGCCTAGTGATTGGTGCAAATTTGTTTTTACGAGATTGGAGCCCCCCACCTTCACTGACGAGCAGACAACCCACGCAGCGTTGCGTTCGTTGCGAAGTGTCGTCTCCGTTACTGCGCGATCCGGGGTGTGTGACCTCCCGCACGGACTGCGTGAGAATAGAAGCGTCCCGATTGCCGCCTAGAGCACGGCCTTTATCATGGTAACGATCATTTGGCTTGCTGAGGAGATATCGACTGGCATGGGCCATCCCATGCTGTTGATTTCGAAACGATGATATCGATTGATGTCGAGCGACTTCATCGCTGCTCGTCGACAGCACATGGGTGCATGAATACTTGTACAAATGCTTGACTTACTCATGTTCATCTCTCACTGGGCATGGCGATGATACTCTGCGGTGCATGGTATGCAAAACGAACCAATGGTGGCGGTTGACGTCATGCGGGGGATGATGGGATCCTACGAGGTTTAGTCGGAACGCAAGGATACAAAGCTCGAGCGGAACAATGATCCGAAGGAGCTGGTCGAGCTGGAACAGACGCTGACGCGGTTGACGGCCCACAAAGGCGTGCAAGGCCTCGTTGTGCTGGCGCAAGACTCAGGCAACGTGATCCGCACCACGCTGGACAACATCCAGACGCAGCAGTATGCCAGCCTCGTGACAGGTCTTGCGTCGCGTGGCAAGAGCGTGATTCGCGACCTGGACCCCGAGGACGATCTCACATTTCTGCGGATTCGCAGCAAAAAGAACGAGGTAAGCACACCGCTGTTGTGGAGATGAGAAAGCGGAATGAACATCGCCAGGGTGGCCAGCCCGTGATTTTCATCGATTCACCCGTCGTTTTTTTTCTCTTTTCCTGATGTCGCACCGTGCATGTGTTTGTGCCCGTGGCTGGACATGCCATATGTCCTGGACAATGTCCAATCGGGCTGGCCATCTACTTCCCGCGTTCGAACCACCCTCTAGATTATGGTGGCACACAGTAAGTTGTGGCTTCTCCCTTCTGCAGCGCCGTTTGGCGATGCTCTGGCGGCGTGCTGCCGCGCGGCCATCGCGACCCGGACCGCCGCGAGGCACGATGGCCGCTCCCCCCGCCCTCCTCATCGCACCCGCAAGCTGTCGCTCTCTGGACGAGTGCGCGATGGTCGCCCCCCGGCGATGCTTGAGTATTCTGCACTCCTGCGACCGTGTCGGCTTCAGCGGCCATGAAGGGGTGTGCCGCCGACCCGCTGCGAGCCTTCCCTCGGCTGGCGATGGGAGCGGGCGGGCGGGCTTTGGCGCGGGCTCTCGCGCGCTAAGCACGCGATGAAGGAGGCCCGTGAAAGACGGGTTGGGCCCGCCTACGACCACACCGCTCCGGCGCTGGCCACGACAGCTGTTTCAACCTTGAACAGCGCTTGAAATGGAACCCTCAGCCGCGTCAATCGACCTTTCCTGCGCTGACTCACGCTCCGAATGGGCCTTTTTCTTTTTTTTATATTTTGATGCGTCGATGCCCATTTTCCCTTATGCGATGCCGCCTTCGACTCGCGCTGCTGCACGCCACTTATCTGAAATGTGCCGGTCATGCTGGTGGTCAACAACGCCCTGTCTTGGCAACCGCGGGGGTATGTTGGTGACGTGTGCGGGCCGTGCGATGCCGCTGCTTCCGGCTGGACCGAAATGCACCGTGCTGCGCGCTGTAGCCAAGCAATATCTGATTGTCGTCCTTCAGAATCCCAAGGAATTGTAAATTCAAGGCTTATGTTCATTTTAATTGCCCAGCATTTCCGCACCGTTCTGGTCGACGAGTTCCGGACGCCACAGGTGCATGCCGAGACAGATGAGGTCCTGAAACCGGGTCAACGCTGGCGCCAGCGGACCGTGGTCCGATGTTTGCCGTGGAGCGATTCTCCCTATGGCAAGTTTGTGAACCGCGACCTCAATGCCGCGTTGAACATCCAACGCTGCCTGGCCTTACCCGTCAGCCCGGAGGCGCTGTGCCGCAATGGGTAAGCGGGGCTGCAGCCGGGGCCAGGGTCGGGAAGCTCATCCAGAGATGAACCAACTGAGCGATATGCGCTACGGGCTCGGTGGGGGACCCCTGGGGGCACCACGGAGAGGATGGTGTGCGTGTGAGGTTAGGATGGGCCTATGGATGAGCATACGTTGTCATGTATGTACATTTAAAAAAAGTGTGTGTGTGTGTGTGTGTGTGTGTCACAGCGACAGCAGGGAGCCGCCAGTGGAAAGCAAATGGGTATTGGATCACAAAGAAGAAAAAAATGCCGAAGCGAAGCCCGCGATATTACGACAGCATGGTCGGGAAGACCATAGAACGCGCCATAGAATGGACCGCGCTAGACTCAGGGGGGCGGCTCAGACGGCCAAACAAGGCGTCGTCGTTCTGGTGTTGCGTTTCGTCGTCCGACTGCTGTGGCGGCGACTGCAACTGAGCGTACGCCGCGTGGCGCGCGTACCGCGCCGCATGCCACGCTGCATGCCGGGGGCTTGCTGAAGTTGCCGCCGCCATCGCGGCCGCCTGCAGACTGTGGCGGTCGCTGGCGTCATG
This sequence comes from Caulochytrium protostelioides, assembly GCA_003615045.1. Classification (NCBI taxonomy): domain Eukaryota; kingdom Fungi; phylum Chytridiomycota; class Caulochytriomycetes; order Caulochytriales; family Caulochytriaceae; genus Caulochytrium; species Caulochytrium protostelioides. Next base: position 169,659 of record ML014121.1, on the reverse strand, counting down.
CGGCGACGGCGGCACGCCGCTCCCGGACGCCGAGGCTGCCCTTGCGGGGTGGCCCGCCAGCGGCAGCAGCTTGTGCATGGACGCCGACGTCAGCGGCGTCGTCGGCGTTAGCGGCGCGTCCGGCGCCAGACGTAGCGTGGCGCTCGAGTAGACGCCGCGCTCCGAGTCAAACCACAGGGACTGGAAGCGCGGCCCAGTGGGCGCCTGAACGGCGGCGTCCGTCGGTGCTGTCGGCGCCGCCGACGCCTTCGCGGCAGAAGCCGCGGTGACGGTTGAAGCATCGGTGGCGGTAACGGCGGCGCTGGAGGATTCGGCGCCGGCGGCGCCCGCGGCTCCACCGGCGCCGCACGCCTCAAGGGTATCATCAGCGATCTGCCACACCATAATCGGGGTACGGTCGTGCGAGGGCGCGGTGCGCGGCGTCGTGGTGCGGCTGTCCGCGTTGGCCCAGGCCACCGGGGACGTTGGATCTTCCGAGCTGTTGGCGAACCCATGCGATGCGAGACTCGGCGACTGCGACGAGTACGAGAGCGGATAGACGGTCGCAAAGCGGTACGGGCAGTGGACGAGGGTGACAAGACCGGCGACCGCGATGTCGCAGGCCGGCATGCGCTCGCGCTTCCACCTCGGCGCCGTGGGTTCGGCGCTCGCGAGGCTGCGCTTCTTGCTCGCTTCCGCGGAGGACGGGCGGCGCGGGAGCGTCGTCGCCGCCGCCGTCGGCGAGGAGGCGGTGGTCGGCGAGTGAGAGCGGGCAGGCGTCGGCACGGACAACGGAGCGTGCGACGGATCGGTAGACGGTGTTGAACCTTCGGCGCGAGCATCAACCGAGGACAGGGCACGGGCCGCGGGCGGTGGCGGCGAGGCCGGCGCCGAAACCGTTCTCCTCTTGGCACTATCGAGCGTGAGCGCGGCTGGCAACGGCGTCGGCTGCAGCAGATGCGGCACGGGCGCGGGGGTCGACGAGAGCGCGGGCGAAGTCGATGCCACAGACGCCCCATCGGCATCGGGGCCCGCGGGGCCGTCCATCTCAATGGCTTCGGCGAGCGGCAAGCGCCAGGTCCGCGCGTCCACGTCGGCATCGGCGGGCGCCGTCGCATCGTCGTGGTGCTCGCTGCTGAACAACATGCGGCAGATCGAGTGCGGGACCATCTCTTGGCGCTGGCTCCTCGCCGCCGTGGCGGGCGTGGCGGCGACCAAGGCAGCGCGGGGTGAACCGGGGGCCAACGGGGTCGACGCTGCCGCGTCGCCCGTCCACGCGGCACGACGGCCCGCGAGCGAGTCGGGACTGCTGGAGGCCCCACGAGCGACCGGCTCCGGGCTGGCTTTCGGGCTCGAGAGCACATCGCCCCAGGCCAACTGCGTCTCCCAGGCGCCGTCATGCGGCAAGGCCGGGCTGGACGCGCCCGTGGCCATCGACCGCCATGGTGCTGGAGGCGATGCGGCACACGGTGCGGCGGAAGCGACGGGTGCACATGATGCCGGGGCGGCGGCATGCACGAAGGCGTGGGATGTGGAGCACGTGCGGGGCGGCGACACCGCCGCCGTCGTGACCGAGCGCTGACGCCGGAGGCTGAGTTCGCGTCGGCGGCGCGGCGTGATCGGCACCGAACCGCTCAGCACCGTTGTCGGGGCTCGCTCATGCTCACCGGTCGGCATGGCCACGGGTGACAGCGCCGCGGCGACGGTGCCGTGCAAACCCACGGCGGCGTCGTCCATCCAGGGCGATGTGGTCTCGAGCGAGGCCGGGATCGCAGGCAGCGAGGCGTCCGTCGGCCGCGGCGGGCAGAAGTTCATCGGCCACGTTTCGGCGGTGGCCGCCGACGACGACGCGAGAGGCGGCATCAGGAGCATGGACGCAGCGCGACGGTGGCCACCGTGGGCCCCGGCATCGTCATGAGCGGTGGGGGACGTCGACGAGTATGAACGGTGGGCGCCGTCGGCACCGCCGGCGTGAGCGGCCGTCGAAAAGAGAGACGCTGAGGATGCCGCATGATAGGTTTTGGAGCGGGCGTGCTGGTGGGTGCGGTGTGTGGCCGGCAGCAGGACATGGTGGGACATGGTGCCCGACTGGCGGCGCCAGCGCTTTGGACAGAAAAGCCACGCATTCGATCGGCAGACCGGGCCATCCCAGCGAGGATACTGGGGCGGCGTCGTGGCGACGGAGGAGGCCATTGTGGCAACCGGTAATAGAGTCCGATCCCGCAGCTATACCCCGATGTGATGACAGTGCGGGAGAACGAACCCGAATCGTATGTTGATGCCCGAGATGGGGCGCAGGAAAGAAGATAGGGGCGATCGTCAACCAGAGGAGAAAAAGAAAAAGAAAAAACGGATGATCCCGAGGCGATTCGGATACGATGGCGAGAAGAGTGAAAAAAAAAAGAGGTATGACCGGAAACCATGCGGACGCGCCCACAAAGAATATTGGAGATGAGAATCAAAGCGGCGAGCACGAAAGATAATGCATCAGAGAGACAGGAAGCCGGTCATGTAGCTGGATCTGCAACGGACAACAGGGGTCTCTCCAAGGCGTCCTGCTAGGAGAAAAACGGACGATCCCTGGGGACCGGCTCTCGCGATGGCGACGGGCTGAAACGTTTCATGGGTGAATGCTTTTATGTCTCATGGGCGACCGAGATCGATCCTTCGCCGGCCACAGGCCCATCGTCGCTGCCGATTCGGGAAAGCACCCCCAGCATCCATCGGCCGGCAATAGCATCAGCACTGGCATCGGCATGCTCAGCGGCGCCGGCTGCTCCACCACTAACACGACGGCGCCCCCTGGGGCCCGACCGCACACCAACACGCCTCGGCACGGTCCGGTACGGCACCGACAGGTGTCCCCACAAAAAGGTGGTGTCCAAACCGACCGAGCATCCCGACGTCCTCCGCTGAGCGCTTTGCGCGTCATGATGACCCTTTCCGACAGCCCGATGTGACCCCCACGGCACCGGAGCCCACGGGACCCGTGCGAGGTCCGTGAGCAGCGTGCTAGGAAGCGAAACAGGCGTTCGTTCCCGTCGCTGGGCCGTATGGTCAACACACCCCTTCGGCCCCGCGGGTGCTGTGGACAAAGGTCGACACGGACGATGTGTCGACCATCGCCGCCGCGGCCTTCGTCGCGCGGGCCCCGCGGCGCCCTCCATCCCTTTTCGTACATTTTTCCCATTTTTTTCCTTTTTTTTCATTTGAATTGTTGGGTCAATTGGAACTCACGCGCGTCCGTGTCGTCGCCGTCGTTAGCCGTCGCCGTCGTCATCGCTCAGAGGAACGCTGCTATCGGCGGGCCGATAGCAGCCCCTCACGAGACCCCCGATGAGCGCCGCGCATCCTGAGCGCGTGCCTGGGCCGGCACCTGGGTCGGCACGCGCGCGCGCGCGTCGCAGCCGCTGCGGTACGGACACGCGCTGTGGACGGGGGAGGACACGAGCACAGGCACCGACACGCGCGGCCTCCGCCGGCCACCCAACGCCGCACAGACGCGGGCGGTCATACCCTGGGGTTTCCGGGATCCTGCCGTGTGCCGCGACGGACGCTGCGACGCGTCCGTCCCGCGCCGTGTGCCGCGCAGGCATCACCACGCCGACGCTCTCGTTGTCCGGGCGCGACGCCAGCACGATTCCAAGCCGTGGGCCATGGCGGTCGGGCGGCGGGCGTTGCGGGGTGCGTGTGCGCCGAGGGCGAAGGGCGACTGGCGGAGGGCGAAGGGCGAAGGGACGAAGGAGGAGGTGCGCGGGCCCCGCGAAGGCGGCGGTCGTTCAAGCGGTCCGACCTGGGCTTTTCCTCTTTCCGTGGTCTCGCGCGTGTTGGTGGCGCCCCATCGCGACCGCTTGGCAACGCGGCACGACGTGCCGTAGGCTGCCGGCGATGCTCCGCAAGCGGTGCCGATGATGCCCTCTCTGGGCTCGCTTGGCAATGCGGCGCACCTCGGGTCCACGCACCCGTGACGGAGGCCGTTGCCGAGGTCTCGGCGAGGCCACGAACCCCAATGTGCGCCCCTTCCGGCCGCCCCGGCGTTGCGCAGGGAAGGACGGGCATGGGGAGGTCGTACACCGCGGGCTGCAACCGCGTCTCCAGCGGTGGGAAGAGTAGGCAGCGGGGCCCGGAAGCAGCGCGGCGCAGGCCACTCCAGGATAGGACAGGGGGCCGTGCAAGCCAGGAAGCTCTCCAGCCTTCCCCATGGATCACTTGGCTTGGCTGGGCTAGGGTTTCCGTTGGACCGATCTCTGTCGATCGCTTCTCAGGCGCCGCGACACAGCGTCCGGCTGCATCGTGACTTATCGTATCCTGTCGCGACGAGACCGGGCTAGCCAGACGGTGTACAGTTCCCGCTGACGAGCCATCACTGGCAGCCTGGCAGGGATCAAGACGTTTAGCAGATGTTTTTTTTTTGCAAGGGTGAATTGTCGCCCCCACTCTTAAGGCGCGCATCGATGACGATGCGCAGAAGCGTGGCGGCGCATCATCCCGCCTCCTTCGCACAGGCTCGATGCTCCCGGGGCAGTGCGCGCGTCTCAGCACCCAAACGCGCAGGTCGTACTGGCATCGGCGCGGCCCTCGGACCTTCCCCATTTTTAGGCCGACGACAAGGGAGGCCGCAGAAGAGCGCATATGAATCTCGAAAATGAGAGAGAGAGAGAGAGAGAGAGAAAAAGGGCCGGTTGCCGGCCGGACGCAACGGTAACGATCGCAGGGCACCAGCGCCCCATGGGGAGCAGCAGGGAATGTCATCGCATTCGTTTTGTCTGCGCGGTGAAGGCGGTTCACCATCTCTCGCGGCCCCGTGGCGCCTGTTAAACGAAGGGTCGCCGAACGACAAAAAGGCCAGGCGACGGGGCGAGCCCAGTGTCGCTTGCGGCTTCAACGCGCCTGCCACTGCCACGAGGGGGCCACTGGATCACTTTGTTTCTTTTCATCGAAGTATGGTCAAGCCATAGAAGGCTGCTCATAAGTGGGACGGGATGCAATGCCAACTGCAACATACAACGAGCATCATCGTTTGAGTGATTAACGGCAACAAGCCTGTACGGGCCTTCTTGCGGCATCGCGACGTGCCGCTCGTGTCATGCGATCCTCGGCGCCCACGCACGCTCTCATAGGATACACTCGCCTTGCCTCCATCCGCTTCTCTGGCTCATTTTTTCATGAGAAACCTGTAACAAAAGCCTGTCCATGCTAGACGATGCGGGGAAGCGCGGAAGAGTCGTTGAATTTCGACGCCAGGAGTCTCCACCCAAATCCCTAGCTCGAGTCGGCTGGCTTCGAGCTGGCTTTGGCTGGCTTTGGCTGACTTCTGGCACCGACGACGCGAGACATGAAAACGTACCGACACGAGCGAGACAGACGCAGACTGGTTGTTTTCTGCGGGAACCAAATCGGTCACCGCCGTCAACGCGAAAGCGCCCCCGGCGTCTTGGAGGACGATGCCATGGAATAGATGGGGCCGGTGCGCAGGCGGGCTCGCGGCGCCCCCTACGGCGCGGCCAAGGGAACAACGGGGGGGAAATGGGGAAGTAAAAGGTACTCGCGGATGTCCGGCATATGGCAAGCTGCATCACAAATCGCTCATCCCGTCGGAATTGCGATTCGGTCATTCAAGATGACGTCGATGATGCGGTGCGGTGAGACGCCGCAGACGCTCAGGCACGCCGGCCGGAGCCGCATCAATTCTAGCGTGCAGGCCATGCCGCCTTCGCATTCGGGTAACGGCGCAAGGGGCTGAAGCTAGCGCCGACACTAACGCTAACGCAAGCGTCGCCATTAACGCCGTGTTGTTTGTGGCCTCATGCACCCATCGACGCCGGCGACGCGACATCGGCCCCGAATCGCAGGGAAATTGTGCCCGACGTACCGAGATGACGAACCTCCGCTCCATTGACAGACCAGCCTCTCGGCCCTAATTGTTGACATAAACGCCTTGGTGCGAGTTTTCCTTTTGCTCGTGACCCCCCGAGCGAAACTACAGAGACGGTCTGCCATCCTGGTCGATAAGAAAAAAAGAAAAGAAAAAACAAGGGCTGCAACCAGGTGTGCGCATACGAACGAAACTTAAAAAAATGGTTGCAAGCGCATCCTGGCAGGCATTGCCTCGGGTCGAGTGCGAGCGAGACAGGTGTGACACGCGGGAGGGTTGGTCACCGATGCACCGTCTCGACCGCTCAGTGATTCGACCCCCGTTCAAGACGGAGACGCGGTCGGAACCCCGCTCGCGGGGAGTCCAGCCATGACAAACCCCTTTCGGCGGCGGCGGCGGCGGCGCGCGCGCGACTGGATGGAGGGGTGTGGATCCGAGCCAAGCCAGGCGGCGGCCATGATCAAGAGATGGTCAGGCCAGCGCCGCCCACAGCGATCGCCTTCGGCCGGAGCCGGTGCGTCAGGTCGTGCTGACGTCGCGCCACCACCACGCTCGGCGAGGTTCGATCGATGGTTTGGATCGACGCCGTTCCGCTAGTCCTGATGGCGTTGCCATCGACCAGCGCCTAGCCGGTGCGATGTGTCGTTTTGCGGCAGAGTGGTCTCGCGCCCCGCTCTGTCTGTGGCGCGCCCGTGCTTCCCAACGAAGCGACGATCATTGACTTGGGTCCGCGATGCGTGTCCGACTGGTCAGGACTCGTTTTGAAAATTCGCCGTCTTCGTCTTCGGCTTGGGTTTGCCAGGCGAAACGGAGAGGGCCCTCTTGTCGGCCACCCGGATCCGATCTGTTCGGCACCACGGACCGCGCCCCGGTCCATCACGTCGTCAATCCATCGCTCCATCGTTGGATGACGCTTGACCGCCCATTCCACGACGTTCGATGGCGCACCCGCAGAGAACATGGAAGGAGCGCGTTGCCCGTCGTAGGCGGTCTCATCCTGGTCGTGTATGCTACGCCTGCCGCGACGCTATGCCATCGGCAAGCCTCCGTTTCGTCGTGAAAACCCGATTCGAAGCCAACTTCCAGTAAATGACATTTCTTCAACCCACCAAAACCGCATGGCTCACACCTGTACGAGGACAATTCGCTGGATCGAGAAGACGAGGAAGCGCTTCCGAATGGGGGACCTCCCCACCTTAAGTCACATGTCGCGATAGTGATGGCGCATGCCTCATCGCATCATGTAGGCGGTCCGCTTACGCAGCCTCGGTGCATGTTGTCGCGCATGTTATTCTTTGATCGTTGTCATGAACTCGACGAGCCGGGCCGGAATGCGTGGCCAACGTGAAGCGCGAAACGAGCGCACGACCTGATGGCCGGCTCAGTCACCTTGTCGCCGGAGGACCGGTGAAGAGCGCAGTAACCACCGCCGAAGTCCACCTCATTTAAAGCCCGTCTGAAGCACACGGGGCAATCTCGCCCAACCAGTTCAAGTATAAATACCAGGACGAGATCCCAATCTCCTTCATGAGTAGATCTCGGCCTCGAGTACGATTGGAGCTTGCATGCTAACGCTTGCATGCTCGCGAGAGGCGAGCTCCTTAGCCTTGTGTGTCAGCCTTCTCTCTACTCTCTTGGTGTGGTCCTGAAACAAGGGTAAAGCCGGCGCAAGGGGACCATCGTCAGGGGGTTTGTGGTGGTGTGATTCCGCCAACGTCACATTCGTGAACCGCGATCTCAATGCCGCGTCGAACATCCGACGCTGCCTGGCCTGGCCTGGCCTGGCAAGGAGGGCATCGTGTTCGTGTTTGGTCGTCTCAAGGGAGAGCAAGGGAGAGCCTGTATGTTCTTAAAAAACATCGAATGATCCAACGGATATGATGGCCTTTGCTGATCACCCCATGGTCGGTGCGGCCCCTTGATCGACCGGCGTCGGCCGCCTAGCATCGCATGACTACGCAGCGGGCGATCAACCTGCTTTCATCAATCTCACAAGTCAATCAACGATGAGTGCAGCGGACGGTCTTCGCCACCGGTGCGTCTTGTGTATATCCTGGCAGTTTTTCCGAGCGGCATGTAGAGCCCATCGCGTGGCCTTCCAACTCCGCTTCAGCTCCAACGTTGATGGGTGCTCCATGGTTCGCAACTCCGCTGTCACTGCTTTCAGGACATTGTCGATCAACCTGACACCCCTTGCTGATCGGGCTCTGATGGATGTGGTGGGATTCTGTCGGTGAGCATACGACGACCACGAGGGCTGGAAGGCGCCTTGGGCGCAAGGCCAGAGATCTGAAACTGGCAGGGGCCGAGGGGCGGAGACCAAACATCGTCAAACCCCACAAACGCGGCTAAAAGGCACACATGGACCACCTCGAGCTAGGGACAATGGCTTGAAACGTGCAATGATGGGGCGGGGCGGATCGGCCACATCGCCGCTCGGAAGGCTCGCTCTCGCCACGATCCACGGCGTGTCGGGATCAAAGGGACTTGCGGAACCTGCGAGGTGCCACGACCGCATGTCGTGACGCCTTGAGGGGGTTCTGTAGAGCCCGCGCACCGCCGAAGTCCCACGCGGGTTGTAATCGGGAGATCTTCTGTCGCACGACGCAGATGCGTGCGCTGTTTTTAAAGCCACAGTGCGAGAGCTCGCGATGGGGGGAAGCAGAAGCAGAAACGTGAGCGATTTGCACCGATGGTCAACACGCCGCCATTCCTACATCACCTACGGGGTCAAGCATTCTAAGTCCTCCAGCAGGGAGCCTTGCATCACGCCGCCGGGAGAACCCCGTGAGCTGAAACGTCGTATCGCCGAAGGATGGTGAGCTTAGATGAGATGAGATATAGTCGAATAGTCGAAGACATATATATGCCATTTTCCCATGGATGCGCGGAGTGCGTCTCAGCCAAAGGGAGCACGGGTCGGTGTCACCCAGGGCACAAGTTGGAGATCAACGGCGCGATCAACGGCCGACGGTGTCGGCACGCCATCTGCTGGGGGCGACTCGTGATCCGTCATTCTCAACAGATACCTGCACACCCGTTCACGTTCGCTTTAGACTGTTCTTAATTGATTCGTCTCTCGCATGCGTCAGCTGATCCGGCATCTTGCCCGCGCGCGTTGCCACCCCATTCCTCGTCGGTAGCCTTTCGCTTGGCAGCATCCCTCCTGGTCCTCGCCCCGCTGTGCTCCTCCCGTGATACGGCGGCGAGGCGAGTGACTGCGTCCCCGTGCAACGTATCAGCGATCTCGGCCCGCATTCAGCCCATCACCGGCGACCGCCATGTCGCACGCGACCTCGCCGTTCCTCGCCCAAAAGTCAACCGACAACCTCGCCGGTCCGGGCGTGAAGGGCACTGCTGTTGCTGGCGCGCGCGCCGCCGACCGGCCACCGGTCCCGCAGTCGGCATCCAATGTCCGGCCTCCAACGCCGTCAGCGCGGCCCGATCTCCGCCAGACCCGTCTGCTCGAAGCGGCTCAGGCTCGTGCCCACATCCAAGCCCTGCTCGGCCAGGAACCCCGGCCTGCGTGGACCGATGCGGCGACCCATGCCGGTGCAAGTGCGCATGCCAGCGCGGGCGCCTCGGCTGAAGGAAGCGTCCAGGAGAGCATGGGCGGCGGGGCCGACGCGGCGCAGAACCCCCGCGATGTCGCGCTCAGTGCGCGTCGCCGCTCGTCCACGATGGAGGGCCCCGACCATCCCGCGGCGACCACAGCGCCCGATGCCGCCGCCGCAGCAGCAGCGGCAGTGACAGCAACAGCGACGACCGCGGTTTCAGCGCACTTGAAGCCAGCGCCGATCCGGGATACACGGTTCATGACGGCCCTGGATGCACTGGTGCCGGAGCGGCTGATGAGCTTGATGCTGCGCCACCCGCTCTCTATCCCCGAGATCGAAACAATTTACATTGAGCCGGATCTGCGCAAAGCTCTGCGCTGCTTGGCCCAATTTTCATATGCGGAAGAGAACTATGAGTTCTTCAGCTCGTACTTGCAGCTGTGCCGCTACCATCGGCTTTACGGCGGCCGGCCGCGCCGCCAGCGCGAGATCTGTCGCAAGCTGCTGACGAAGATCAATGAAAAGTTTTTTGACGACTCGGCCCAGTGGGAGTTGAATCTGACGCAGGCGGCGAAGTTGAAAGCCGCAGCTACGATCAAGGCGTTGCTCAGCATGCCTGAAGACCTCGTTCCAGGTGCTGAAGTTTACATTGCATGTCTGGTCGATGCCGTCAATGAGATATCGGTGTTGATGCAGCCGCTGGTGCGATCTTTAATTTCCGGGATGCAAGCTGCCAGCGCCAAGATGGCGATTCCAGCCACCGTGCAGCCCATCAAGCATATCGTGATTATGGGCGGCGGCATGGCCGGCCTGATGGCGGCCAGCCTGCTGGACCGCTGTGAGCAACTCGACGTGACGCTGATCACTAGTTCGGCCTATTTTGAGTACACGCCGACCTCGGTTCCCCTGCTTGGAGTCCATCCGCAAAGCAAGCTCGAAGTGGCCTCGTTGCTGATTGAAGAGACGCCGTCTGCGACCTCGCCGGCGTCGAACCATTTGCCTGCCGAGTGTGGGATGTCCACGGCGGATGGCGGGACCTGCCAGCAGGTCGCGGACCTCACCGCCGGCGCACGCATCTTCTACGGTGATATTCTCCAGCGCTGCAACGTGATTGTCGGCACCATCACGTCCATGACCCCGAATACGGTGACGGTCGATGACCATGCCATCCCGTTCGCGTTCGCCGCGATCATGACGGGCGCCCAGCGACGTGTCGAGCTCGCCGACGGCGCCCGCCTCGCCACCCGATGGGTGCCCAGCGCGATGCTCGCGGACCGCCACGCCATCCAGCTCCCGGCATGCGAGCGCTTGCTCGTAATTGGCGGCGGCCTGCTGGCGGTCGAAACGGCCGCCGAGCTCGTCTGCGCCTACCCGGCCAAACACGTGATTCTCATCACGCGAGGGCCGCGGCTACTGGCGCGCATGCCGCCGCGCGCCTCGTCCGCCGCCGAGGCCTTTCTGAAACAGCGTGGCGTCCACATCCATTACAACACCAGCCTCACGAGTGTCGAGCGTGTTCCAGCGGGCAGCTGGGAGGGTGACCGCACCGACGGCTTCCGGGTGGAGAGCGATGCCGACTGGCCGACGAGCGCGTCCGCCCATACCGGATGTGAGTCGAGCGCTTCCGCCAAGGCCGGCTCCGAGTCGAGCGCGTGGGGCAACGGCCTGGTCAGTCCGACGGCGCATGCCGCGCCTGGCACAGCGTCAGGCAACAGCGTTCCTGCCACGTATGTGTCGGGCGCCGGCGTGATCCGCCGCAACCGCGCGGTCGCACAGCTCTGCGAAGCGGGAACCGCCGGCTCGAGCGGTCTCAGCATCGTGACCCGCTTCAACGGGCGCCAGCTCCCGGACAGCCTCCAGATGCCGGGCACCCCCTCGCATCAGGATGAGAGCGGCTGCAGCCTCGCCGCTCCCAGCATCCCGGTGAGCCCGACATCGGGCTCCGGGTCGGGGACGGGCTCCCATAACGGGCAGGTCTCTCAGGCCTCGATGTCGGCGGCTGTCCATGGATCCATGGAGGCCCATGAGATGACCGCGGGTACGTCGCCCGCGCCGCTGCTCGCCACGCTGCCATCAGCCGCGCCACCGTCAACCGCGCCGTTGTCGACCACGGCGACCGCGGGCGAGTCCGTACCGCGGTCGCCGCAGCTTGTTGACCACTACCGCTGCCGGGGAACGGGAGGGTTCAGCACAGTGGTGGAGCAGTACTACGTGTGCGTGACGCCGACGCCAAACACGGCGTTTGTGCCGCCGGGCAGCCCGATCGCGCTCAACGGCCGCGGCCAAATCGTGGTCGACGCCGCGATGCAGGTCCCGGGCCACCCGCAGCTGTTTGCCGGCGGCGACGTGGCCGCCGTCGCCGGGCTGCCGCACGAGGAAAAGGGCGTGCATACGGCCCTCATCCACGGCGTTGGCGTGGCCCGCAATTTGCTGCGCGCCCTGTCGGGTCGCAGCGTGGTGGTCCACGGCAGCAAAGGGTTTCCGCGCCTGGGCACGCGGTCGGATATGGTGATCTCGCTGGGGCCCACGAACGCGCTAAAGATTGCCACGGGCGTGTTCAAAAATAGTGCCCGGCTTCAGGAAGGCCGCAAGTATCTCCACTTCAAGTGGGTACTCGAGTGCGATGTGCTTTCCATGTTCCGCGACCCACGCGGCCCCATTCCCATGCAGTATGGACGCTTTACCGTGCGTCGCGGCAACGAAGATCAGGACTGAAGCCTCCATACCCGTGGTTTCCAATCGAAGGACAGCGCGAACAACAGACTCCAAGAAACTTCGAAGTATTAGACGGTACGGCGAGCGCGAGAAAAACGTAATTAATTTTTTGTCACATGTTTATGATACAATGTCCGCCCCCGTTTTTATTTCCGATCGGTGAATCGATGTGAATCGATTGAATGAAGTGCATCGATCAGAAGCAAGGATTCAGGACGACTACGAGCGTGGCACGCTAGCAGGTGCAGTCGATGCTGGTTGAATGTTGTTTTGAGAGGGGTCATTGGGTGCACCCTCGTCGCCTTCGTCGCCCTCGTCCTCGTCCGCATCCTCGTCCGCATCCTCGTCCCGTGACGTCTCGGCGGCCGGCTTCTCCCGATTCCAACTGAGAAGACGGTAGTCGCCGACCTTGCGCGGCTTGAGGCAGTGGCGCGCCAACAGGATGATGCCGAGCAGCCAACAGAAGGCACCGACGATGATATACGCGAGGCCGAGGAAGGGGTTCTTGCCGCCGAGCGCCGAGACCGTGGACAGCACAATCGACTTGGTGCCTAGGAACCGGGAGACGTCGTAGTTGTCGATAATCGAGAGCTCCCACACGCCTTTCGGCAGGGCAGATTCGGCGTTGCGGCCCCACAGCTTGCGGAAATTGGGAAGTCCAGCGATCCGCATCCATACCTGGAAGCGCTCCCACGTATGCAAGTCGGGCAAGTTGTCCCGCGTGTAGCCGTTCGCGAACTGCGGGAACGCCGCCTGCCAGTACGGGGGCGGGATCAGAAACTCGGTGATGTTGATCGACGGGTCATCGAGCCACGCCGTCCGCTGAAAGCGGTCAGCATCCGAGGGCCACGCGATGCCGGACGTCGAGAAATCGTAGCGCCACGCGCTGGACGATGCCGGATCGCACTGCTGGCCCGCAGGGATGCGGCTGCTGTCCGCGACGCTGACGCAGCGCAGGTTGCCGATCTCATCGGAGAAGAGCGAGTTAGCAATCAGGCCGCACGGGTAGTACTGGGCACCGGGCGCGAAGGTCAGGTTCGGCGAGTTCGCCGGGTCCGGCGTCAGCAGCGGCTTGCAGTGCGAGTCGAGGTTCGACTTGGCCTCTCCGTGCAGCTGATCGGCATCTAGACTCTTCACATAGCGGCGGTGATTCTGGTAGAAGTTGGTCAGACGGTAGTACAAAAAGACAGGCGGCTTGAGGTCTTCGGGGAGCTCGACACGGAGATCACAGGTCCGCGTCTGGGTCGAGTAGCGCCACTCCTTGATATGCGGATTTTCTTTCACGACGTCGCTCGGGGGCGGCGCGAACGCGGACGCGGCCTCGTTGCACCGCGTGTAGTCGACGGTGACTTCGCGGACCCCAGCCGACGTGACAAAGAGCCCGATGCCAATCGGCAGGAAAATCGTGCCAATGACAAAGAAGGTCGGCAGCACGGTCTTTGGCGTCAGCACCGGCTGCCACGCCTTGAGCCGCTGCTGGCGGAAATCCTCCAGCGCCTTGCGCGATCGCTGCCGCAGACCCGAGACCGAGTCCGCGCCGGGTGAGGCGGACCGCGTCGGCTTCGCCATCCTACCGGATCTGGGATCCTCGCGGAGATAGCGTCGATCGAAGAACAACGTGCGGCACAAAAGGGATGCACAGGACCAGACGAGGTAGACGGCCGTCGGAGACGAACACGGATGGCGGGCTCATTGGCGACCCGACCAGCCAAAAGGCCCGTTATTCATCCTGAGATCATGCTTGCGTTTTCTGGATTCCTGGATTCCTGAGTTTCTGGAGAGGCGGGATGCATGGCGCCGAGTCAGGTGCTGGATGCAGCGGTTCAATGCGGCGTGCCTCCGCCTTCGTCGCCGCTGGCCATGGGCATGGGAGGGCGGGTAGGCAGGCCTCGGCTGGGTGTCGGCACGGCCGCCGCCGCAGACCGTCCCGTCCGTCAAGCACCGGCCCAGCGTTGGGGAGCGAGCAACGCCGTGGCAGCGAAAGCCGGTCTCTGCCGGTCCTTCGCTGCGCCACCCAGAAACGCCAAGAAAGGGGGAAAGCGATGAGACCTGATGAGGCCCAAGGGGAGCACACCCAAGGACAGCAATGGTGGGCCCGGCCTGGCGTAGCCCTGAGGAATAATGCACGAAGGCGGCATACGCCAGTGGTCATCCCCGTTCGGACCGAAAGAGAGGCGCAAGGATGATCCAACAATGAGCAAGTCTCGCCACGCAGTCTCGTCACGTCGCTGAATGCCAAAGACAAAGAGTATCCAATAAATTAGAGGGCCCAAGGAGGGCAAGTTTCGATAAGCGAGCGGCATCCTCTCAGCACCATGTTTGATACGAACACGTTCAGCAGAGTGCATTGAACGCACTTGACCAGCGGATGCGATCTGTCGTCATCTCAGTGTCCTGCAAGTGACTGCATTGCATGCGACTCCGCCTATCTGCTAGAAGGACCTGACAGCGATCGTCGCGAGAGCTCGAAGGGCGCCATCGCGCCGAGAGCCGTAGTTGTAATTGCCATCACGGCGATCATTTGAACCATTGCGGTTCCGCGGACCCAGCGTCGCACCGTCTTCAGGGTGTCCGGCCGGCCAGACAAGAAGGGGGCGGACGTCGACGAAAGGGGAGGTCGGTATCCCATCACGGCGTCTTTAGCCAGCAAGGGCCGATCGCTCAACGGTCGGTGGTCGTCGACAAGCACTGGTGGACGACATCCAGCAAGTGCTTGTTTTCCATAGCAGCGGCCACGCGCTCTTTGTCGTTCAGCTGCTTGTTGACGGCCAGCTCGCTCTGGTGAGTGCCCGGCTCGACGGTGATGCGAACCTTGAAGCGCGCCGGCAGCGCGCGGAGCAGACGCACGCGCACACAGAGCCCGATCAAGGTCGCCATGCTGCAGTGCGGGATGGTCGGCGTGAATACGACATGGACCTGAGACGCAGCATCGTCGACGTGAATATTGGCACGCTGAACCACATTCAGCTGCTCTAGCGTCAATGGGTGCTCGGGGTCGTTGATATGGCGGACCAAATCATAGACTTCCTGCGCATCGATGGGGTCATCTACGGCATCGTCCCAGTCGCCGAGCGAGGCGATGCGGACGGCCGACTTGCTCGCCGAGTAAACGGTCGGGTTAGCGTTGCTGAGCTGCGCCATGATGCGGTAAGGATGCGGAGATGATGTGGAGATGATTTGGAAACGATGCGGAAATGTCGTTGCGGGGAGCAACCACAGGGAGTGGACACGTGGATCAATCAGTTCATTCGGCAGCTGAGCGTACAAATAGGGGAGAATCAGACAAAAGCAGCGAAGTAAGCTCCAAGCACCAGATGGATAATCAGATGAGGCTCAAAGGTCTTGCCCGCGACGATAGGTTGTGAGGAACGCAGAGTGTGTCATCATTAGCGTGGTGACAAGAGCCGATACCCTGAGGGAAATTCTATCCCACCGCACCCTCCGACTTGGCGCAGTTTACGTTTTTCGCCGACACCTCCACGCCCCCGGCCTGGAACGTAATACACGATGATAGACAAGAATCGATCATCGCATATCCATCGCTCTTATATCATCGGCGTCTCCCTTTGAGCAAAACTCCGACGCGCTGGAAGATCCGCTGACACAATGTGTGCGACCTGTGTGAGCCGTGGCGATGGGCACAAAAAAAAAAACATGAGATCGGCAAAAAAAAGGAAAACCCCCAACTCCGATCGTTGATTTCGTATCGTTATTGTTGTTGTTTTTGGCCCAATTATTCACCGTTCGTCCTGGCAGACCCCGTGCCCAGCGACGTGCTGAATGAACGAAGAGTTGGATCCTATCGGCATGAGACGGACGGTGCAACGCGCATCTCGTATGGAATATACTCGCCGTTTTCCTCGATCGTCCTAGTGGAGCCATCGTGTCAAAGATGTGCTTGTCTTGATACGATTGAGCCAAGCATGCCACCATGCGATGACTAGAGTCCGTGCCTGGTCGTTCGTGCCAAGATCAGTCCTTCCCTGCATCCCGTCGGCGGTATCATGTCCGCAGCGGTGAGCGAGCCCTGCTTCGTTAAATTCCTTCCGCCCAGCGAGATCAGTCATTGTCAATACCACCTCTGTCTCAGCTTCCACAATGGTGCTCGGGACTTCGCCTCGCAGTGGCGCCTCGCCGCTGTCGCCGTCTGCTGCAGCGGCGCCGACGCCAGGCTCCGCGGCCGCCAAAGCTTCGCTGCTGGCCCGAACCAACTCACTGCGGATCCGCGCCACGTTCTCGTCATTCTCCGGCGCGGCCCGACGCAGTACCACGCGCATTGCGGGGTCCGGCGCGGCAGTGAGCACCACGGCCACGACCGCAGCCACGGCCACGGCCACGGCCACGGCGGCCGCCATCGCGGCGCCCCCCGCACGCGATAACGACAGTATGTCCCGCGTGGTGGCGCCGCCGTCGGCCATCCCTGCGCCGTCGCCGTCGCCCCACCGCATCGCCGCGCGGCTCACGCCCCCAGCAGCGAGCGGCCTCGCGCGCCGCGCAACAATGCACGGGACATCGCCTTCCCGCGTCGCCCGGCCGTCTCGTTCCCTTGCTCCCGCGGCCGCTGAGACCGCCGCCGCCCCTGGAGAGGCCGCGGCGTCCGAGTCCGCCGAGCTGACGGTCGCGCGACCGCTGTCGATGGGCCGCTCGCCGTCCGTCGTCGCCACGGGCGGCGCCTTCGGGATCGAAGTGACCACGCCCGTCGGCCTGCGCCGGCCCGTCGCCACGGCGCGATCCGCGGCGGCGGTTGCGGCGACCCCATCGGCGTCCGCCTCGGCCGCGGGATCACCGGCCACGGCGGCGTCGCCGCTGCCGTTTTCCTCGAGCACGCCCACCATCGCCTTCGGCACGCGCGCCACCACGCCCCTACTGCGCCACGCCACGCGCCACGCGACGGTCAGCTTGGCGAGCAACGCCCCCATCGTGCTGCGGGGCGGCGCCGGACCCTCGACGCCGGTGCCCACGGCGGCCACATCCGCCTCGTCCGTGGCGCTGTCGATGAGCACGGCGCTCGGCGTCGATCTGCATGCGTCGCCGCTCGGCCGCGGCGGCACGCTCGCCTCCTGCGCGTCCATGTCCGATCTCTTGATGCGCGAGCGGCCTGCCGCGCCGTCGTCGATGGCGTCGCACCTCCCGCCGTCCGGTCTGCCGCGCGTCTTCGCCGGCGCGGCGCCCGCGCCGCGGTCTTTAGGCGCTGCAAGACAGGAACTGCATGGTGCCGCGGCGTCCATGTCCGCACTCATGTTCCCGATGGCGCGAGCGCAGTCAAATGCCTCGTTGGTACTGGGCCCGCTCGATCTGGACAACGACGCAGTCGCCTGGTTCGATGCAGCCCATGCCACGGCAGCCGCGCCGGCCATCGTTGCGACCCCATCAATGGCACCGACGGCGGATATAACGACGTCTTTCCGAGCCACAAGTCGTGGAGCAAATGCGCCGGCGACTGCTGATGGCGACGCGAACGTGAACATGGGTGCGGATGCGGACGCGGATGCCGCCAGTGCCAGTGGTAGCGTGGTGGCGGCGTCGACGACTGGGTCGGGGACGACGGCCGTGGACGGCAGCGCCACATCCCGAGCGTCGCGCCAGCTTGCCGACCTGGAGCTCAGCCGCAATGCGCTGCTCGCCCTGAACGACGTGCTCGAAGGCAAAGTGCGGACCCAGAAGCGCGTCATTCGTGATCTGCAGGACCGCATGGGCCGTCTTGAGGCCGGGACCGCCGTCATGCTGGAGACGGCGTCGTCGTCTAACCTACCAGATCGGGAGGACACGATCGATAGCGAAGACCGTCCCATGGCCGACGTGGTCGCAACGCCGATTGGAGCTCCGGATGGCATGGCCCAGCACGGCGCCGCGACCAGCACGGCGACCTTGATGGATGACACGGAGGCCGATCCTCGGCGTGTGGTGATGGTCGCCCGGGCGGCCGAGACGGCGAAGAACGCCAAGACGTGTTGCGTGGCGACGGCGGAGTTGGGTATCCAGTGCGCGTTGGCGGCAGATGAGCCAGCGGTGCCGGTGATCCCTGTGATGGCCAATGCGGATGTGCAATGCGAGCTGCTGATGGATGCTTCTGCGGAAGGCCCAATGCCCACCGAGTCGGAAGCGTGGTCGTTGACCGAGATAGCTCGGCAGCACGCCTTTGCGTTGCACAAGCGGCAGGTAGCCCGCGCGGCGCTGGCGACGTATGCGGCCGAGACGGCGCAGCTGAGTGCGCAGATCAGCGACGTCAGTAACGACGTCATGGCCATGCTAGCTGCGGCGCAGTCGGCTGTGGAGACAGCCTAGTGTTCCCAACTTGCTACTCGTCTCCATACCCATATCCTGACGTCCACCCTTACACTGAATTATCGCTCTGCCCCCCTTCCCATACATACATTTGATGTTAATCTTCCCCTTGTTCCTTTTTATATATACATGCTTCGTCTAGTCAATCTTGACGTTACTGTAGATCTTTTGCACGAACACCTCGGCGGATCGGAGAGCGATGGCGCCGAGCATGAGGAGCAAACCAATGCAGGCGAGGCCCATGTAGCCAAAGTACCACAGGGTCTGGAAGGTGCCAAACATACGGGTTCGCGCCGTGTAGTAAAAGATAGAGTAAGCGTAGACGTAGAGCGCGGTGCCGCCGCCCGCGGCGATGAATGCGCGCCAGTGCCAGCGGTGCTCTTCGGCGTTCAGCAATACGTAGACCGCGACCACGGCGACACAGGCCGTCACGATGCACAGGATGCCGAGGACAAAGAGCATGAAGCCGTAGACGTAATAGATCTTGTAGGCCCAGAAGGACGTGAAGATGAAGTACATCTCGATAAAGATGCTGCCGAACGGCAGCAGCCCTGCCGCGATCGTCACGAAGGGCATGCGTGTCAGCGTGCCGCGTTCGGGAGGGCGGGGCACGGGGCGCGGAATCGGATGGACCCGACAGGGGAACGAGGCATGGCCGGCCCCATTGCGTCCGACGATGGACCCAATCAGTGTCAAGGGCAGCACGAGCATCAGCCAGATCACGACGAGCACGACCATGGTGCCGAAGGGGATCGCGCGGCTCGAAGTTTGCAGAATCGCGACCGCGTTGATCGACAGGCAGACCGCACCGACCATCGAGGGCCACAGGCCCGCGGTGACAAAAACGAGCTTAATCCAGTTCTGCCCGCCATACTTGGTATAAAAGCCAGCGGAGGCATGACCACCGACGACGCTCGTGAGCGCATAGATAAAGATGGCCGCGGACAGAATGCTACTGCGCTCCATGTAGAGCTCACCCGCAATGATGTAAAGCACGGTAAAGAAGGCCAGACAGAGCAGCTGGAAGCCAGTGCCGTAGCACGCCGAGAGCAGCAGCAGCCGCGGCGGCGGGCGGAAAACATCCCCGTGCACTTGCTTCCAGCCATAGTCGTCGCCGAGATCGCGGTCAAAATCCAATAAACTTTCCTCACGGTCATACCGTGCAAAATCGCGGCGCAGCGTCCGGAACAGGATGGCGCTAACGAGCGCGAGCAGGAAGAGCACAAGCATGAACGAATTGCAGATCGAGAACCAGTGCACACGGTGCTCAAAGAACTCGGAATCCAGATACTTAGAAAATCGCGTTTTGAAGGGCTGGTCGGTCTTGCGCCACGTGACGCTGTACGTGAACTGGACCCGCTGCGGCTCGGCGCCTAGGGCGCTGGTGGGGTCGTGGGGTCGTAGCGCTACGGGATGTGCGGCCGTGACATTGACTTCGATAATGCGGTCGCCATTGAACGCGATGTCAAAGTTGCGATGAGTATAGAGGTAGGTCTGCATTATCTCGGGCTCGGGACGCGTCGGCGTGACCAGCGCATACCCGTCGTCGTCGTCAGCAGCAGCGGGGGCAAGCGCCGCCTTCGGCGTCGGGGTCGCGTCGGTGGTCGTGGTGGTGTTTTTCACGATGGGCGCCTCGACACCCAGAAAAGCCCAGACTGGCAGATTGTCCAGGTACATGGAATACCAGTATCGCTGCTGGATGGCGACGTCGAGCTGTGCGCGGTCATCAGGGGACAGCGACCGCTCACAGATGGGCACGTCCTGCTCGTTGACAAGAAAGCGCATATTCACTCCGAGCGGGGTGAGCTGGAACCCCTGGAGGGCCTCGCCGAGCGATTCGTGGTGGTGCTCAATCTTATGTGTGCCAACACACAACGGCAGCTTCTGGTACTCATAGGTCTCCTGTTGGTTGTCGTATGGGCCGATGGTGTTCAGCCATACGACGATCTGGTCCTCGGAACCATACGCGTGGTTGTGTTCGTCAGCCATGGCCGGCTGCGGCGCGACCAGTAGCAGTGTGGCGAGGACGGCGAGGGCGGCGACGACCGGCGTCCACAGCGCTGCCAGAGGACGGCGGCTGCCGCGACGAGGCGGAGCTGTCACTGCCCGCGAGCCGGCCATCACGTTCAGAACGGGACTCATCTCGCTGGCGCGGCACAATCGCGCGGGGATCGCTGGCAAAGACGGCAACGACGACATTGACGGCGTGCGTGACGGCTTTCTCCGCAGAACGGCCATCCTGTGCGCTCGCCGTCGAGCGAAATGAACCGATGCCAGAGACCGAAGGCGCCAAATGCTCGTGCGGGAGCACGTCGACGCGCGTCGAAATGGCAACGAGGGATAGCCGCAGCGTGCGTGCAGCGATGACGAAATCGGTATGGATCAGCGGCGACGGCAGAGTGGATGTGCTCGACGACGGGATGCCGCAGCCGCCGGAAGCGCCGGATTTCGACCAGAAGTAAGACGATGGTGGCCGCAGGCAGAGCGAGGAGAAGGCTGACTGGGCTCAATCGAGCGCCATGAAGAGTTGTGAAGCGGCAAGACGGTTGTAAAGAAGGTGTCGCTCGTCGATCATGGCGCCGCGGTCGAATGAATTAGGAAACCCCCGCCCGTCACAGTCGGCGATCCATGTGCTTTCAGGCGACATGGCCATGCCGAGTCCCCGCAGCCACCGCGCGTCGCGCACCGCCTGCAGTCGATCGCTCCGCGGGGAACGAGGCCTTGGGCCGCGCCTGCCGGTCGGCACGTCGGCCACGCAGGCTGGTGGCGCTTGCTGACGCGGCCTCGCACACCGTTTGTCGGCTGTCCAGACGGCCCAAGATGCGGGGGATCGCATTGCATCGCATTGCATTGCATCGCATTGCATCGCATCGCATCACATTGCATCGCATTGCATCGCATTGCATCGCATCGCATCGCATCGCATCGCATTGCATCGCATCGCATCTCGGTGAGGCGTCCACGCCGGCGTCTTCCGGCGTCCTTGCCGTCCATCTGTCGTTTCCGCAGCATCGAGTCGTGGCCGTGGCGACGGCAGAGGTGCGGGCATGGCGCGCTAGCCCCACTCCCATCTGAGCTCGGCGCAGCTGCCTGCTCTTCCAGCCTCTAGCTTTCCCGCTTTCTCGCTTTCTCGCGGCGCGGCAGGCACGCTTCCCCCTTAGCCATGTCGCGGTCGAGCCGGTCCAGTCCGCCATGAACGCGGCGTGCGTGCCCTGTCTCCCGGGCCGAGTCGAGCCGAGCCGAGTCGAGCCGAGCCCCAGTTGAGAGTCGGCGACGCACCCAGCGCGAGCATGGCGGTGGTCTGTGGGCATCTCGTCACGGACCGAGTATACATGAAAAGAGCATCGGCCACGAGCATGGCGACGGCGGCGAATGGCGGCGCGTGGCGACGGCATGGACGACGGGACATGGTGCCGCTGTCAACCCCGACGACGATTAGCAATCCCTTGCTCCTTCGCCCCCGCGCACTCCTTTCCTTGTTCTCACCATTAGCACTTGCGTGCCGTTCAAGCACCCACGACGACTGTACGTGAGCAACCATACTCGACGAGAAGACAGTACGAGAAGCACCGACGCGAGACCACGACCAAACCGGCAGACGCGGAACGGCGCGGCGTTCAGCCGCTGAGCCTCGGACCTCGTCCTCATGCTCGGCGCGCCGAGGAACGAGGGCGGCGATACCTCCGCTCGAAAGCTCCGTACAAGCCAGCGATGCAGCTTTGCATCGCGGTGTGCATGGCATCGCGTGGCATCACGTGGTCTCGCCAAGTCATGCAAGACGATGGGCGATAGAGCGATCCCTGACGCCGCCGCGGCATCCGCCGCATAAACACGCTCCACCACGACGTGCGATGTCGGGCGCTGGGCAGGCACATGGCGCCGCGATGTGATGCGGTGCATCTTCTCTCAAGAACTCGCTCCCATTTCGCTTCTGCTCTCACGTATCAGCGTGGCCTTCAGAGTGGGTTGAGCGAGAATAGCTGGCATCGGTGTGCCCCAGCGGTTGTCTCGTGGACGTAATGCGGTCGGTGGCGTTGGCGTGGCATCAACTTTCCGTATATGCCCCACGCATTTACAATCATGTGATGTGCATGCGATGTTGATGTGATGCTGCTACCGCCTGATGCCCCATAGTCCGTCGGATGAAAGGATGTCGCGCCTCCGCATACAGCGTGTGGTTGATGGTTCTGGATCACCCTTCATGCGACCGACCGTTCTCTTCCTCACGACCTCGGGCGTTTTGAAGAGATGCGTCTCAGCAGTCATTGTACGCGCAGCGCCGAACCGTCATGCATGTTTCTCCGAGGTTGACGCATCCCCGTCCGGCCTACCTCCTATGCCGTTAGCTTCGCGTCTCAAGCTCGAACCCGATGCGCCTAGTCTTCTCGTCTGATCTCATCATCAACTCTTTCCCGGCTTTGCTCAACAGCAGGATGGATGTCAATAGTGCAGCCAGTTGTGTCTGTCCTGATTCAGCTCACTCACCCGCTCTCTTGTTTTTTTATATTGCGTTGTCTTTTTTGGCTTCCCCGGGCTGTCGTGGTCGCTGGTATGCGCATCTTGCAGTGACAGGAGATACCAGACGCCGTTGTTGACGCCGCCATGTTCCGTCTTACCGCCACGACGCTTTACCGCGCTGCCGCGCCGCGGCTGACGGTCGCCCGCACCTTCACCGCGTCGGTGCCGCGCGCCGATGTGATCTCCGACATCTACGTCAAGGAGCTCCGCGCCTACCAGCCCTCCAAGACGGTCCACGACACCACGGACCTCAAGACCACCGTTGCGCCGCCGTCCGCGCCGCCCAAGCCCGCCGTCGAGCAGGCGCCGCAGGAGGTCGCCCAGGTCGCTCAGGGCGCCGTGGCGTCGTCGGCCAGCGCCGGCGCCTACGAGCCGCTCGTCGACCCCATTGATGACCCGGCCAACTTCCCGTCCATGTGGGACTTCGAGAACGACGACGGCAAGTTCTACCCTGAACTCGTCAAGAAGCGCGAGTACGGCCACGACCACTGATCGCCTGTCTACCAGCTCGTTGTTGGAGGGTGCTGATCAGCGGCGGTGCCGTCGTCGGCGTTCGTTTTCTTATTTGTCTATCTAACATCACGTCACCATCAGGCCATACGGGTATTGCTTCAAGCCTTCGAGTTTGGATGTTGAAGCACAGGAGACATCGGGCGCTTTCGTTGTTCATGGCACGGATGGTCAGGGCCCGTTGTAGGTTGAAGCGGTCCAGCCCTCAGACGGCAACTGGTTTTCTCTTCCTGTTGTCTTCGGTAGTCGCAGTCAGTCCGTCGGCGTGGGCGAAACTATGGCCGAGCACAGCATCTTTAGGAACGACCTGGGCACCAGCATAAACAGCACCATAACTCTTTCGAAAGGCCACCTTGACCGCATGGGCCGCGGAATGCCTGTCGAGCATTCTCTTTACGACGCCCAGCTCGACTACGAGGACTACGATCGCGCTCATCAGTTTGAGCCAGCCCGCGGGTCGACCTACTGACCTGCGTGTCCCGTCGCCGCCTGCGTTGGCATCAAATGCGGATGCAACGTCTGTGGGTCGGCGCCGAGTGACGGCAGCTTATCGAGATGCAGCCGTCGCCGGGAAAGCTGCGCAAGACGAGCCGTCGACTGCTCGTACGTGGTGATTCTGCTCCTCATCGGTGATATGGTGGCAGGGGGCTGGCCACTGGGGATGTCACTGAGGCTGAGCCGCGCCGAGGCGAAGGCTCGCCTAGCGACCATCGCTGTGTATGTTTTTTTGCCGGCTGCGTGCGCACCGCCGTGGGCCACGCTCGCCAACGCAACCGAGGTCCGTCCAAGCCGCCGGGGCGCCGCCGGGGTGCGGAAAGAACGCGGGACGACTCGTCGCGGGCGCAGGGCTGCGTGGTCCTGGCGCGTCGCGTTGTCTCTCCGCACCTCTCGAGCTTTGGCGCATGCGCAAGTGGTATCGGGTATCGCCATGCAGTCGCCTCTGGCGATCTGACGCGTTATCCCACATGGCCCATACATAGATATGTCATCGAGGTGATACGAGGTAGCATCTATCCTCTTGGTCACGTCGGTCCCTGTAACAGGTTGGCGTTGTGGTCATCCGCGAGAAAGATCAAAGATGCGCTTTATCACGTTAAACAAATCGTGTTTTCTGTTGTTGTTGGCCCACCACGTCCGCCGCCTTCTGTCCTACCCGTTTTCTTTTGTTGGCTAGACCCGTATCGTACCGCTTTCAATTCATCATGACGCGCATGGCTCGTCTGCTTGCCGCCGTGGCGATGGTCACGGTCGCCCTGCTGCTCACGATGGTGCCGATGGCACGTGCCACGGATGCGGAGCTGAAGGACGTCCAGATTGTCACGACGGGCAAGACGTTGGACTGCTATGGCTCCACCGAGCGCGGCGACCGCGTGATCGTCCACTACACGGGCAAGCTGAAGGACGGCACCGTCTTTGACTCGTCACGCAACCCGGGCCGCCGTCCCTTCGGCCCGCTGGAGCTAGGCGGCAACTCGGTGATCGCCGGGTGGGAGGCCGGTCTACTGGGCATGTGTGTCGGCGAGAACCGCACGCTGACCATTCCGCCGCACCTCGGCTACGGCGACCGCGGCATGGGCCCGATCCCGCCCAAGGCCACGCTCATCTTCGACGTCGAGCTGATGAGCATTGTGAACAAGCCCAAGCCGGAAGCCAAGGCTGAGGCCGATGCGGACGAGGACCGCGACGAGCTGTAAGCCCCACCTGGCTTCGTGGTCAGTAGCGCCTTCTCTCTTGTTCTAACGTAATGTTTATCTTTACCAAAAGATCAGAACCCAACCGAGCCCGTCGCTCTCGACAAATGCATCCCAACAGCTGTCTCAACGGGCAGCGGCCACGCCTCCCCCTCTCTCTTAGCCATCCTATCGCCTGTCGGCAGATCATCGCGTGGCAGATCGATGAAAGACGCCGGTGAAAGACGTTTGTTTAAAGCGGGATTCAATCAACTAGAAAGCACAAAGAGCGCGCGCGGATTATTTTGTTTCGACGACGGCGTGCTTAGTTCTTGGCGGCCTGCTGCTTGGCCTGGTCCTTGAGCACCTTCTTGACGATGCGCTGCTCATCGACAAGGAACGAGCGGACGATGCGGGCGCGAACGCACTCGGCGCAGCGGGAGCCGCCGTAGGCGCGGGTCACGTTCTTCTCGCGCTTGGGCATGCGCTTGAGGACGGCCGGGCGGGCGTGCGGGATGCCGGCCAGGGCGATGCCGCAGTCACCGCAGGAGACCGGGGAGCCACGCTTGCGGAGACGGTGGGCGACAATGCGGCCGCCGGGCGTCTTCGTCACGGAGATCTTGTTCGACTTCGTGTTGTACGAAAGACGACGACGGTAAGTCACGCGCTGAACCATGTTGACGGCTTGAACGGGTTGGCTACAGCGATCCAACAAAAAAAGACAAAAGGACAGACAGGTGAGTTCCTTGGTTCATTAATGGATCATCTCGAAACGGCATCTCAACAAAGTCTTGTGGATCCCAAAGGCCGAGCAGTAGTGGGCAACAGCATCTAGCGAGCACACCCGACCGCCGTCTGTCATGGCCCATCACCGAAGACGAGGCACGCCGTCCGGACCACTCCGCCATCGAGCGGCAAGTGCATCGCCCGATAAGGAGACACCGATCGCTGCACCGAAATCACGCTCCCGTCTCATCCTGCGGCCGACCACGCGGTGCCGATGGCAGAGAACAGACGGTCCCGATGGGGCACGACGCCATGCCGGCGGTCTCGCCGAGTCACGTCCGCGTGACACGCCCATGGACGCCACTACAGCGAGCCGCATCGGCGGCCGCGATTCGAGCGAGCGGACTGCTGGGCGACGGCGACGCCGGCCGCCGGTTCCGCCGGAGCAACGACGCATCTTAGCGCCACCATCTCGGGGACTATGCCCCGATCGTCGAGATCCGGGAACGCGCTGAGACAGAAAGGCGACGCTGCGAGCGGGCACACTGGATGGCTGCTGGCGGACGCGCGTTGAGGGCAGTCTGACCGTGGTCCGTCTCGTGGGCACGTGCGGGTCGGATGCGACCCAGCCGCCTCGGAGCGTCGTGCTGCCCACGGAAGTGTCCATGGAAAGGCGACGGGGCGCAGGAACGACGGCACGGATGGCGATGCTCCACGCCGCAGGCTGAACACGGGATGCCGCTGCCCGGCAGGAGACTAGGCGGCGGCCCGCGGCGGGCCGTTGGATCCTGTCGCCAGCGGTGTGCGCACGAAGACCGCCATCACGGCCGTGCCGCTCCAGCGGGCCTGCTCGGATCCGCGGACGCTTCAAAAGACGGCCACGCGGGCCATCAGGCGGCCTGCAGGGAGCGAGGGGCCGGGCGGATCTTCTCGTGGCACCGTCCGGTCCGCGCGGCCGGTCCAGAAAGGCCTGGACGAGGGCCGAGCATACGGGCAGTGGATCAGCCGGGCCGCTCTGGTCGGCATGGGCGGGAGCGCCGGTCGTTGGCATCGTCCGCCGCTCAGCGCTTCGGGAGCTCCAGGCCCAGCGGGGGCATAGCGCGCGCCGTCTCGCCCTTCGTGCCAGCGCACAGCGGTCGAGTATGAATGGATGGGGTCCGGCAGCGGTCGTGCTGCACTGTCTGGTATATGTACCTTTTAAAAAAAGGGAAACGGGATGGGTGGTGGGTGCACGGTCGTGGCTCTTCTTCAAGAACGGGAGACAGCTTGCTAGGTGCGCCTTATCGACAGGAAGCGCCTCTCACTCAAACAAGCGGAAAGTCGTTCGTCCAGTATGCCTGATTTGACATGGTCGCCTTGTAGCTCGATCTCTGATGCGTCCTGCGCATCAGCGGATGGTTGGTTGCGGCCGCTTGCCCTCTGGTGCTCCGGTATGCCCTCGGCCGCGGATGGATGGATGGATGGATGGATGGATGGCGACGCCAGGGGACCCTCGCGGGCCGGCCATCCGTCGGGCGAATGGGTGCGATGGGGCGCCTGGCCCGCCACTGCGACACCAGATGCTCGTGCCACGGAAGAGGCGCAGCACCGCTTCACCTGACGGGGCCCGCGGCCGCGGCGACATCACGGCGGTTGAAGCGGCGAAGGCTGGCGCAACGCCGATCCCGCTGCCAAGCGCGGCGTATCCCACGGGCGACGGCCGCGGCAACCGGCGGCGGGAAGGGGAAGTGGCGAGGGAGACGGTATGGCGCACCAAAGCCGTCGTGCATTCGCTCTCTGACGTCGTGCCATCACCGCTGCAACGCCGGCGGCCGGCCCGAGCGGTCCGACGTCGAGGGGCGCGCCGCAGCGATCACGCTGAGGACCGCGTGACGGAGCTGCCGGCGTTCCTCTCGCGCCTTGAGCGACGCCGTCGAAGCCGTCGCCGTGGCGGCGGGCGTCGCCGGCGCGGTCGTTGCAGCGCCAGCCCGCGGGACGGGTGCGGTCGTCGAGGACGCGGCCGCCTGCTGGCGAGCGACGCGCGCGGCGGCCAGGGACGCACGCAGCGTGTCGGCGGCGGCCTCGGCCTGGCGCGCACGGCTGAGCGCCGTCGCGTGGGCCACGACGCGGCGCGTCCGACGCTGCCGCCGCGCGACCGCGCGCCCATGGTAGACCGTGACGAGGGCCCACAGCGCGATCAGGCCGCCGAGCACGCTCGCCACCACCGTGCAGATCACGTCGGTGCGGCGGTACTGCGCCATCTGGGCCGCCAACGCCGCCGCGCGGCGCGATGCTTTTGCTGCGGACGAGGCGATCGACCGGGCAGGGTCTGTGGCCGCCACGGCCGCTGGATCGAGGGTGCGCGTCGGCAGACCGCCGTTGATGCCGTCGCGTGGCCGCAAGTCGAGCGCCGCTCCAGCGGCCGCGGCGCCGAGGGCGGGCATGACGCCGGGCGCCGGCGTGGTCTGCGTGGTCCGGGCGGCCGCGCCGTCGATCCCCGGCGCCGACGTCGCTATGGTCTCCACCTCGACGGCCCGCTCGCTCTTGCTGATCATGCGCACCAGACTCCAGTCCGGGTAGCCGGAGGCGACAATGAGTCCCGGATGCGATGTCCAAGTGCCCAACGAATTCAGGGGCAGCCACAGGGTAATGATCTCGCCCCAGGTCGTGTAGGTCGGCACCGGCGTCGATGGGATCGTGGCGCTGGGCGCGAGGGTGATGGTCTTGGTGGTGGAGTAGGTCAAGATGACGACGACGATGCCATAGATCGTGGCCATGTCGCCGGTGAGCTGCGTGAACGGGGGCAGGATCACGGACGGTGCCTCCACCCGCGCGAGCGCATGAGTGGCGCCGACCAGGGGCTTGCAGTACCCGTTCTGGTGGCGGAACCCGGGCAGGCACTCGTCGCAGGCGAAGGCGCCTGAGCCGGCGCACCGCTTGCAGCCGGGACGACAGCGCTTGCACTTGGCGCCGTCATTGTAGTACGTGCCCTCGGGGCAGCCGCTGACGCCGCAGAGGTTGTCCATCTCGGCGAGGACGGGGCCGACCCCGCGGCCGAGGCAGGCCATGCAGATCGGCTCATTGACGCCGTCGTTGCGAATGCCGCAGGACTCGCAGTATCGCGGGCACTTGATGCACTGGCCGCCGGCATGCCACATGTCTTCCGGGCACTTCGGGCACGCGGGCCGCTCGGAGCTCGGCCAGCACCGGCAGACGCCGGTCCCGTGAGCGCCATCCTCGCAAGTATCGATGCCCGTGCAGACGGGGCAGGGCTGACAGTCGAAGCCGAAGAAGCCGTCGGCACAGTTGTTGCAGCCAGGGCCGTTGAACCGCGGATAGCATGTGCACTCGCCAGCCGCATTGATGTAGCCGCCGAGGCTGCAGATGGTGGTCGCCGGGAGCGGTCCCGCGAGACTGAGCCGTCTGAGCGTGGCGACCGCCCCGCTGGCGTTGATGAGCGTCCCGTTGGGGGGCGGGCTGCTGCCCTCCCAGATGGCATGCGGCCGCGTCTGGTTGTTCCACATCAGCTCCGCCTGCATGGAGGGCGGCACGATCAGCTTGAAACTCTCGCCAGGCGCGAGGACGACGGGCTCGGCAAGCTCGACATATCCGGGCTGCAGACCGATGATGCGGTTCGCCGTTATGAGGGCGCCAATCGTGGCATTAGGACTCAGGCGCATGGTGTGGAGGAGGGTCTGTCGAGAATGGTCTGTCACCACACGGACGACCAAAAGAAAGCGAAGAGTCTCTCTACGGCGAAACCGTTGGATGGTTATTCGGGCGGAGATCCGATGGTGACAATGATACAGCACGCTTCATCACCACGCTTCATCTCGATCCGTTGACCTCAACTCGGCGATCCGCTCACGCTCATGCATGTTGTCAGCGATGGAGCTGTTCGCCGTTCATCGTCCATTCCTTTGTGCACGAGCACAGGCGTGCTGGGTAGGTCACTACGCCGTCCGGCCTCGCATGCGCTGAGCACGTTCCGGACCAAGAGCGGCCCGCATCGGCGACTCGTACCTGTGCCGCTGCGGAGACGGGTATGGACCCGACGTCGGAGCGGAGCATGACCCGCCGACTTCAGAGCGGCGCATGATGGGCGATGGATAGACGCGGCATCCCAAACGGACCCAAGCGCTTTGAGGGCCTCGCGGTGGTCGTCATCCCCACGTTGGCTTCATCATCTGCTGGATGCCTTGCGGGGAATGCCGATCCCGGGCCCCTCTGGCGGCATGGCGCTGGGGGAGAGGGAAGGCGGGAGGGGAGGGGAAGCCACCGCGGCGGTAGGCCACGCGCGTCCCGAACCGTCGCGCCAACAAGGGCCACGGCGTCCATGCCGCTCCCTCCCGTGGGCACCCAAGTTCCGCACGTCATGCAGCGCCCTCGTGCGCAGGGTGGGCGCAGGGTGGGCGCCGCACCAACCGTCTCGCACCGCGCCTCGGGGTTCGTTCTCGGCCGAGAGAGCGGTTTCCCCGTTGGCCGCGCGGTTCCGTCGGTGCTTCCGGATCCTCGGCCACCGACCGCTCCGTCTTGGCCGTGGTCGTCGCATGCCTCCGTCGACGTCCGCTGGGAGACTGGGCGCCGCGGCGGCCTGCCCCGCGGCAAGCGTCCAGCAGCCAGGGATCCGTGCCGCGCCCGCCGGGGCGATCAGGGGGATCGCCGGCGCGTGGCTCAGCGCTGCGTGGCTCAGCGCTGCGTGGCTCAGCGCCGCGTGGCGCAGCGCCGCGTGGCGCAGCGCGGGACGGGACGGGACGGGACGGGATCGCCCGCCCCCCGGGAGGCTCGGCCTGGATGGGATGGGTCCTGTCGGCGGCGGAGACACCCGACGCTCGCGCTCGCGGCGCCGTGTGCCCGTCACGGGTGGCGTCATCCGCCGTGCTGCGCTGCGCTGCGGCGGCGGCCACGACCCCGTGGTGGCCACGTGGTCGCGGATGGCCCCGCGCGATCGGCCAGGCGCCTTTTCTGTCGTGGGAGCTTCCCGCTCGGAGAGGCGCGCGCGTGCCACGTGCCACGTGCGAGCCACGTGCACGCGGCTGACGCCTCACACAAGCTTCCAGGTCCCACCCGCCGCTGCCACGGGCTTGCCGGTGCGGTGCGGTGCGGTGCGGTGCGGCGCTGCCACCCCTCGCAGCACGGCGCTGCGTAGCAGCGTCCTTCGCAGCGCCGCTCATGGCTCTGTCGTTGAGTCCGTGAACCCTTCCGACTCGACCCGACCCGACCCGACCCGTCTGTCCGACCCGACTCGACTCGATCCGACCCGACCCGTCGATCCGACCACGCGAGCCTGCAGCGCGACCCGGCGGCGGCGTCCTGCCCTGCGCGCGTATCCGTCGCCGTGTGTCGAGACTCGTGTCGCCGCCACGCTCGCTCAGGAGCGTCGGTCGTGCCACTGCCTCGCACACGCCTCGTGGACTCGCCACACACCCCCGTCTCTCGGGCGCCGCCCTCGCCGCCCTCGCCGCCTACCGCGGGGGAGCCGCTGTCGACGCCCGCACACCGCCACCATAGCGCTTCCAGCAGCAGTCATGGCGGCGCCGATCGCAGCGACGCCGACCGCCGTGCGCAGCGGCGCCAGGCCCGCGCCCGCGCTGGGCGCCCTGGCCCCACCCCTCGCGGAGCCCAGCGAGCCCGATATGGCCACCTACATTGCCAAAATCGTTCAAATCGTCCTCAAGGGTCGCGTGCCGCTGGATCGCCGCACCTGGCGCCAGGACCTCCACGGTCGCCCCACGGTACGAGCCCCGACGGCGGCGCCGGCACCGGCGCCGACGTCGGTGAGCCCCATCCCCCTCGGCGACCCGTCGTCGTGCCACCCGTCCACACCGTCCATGGAAGTCCAGGTCAGTGCCGCGGTCCGTTCCTTTTTTCTGGCCGGCCCTCCGCTCCCGTCGCCCTCGGCAGCCTCCTTGAGGTCTCGGCCGACATCGCCAACCGCGTCGTTCACGCCGTCCGATGCAGCGGCATCCATGGCGCCACCGCCGCCCCCGCCATCCGCCGGGGTGCCGCCCCGCGGAGGCTCGGTGGAGTTGGTCGCCCCGTCCCCCTGCAAGCCATCCATGGTGAGGACCGAGGCGGCGGACCACGCCGTGGACGGCGCGACATCGCTCCCCCCACGGTCGCCCGTGCCCGTCTCCGTGAGGGTCTCGGCGGCGACGCCGCCGCCGCCGCCGCCGCCGCCCCGGTCAGGCATCGCCTCGCGTCATACCGATCCGCCGCGACCGCAGCCCATTCGGACGGCCCTGTCGGGCACCGCCGCCACACCGCTATCGTCGTCACTCCCGTCATCGTCGTCGCCATCCGACGGGTCGTCCGCCCGTGCGTGGCTCGTGATTGAGCTGTGGGCGGACCATGCGCCACGATCAAGCGGCACCGCCTCACCGCGGTACGATGCGGCCTCGCACAAGGAGTGCACACCACCCTCGTCCTCCGTGCTCTCGCCGCCGCATCATGCCTCGGTCGGGCCGGCGCCGTCGGCGGCGCTGGTGGAGTGGTGGTCCATCCAGTTGGACCGACAGATGAGCCTCTCGCCGTCACAGCCCGACTACAGTGAACTGCAGCTGCTCGCACAAAAGATCTACGGCTCCCTGCGGTCGTTGCCGTTGGACGCCTGGCGTGCCCAAGGCCGGCTGGCGAGCGATGCCGTCGAGGCCCACGTCTTCCTGACGCCGAAGAAGCCTCGACCGGGCCGCACCCATCTCGCTGTGGCGCGCCACCCGGCGTCTCCGTCACGCCTGACACCGCCGGCCGCCACGGCGGCGGCGACCACGACGACAACGGCAGCGTCGTCGTCGTCGTCGTCGTCGTCCGATGCGGCCCGGCATCCTCCGCCGTGTCCGGATGACACCCCGTCGGACCCGCCATCGACCTCTCCCGCGGGACCCCTGCCGGCGGGCGGTCCGCCAATGCGCCGGCCGGACTCGCCCGAGCTGTCACAGGAAGGTCTTGGCCATCCCACCGATTGGAACAACGCCTTGCCCGCACCAAGACCCGACCCTGCGTCAGCTGCTGCCAACGCGAGTGGCCATGCCTGCACGGGCATGCATTCGCCGCCACAGGCATTGTCCTCGCTGCCGCCCTCACTACCAGCCCCTCCCGCATTGGAGCCGCAGGCCCTCCCCGCCAGCGCTGGCAGTCACCGGGGCAGCCCGCGCCTATCGGCATCAACCGCTGCACCGGCATCCGCCGCGCCGGCGCCGTCCCTCCTGGGCAAGCTCCACGGCAAGAAATTTCGCACAGCGCACGGCGTCTGGGGCAGCGTCGTCACCATGGTCTATACGCCCCACGCCGATGTGGCCGAGGCTCCGCCGTCGACGTGGGTCTCGCCTACCGCCGAAATGCGGGCCCAGCCAGCCCATGGTCTGTCTGCGATGCCGCGCCCCTTGCCTTCTGCATCGGCCCAGTACGCATCCACACGAGAGAGCAACCTTGCAGCGGCGGCGGCGGCGGCGGCGACGACGACGACGACGACGACGACGACGGTCATCACTCCCAGACCCACGGCTGGAGCTGCATCCGCCGAGTCCACGCCACAGACACTCACGCCGACAGAGGCTGATCGGGCGTCTCTGACGGCGCCATCGTCGTCGCAGGTCGACGACGCGAGTCCGCCCCCGACGCCGCCGCCGTCGTCGCTGCTCACCGAAGCCTTTGCCGACACCGTGGCCGGCACCCTGGGCCCGAGCCATCCCGCGGTCCCCGCGCTGCCCACGGCCCAGGCGCGCGTCGGAAGCCCCATGCCCTCGCCGACGCTGCAGAAACGGGTCGTCTCGCTGAGCCACATGCAGGCCCTCTTTCGCGCCCAGGTCGGCCGCAGCCATCCGCTCCGCCCGCGGCACGACGAGGACGTCGAAGCAGCGCGCGAGCGCGACCGTGCTCACGAGCGCACGATCGCCGCCGAGCGCGAGAAGCAGCGACGCCACCTCGCTGCACCGGTCGTCATCCGTCCCGGCGCACGCGCCGCCATCGGCTCCTCGGAGGATGCCGGCGATCTCAAGCTCGTCGACGACGGGGCCGATGAGCATCGCGACGCGGCGTCCGGGATGGGCCTCGCCTGCTCGCCACGCAAGGGCGAGCCGTTTGGCACGCTGGTGGGGTCTTACGAAGAAAGCATCGTCTCGGGCCGCATGTCGCTTGTGCCGTCCAAGCCCGTCCACTTCCTGGCGGACATTGGCGTGGTCGGACTCGGCAAGTGCCCACAGGCCCTCCGCTGCCCGCCCCATTTGCAGCTCTCCTTCCCCGCCTTCTGCTACGATCTGCCGGGTGACACGGCTCACGTGACGTCGCCGTATGTCGGCGCCATCCCGCTCCCGACGGGCGGGTTCCCCTTACCGCCCCGCGGACAGCTGCAGATCCTCATCATGAACGCCAACCCCGCCGACGCTTCCCAGCGCGCGGCCCTCAAACTCTTCTTGCTGTCGTACGATCTGCGCGCCATGCCGCCGAACACACGGACCTTCCTGCGCCAGAAGTCGTACCGCGTCGTCGCGGGCGGCCGGTCCGCCGGCGCGAGTCGGTCGGCGTCGCCGGATGGGCAAGCGCTGCCCTCGCCGTCGCCGCCGCCGCCGCCGCCGCTGTCGCCGCCGCCGCGCTCGCCGCCATCCATCGCGCAGCGCGGCGCGCGGCTGGCCGTCCCATCGCCGACGCCGTCGAGCCCGACCCACCCGACACCGACGTCGCGCGGAAGCCCGCTGTTGGGCGCGTCGCCGATTGCAGGCGAGTTTATGCTGGCGACGGGTCCGTCGCAGCCGCCCTCGATGCGGTACGCGGTCCAGGTCCACTTTGCGTCCGACGCGCAGGGCGCCATTGCGCTGGCGGGCACGATCCGCGTCGTCTTTGGCCACCGCTACCCCGACCGCGACGAGCAGTTCGAAACCGTCGTTGACGGCCCCGCTCCGGGCGAACGCTTCCTGCATGTCGATTGATGTATAATTTTTTAAGAACAGACGTTCAACTTACGAAAAAAAAACACACCGACTTTCCCTTGAGACGACCTATCGCGAACACCACACCCTCGGTGGTGCCCCCTAGGGGTTCCCCACCGAGGCAGTCGCGCCGTCGGTTCAGTATCGGATGCGCTTGCCGATCTTCGGCTGCAACCTGGTTTGCTCCAGGTTGCGGCACAACGCTATCGGTCTGGCGGGCAGGGCCCGGCAGCGTCGGATGTTCAACGCGGCGTTGAGATCGCGGTTCACGAACTTACCGTTGGTGACTTCACACGGCAGCAAACCTCGGACCAGGGTCCCCTAGCGCCGGCGTTGACCGGGTTTCAGGACCACGTGCGTCTCGGCATACACCCGGGTGCTGCGGACCGGGTCGATTGCCGTCAGCCCGGTCGGGGGAGCGCCCACCCGGGACGCGCGAGCGATCGGCACGACTAACGGGTCCCGGGGGCTCACCTTTGTCTGGATCCGATTCGTCTCGGTATGCGCCTGGGTCGTCCGGAACTCGTCGATCGACCAAGACGGTGCGGAAGCAATGAGCGCGCGCCTGGTACGCACGAGCCGTAGGAGCAGCGATCTCGCCCTTGCCTCCCGGGGCAAACATGGAGGCCCCCATAGGCGACCACCACTTCAGCGATCACCGGCGCCATCTCCGTGGCCGCCCCATCGGCGACGCGGTTCAAGAACTGGGCAAACATGTGCTGCTTGCGACTGTACAGCCGCAGGCGCTGGCGTGCCCAGTGAAGGCTTGCTAAGGAAACAGCTTTCCACGCCAGTGGCCTGAAGAGGACTTTGATGGTCGCATGGGGATATCCGCATTGCTTTGACGTCTGCTGCGACTTTGATTGCTTCCCTTTCTCCCCCCGATGTTTTCATCGTGCTCACCGGAGCTGCGGGCGAAGGGTGGCGTCTGTTCCTGACTTTCTTCTCGCTGTGCAGGCTTTGGTCCGTAGATCGGGTCTGTATCAACTCCCGGCGGAGTTGGCGCCCGTGGCGGGGCCTCAGGGAATCGCCTCGCCAACGGCTTGTATACGTACTTATCCGCGTGGATCACCCGGCTGGCCGACAGCAATGCGACATCCAGCGTATTCAGCGTTTTTGTCTCCGCTCTCGTTCTGATCCATTCTTGCACGAGATTGTGGTAGTAAACGATGATGTCGCGGCTGAACTTGGTTTTGCGCAGTTCTTTTAGCCAACGTTCAACCTCGGAGGAATCAAATTTGTGGATAAGATCAAGTCGCAGATTCACTTCTTCGTCGATAAGGTGCAGCAGGTGATACCAATCCTCGGCTGCTGGTTTAGTTTTCGATGATTTCGACGCTCGGATGAAACTTTGAAGTGTCGTCTGGCCATCCGGCTTTAGATTGACTTTCAGCATGGCTTTAGCGCACTCTCTCGCTAATTTAGTCACGGAAACGCGCTTATCGCCAGGTGCACTTGTCGTATAGAGAACGTGATTGAGGACGGTCAGACGATCGCGATCGCTTAGTCCGGAAGGTCTCAGCAGGCCAACAATCGATTTGATTCCCACATCAAGAGCTCGATCAGTCATTGCCCTGGCTTTGCCCTGATTATTGGCGAGCTCCGCTTCCCAAGCATGAAAATAGCTGGACCAAGTAACATAATACTTCTTTCGAGGCACCAACAAAAGCATGAACGTGCTTTGCAACAACTGGCAGAAGAGTTTGAATGCCTCTGCATGCTGTTGAATGGCGTTGAGGATAGCCTTTCTGTTCGTCGCAAGCTGCATGCTGAGGTCAGAATACCATAGCACTTGCTGCCCATGCTCAGTGAACGGCGCGGTCGATTGGGCGGTGGCGAGTTTCATACGCTTCTGAACTTTCTCTAAGCCATCGTTGATTTGATCGTACAAATGATTAGTCGAGTGCATGATCTGATAGCACCATGCACCCAGCTCTAGTTCTGGATGAAGGTCGTCGGAAGGGTAATCAATTAGCGAGTGTTTGAGCATCAGAAGTAGGGTATCCATGTCTGTCAAATAGGGGTTGAGCTCCTCTCCATACACAGACGCGAGGTACCTCGGAAGCCTGATCTTGTCCTCGGTCTTTTCGATCAGAAACTGGTAAAGGCTGTCGCGCCTATACTCACTGACAAATTTGGCTGTTGCCACGGGAAACAGACGGCGAGCGAGCTCGAGTGGTTCGAACAGTTTATCAAGCTGCGCTTTCCCTGAACCGCTAGTGAGTGTGACTTTGAAGCGCAAGGCGTCCATGCCAGCAACCAAAATATCGTCCGATTGGGGGGTTTTGAAGTCATTGTACCACTTAGTGGAGCGCTGCGTGGTGGAAGCTTTCTGCGTCTCGACCGTCGGTGAGGCCGCGAGGAACCAATTATATGTTGGGGCTTGAAACTCGAGAGAGGAGCGGCTAGCGCTCTCACCGTGCCCAGACTCATCGAACACGCCGTGGGCGGCACCGGCCGCGAGGAGCACCGCCAGCAGCAGGAGCGGAGCCCTCGCGCGGTCGAACGACCATCGCATCACGGTTCACAGGGCGACGTGTGAGGCAGTGGACGTCAGTCAGAATGGAAACAACAAACGGCAGCAGCGGACGAACGATGCAACGGGTGATGCTGTCGTCTTCATGCGCTGTCGCATTGCTTCGCGGATGCCAGAGGTGCAGTGTGCTTGCGTCGCAGCAGGAGTGTGGCGTTGCAGTGTCATGGGTGTCGTCGACGTCCAAGAAAGCGTTCAATAAAGACGGCATCATGAGTATGAGCATGATGAACATGCGGCGCGCCGCCGGGCCGTCCCGCAGGGCGATACATGGCCGTACCGCACCCGCGAAGAGTCCAACGGCAGCGGACGCCGTCGCTTGGCCTTGGTCTTTTTGGTTGTTTCGTGGAGGCGTGCGCCTCCCGACCTGTAGGGACCTCATGGCTTGTTGCGGGCAGCAATGCGACGTGCCATAGGGACGCCGCCCCAGGTGTGTGTGCCCTCACGCCCCATGCATACGACTGGCGCGATGCTGCACTCGTGCCATGTTGCCATGCGTCCGTGCTGCGCTCCTGCCATGCGGTGATGCTGCGATGGCGGCGTGGTGCGTGGTTCCCGGCTCTCCGTTCTACTCGCTGTGCACGCCACTTCGGCACGAACAAATTTTCACGAAAATTCCTCTCGAAAATTTGCTTGCTGGCTGGCCCTCTGAGCACTCCGCCCCTGGAAATGGCAACAACGGGCGAGCCATGGGCAGGGGGCGGCGATTCATCGATGGTGATATTGTTTACATGACGAATAGCCTAACCCTAGCGCCATACCCTCCTGGGTGCCCCCAGGGCGACCGTTGTTTCATCGTCGTCGGATACGGTGCCCACCAATGGCTGCAGGAGGGCTGGCCCCACAATGCGGCACAGAGACCGTGGGCGCCACGGGGCCGCCACTCTGCCTATGTAAGCGTAGGCAGCGACCGTCAGACATCGATCAGTGCGAGCTAAACGATCTCCTGCGTATACGGATGATCCCGGCACTGATGTCTTCACCCACTAGGAAGAAACCCGTGGAAAGCGACGGCACGAGCGTGTGCTGGCACTTCTGGCGCAACAAGAACATGGTGCGCACGCCATGGCGGTCGCCCCGACGACCAAGGGCCCCACGGCAGACAGCTTGGACGAGCACGGCATCCTTGATCGACTCGGGCATCAAGGTTTGCTCCCGTGGGCAAAGAGCAAGGCCGAGCTCTCCGACGTCCCGGAGAGCCTCTATGCACCGGAGTGTCGTATCTATCAACACGCCTCGGGTCGGAGTTTGGAACGTGCAGGCGCTCTCGAGGGCATTGGTCGCGACGGATGCGCGCTTGCCTGGGCGAGAGCCTGGCCTGGGCGCGGAAGCGGGTCGGCCAACGATTGGCCCACTGCCCAAAACAAACCATTGCGGAAGCGGCGGCGGCGGCGGTAGTAGCGGCGGCGACGGTGGTGGCGACGGCAGCAGCAGCAGCAGTGGTGGTGGCAGCAGCGACGGGGCCCGACCGCCACTGTCAGTCACGGGCGCCGGTCATCATGCGTGTCATGTCGATCCTTCCGGCCGGGGCGGGCGCCGGGACCGTTCGGGGGTCGCGCCGAAAGCATGAAGCTTGTCGCACCGGACGTCGCACAACGGCGAACCGCGAACAGCGATCATGATGATGGCGGCGGCACAAACGAGCACGGGCACACTTCGGCAATCGCAGCATATCCGCTTTGGTGTGCGCTATGGGCCCTTTCGGCGTGAAAATCCCGACGCGCTTGGGATCCAGACTGACTATGTGCTGACGAAAACAAAGAAAAACGGCGGACATTTCATAACGAGATCTCGTGTTCATCGAGTCGATTGAACATTCAAGTGGCCGGATGAGCAGGCACATCGGTCATACTTCGTCAGAATCAGATACCTTTTTTTACTGCTTCTTGCACAAGGCCCTGCACCACGGCTGCGTTGACGATCGCCTCCGCGTCGTCGCGACCTTCCCCTTTCCGTACCCGCTTTGGTGCTGTCCATCGGGTCGCGCTTGGGCATCCACACTCGGCAAGATGCCTCCTAATCCGGCTGCCAAGGCAAACAAGGGCCCGTTCGCGATGCTTTTCAGCACGAAGGCTGCCAAATCGGCGGCGCAGAGCGTCGGCGGCCCCGTTCGCGCCAAAGACATCTACGACAAACCCAACCAGGATCTGATGACGAAGCGTGTCCAGCACTACTATCCCTCCCCGGTGACGGGGGTGGGATCGACGCAGGGCGCTGACGGCCGCTTGCCCGCTCCCATGGCGACCTACCTCGCGCAGAACGGCGGCTACAAGCACCGCGTGCGAACCCTGCCCTTCCGCGAGCGCCACGAATACACGGCGCCCCTGAGTATCGTGTTCCTCGGCGAAGTCCTGGGTCAGTTTGCAGTGGTGCCCCCAGAAGCCTACGCGGGCGCGAAGCGGCTTGCCGACCGATGGATCGCGCAGATCAAGCCCGCGCTGCCAATGGCCGACAAAACCACGCTCGAGGTCGCTCAGAGCTTCGACGAGGCCACGCTGAATTGTCTGAAGCTCGACCCGGAGCAGGTGACGCTGCTATTTCATTTTCTCGTCTATCTAATGGCGCTGCCGGAACAGAGCTGGGTAAGTCTCCCAACGGATGCATGAGCTCGAATCAGGCGCGACGTGCATGCGACATGGCTGCTGCCAGGTTCACCAGTGATCAACGGCATGATGCATGGGACGAGTTCCTAGTGATACTCACCGAATGATTGCCTTGTTCTCGGGATGTATATGGCTTTGGATGTTTACTGGTACTGCAGGACCATGCGTTCGACGCCCGGATCGACCATGCGCTGGAGATGCTCCGCGGATCGATGCCCGAAGACCGGTCGTTTTTGCGGCTGAACCGGCTACTGCTGGAAGCGCGGTCGCGGTGTCCCGTGCGCCCGCGCGCGCGACCAGCACCGACCGTCGTATTGACTTCGTCGGCCTTTGAGTGGCTCGTCATTACCGTGATGGCCTCGCCGCTTGCCATGTCCGCGCCGAGTCTGCGGCCGCTGCTGGTGCGATTGACGGCCATCGTAGACCGTCATCCGGTGCCAGCCAAAGCGGCCCACCACATTCACATGACGGCTGACTTATTGCTGGCGCACCCGCTCTGCGGCTTCGATCGCGCTCAGGACCGCGACCCCTTCCGCGACTCGTCGATGCCGGACCAGGTGCTGATGATCATGAACGTCGGCTACGAGGCGTGTGGTGCGGACCTCAAAGACGATCTGCGCGTGATGGGCAGTCTGCTCAAGTCCTCTGTCCAGGCGAGCCCGGGGGGGATCCTGCCGGATGTGCTGATCGAGACGTTCACATATATTCTGAATGCCGACGTGCTGAAGGGTCTCGGCATTGATATTGCCCGCGAGCGGCCGGTGCCGGCCCAGGACCCCTCCGGTCTCATCATGCTGCCGATGCCGGCCGAACGGCTGCCCGATGAGATTGTGTACCCGATCCAGGCCTTGCTGCGCCTCCTCGACGCCCAGCGACTCGCGATCATCCGTAAGCTCGTCAAGATCGGCAGTTTCGCCGTCGCCGTCTTGCGCCGCAACACACCCGACACGCATTTCTATGAGATCAGCAAGATGCTGGTCGTCACGCCGCTCACCATCTCTGAAGACTCGGCCCAAAACTCGGCCCTCCAATTCCTCGTCAAGATGCAGACCGAATTCATGGGTTGGCCGTGGGGATGGGGCATGATGATGCTACATCACGAGCAGATCTTTGGCGGCATGGAGACGGAACAAGTGCTTTTTTCGGATCTCATGGCCTACCAACAACATGGCCTGGGCCCGCTGCAGAAATCGCCCCCGGTGATCCCCGTGGCCTTCCCAACGCAGCTCTTGGCGCCTGCTGGCAACGACGCCTCTCAACGGCTGCCCGCGGCCATGCCCGTCTAGTCGATACCCTTCGTCACTGACCGCTGTATATAGTCACCGCATCTCTCTACCTTTTTTCCCGTTTAAGGATTGTTTTGGGGGCCCTCGTGACTGACTCCGTAGGCGCGATTGATTACGAGATGTCGGCCGCGACAGCAAATGTCGTGATCTGGGGCAGATAGGCGCACGCTGAGAGATCGAGTATGCAGAGGTCGCCAAAGGTGGTATGACCGTTGTACCCGCCAAAGAGAAACACGCGCGAGTCGTGCAGAATCGCTGAATGGTACCCGCGGCCCAGCGGGGGATTACCGCAGATCTGTCGGACCTCCCAGTTCATAGTCACAAGGTTGAGCAGCAGCACGTCGTTCGTGTACCGCGTGCCGTCGTGCCCGCCCATGACAAAGAGGTAGCTGCCAACCTGCAGCGCTGAGTGGCTCAGGCGCGGCACAGGCCGGTCGACGGGCGCATACTTCCACGTCAGTGTGCGCAGATCCAGCACGTGCACGTCGTGGAAACACTCGTGGCCGTCGCTCCCCCCGTACACGACCACCTGGTGGCCGATCAGATTCGACGTCTGGTACCCGCGGGAGCTTGGTGCCGTGCCCGTCGTTGCGAGCTTGACCCAACCGTACGACGCGGAAGAGATCGCCGGCGGCGCCGCAGGTTTCACCGCGGCGCCACCCGGCTGCGGGTTCTGCGGCGTCGACGCCACGCCGCCACCGTCATAAGGCACTAGCATGTGAATGTCGCTGAGCGCGCGCTGGCCGTCGCCACCCGCATAGAGATAGAAGCAGCCGTTCCAAACCCACGAGGTATGGGCGCGTCGCGGGCCGGGCCCGAGGCTATTGGGCGTCGGCCACGGCGGCGAGGCCCCCGGCAGCGTGGGCGTGGCCGGCAGCGCACCGGCGCTGGAGCCGCTGAGAGTCGGGGGCAAGGGTGGCGGGCCGGACGAGGCGGACGCCGCGGCCAGAGTCGCGCCGGCGCTGTCCAAATGCCCTCCCTCGTTTTGCGTGGCGGCGGCTACGACAGCGGTCTTCGACTGCAGCGTGGGCGATGCCAGGCTGGGCGGCGGCGGGTGAATCATGGGTTTTTCCCAGAAGAGGGTCACCGTGTCGAGTGTGTAGAGGGTGTTGTAATAGTTCGGCCCTGAGCCACCGCCGAAGAGAAAGATCTTGGGCCTCTGACCCGGAAGTTCGACCAAACTCGCCGAGTGCGCGCGGCGCGGCGGGGGGATTTCGCCGCTTTGGATCGGTCGTGTCCAGTGGAACGTCTCGGTGTCGAAGATGTAAAGATCGTTGTAGCAAATCTTGGCATCGCATCCGCCAAAGATGAAAATGCGGTCACCAACGCGCGTCGCCGTATGCGCCCGCAAGGCTGGCGGTGCTTGACCCAGCATCTCAGCTGTCGACCAATGCATCGCCGGGATCGGCGCCACCCGCGTTTCGTGCGAGACCACACTCTCGCTTGCGGGCAACGGAGGCGGCGGCGAGGGCGCCGCTATCGACGCCGTCGCGGATCCCAGTCGCTGATGACTCACCTGCTCGGCGGCGGCGCTCGGCCGCGTGGATCCGTCCAGGGCCATCGCTTGCAGCGAGGCCTGGATCTGCGACTGCGGCGCCTGGATGGGCGGCGGGGGCCCCGGCGTGCGCGACGAGGCGGGTGACCGCGAGGCGACTGCCCCAAGGACACCGGTCGCCGGCGACGGCGCGGCGCGTGAGGACGACGACGTTGGTGTCAGGTGGGGCACGGGCCGTGTAGGCGGGGGCGGCGGCGGCGTCGAGGCGTCATGGACCGGCGGCCCAGAATGAGCCAACCGCGCGACCACTGCCGCCTGCGGTGACGGCGCGGAGGGCGAGACGGCAAGAGGCGACGGCGCGGAGGGCGGCGCGGCTGCCGCGGTCGAGGGCGATGCGGACGCTGTCGCCCCGCGCGGCGGCGGCGGATGCGGCATACCAGACGATGTGGCGGACATCATCATCGGCGCGACGTGCACCAGAGGCGGCTCTCTGTGTGACGGCAGCGTGCTGCCTGACCTTGCGACGGCCGCAGTCTCGGCACCCGAACCTGTACGGGACGGCGCGTGCATGGGGAGCTCGGACGGGATGGCCCCTGCGGACGGCAGAACGCGCTGATCTCGATCCGTTCCCGGAGGCCCACGCGCGGCGGCGATGGCGGCAGCCGAGGCAAATGACGCGCTGGCGCCGCGTTTCGGGGCCTGGAGGACGGGCGGATCGTCAGTGCTGCTGCGGGCGTGGGGAGCGTTGGCGGCCGACGGTGGCGGCGGGCGCCGTGCAGACCGACCCGATGGGGAGAGCGATGGCGACGGCGCCGGTGCCAGTGATGATGCCGCGATCGTCGTCGCGGCCCCGGTCGTCGTGGTGGCGACGCCCGGCGGCGAACTCATGGCTGCCGCGGGGATGGCCCCCGCAGCACCCG
The DNA here is from genome assembly GCA_003615045.1 of Caulochytrium protostelioides. Classification (NCBI taxonomy): domain Eukaryota; kingdom Fungi; phylum Chytridiomycota; class Caulochytriomycetes; order Caulochytriales; family Caulochytriaceae; genus Caulochytrium; species Caulochytrium protostelioides. The sequence goes on along the minus strand of ML014121.1, from coordinate 126,084 downwards.
CGGCGGCGCTGACCGCGGCAGCGGTACTCGCGATGGCATGATGAGCGTGTCGCGGGTAGGCGGACGAGGAGCCCGACTCGCGATGGGATGCGGGCGTCGAGTCTGGCATGCCGACGAGGCCGGCGCGGCTCAAGAAGTCTGCGGGTCGTCTGTGCGCTCGTCGTGGCTCGCAGCGCAAGCGATCGCCGTCCGACTGCGATCGGGGGGTCCTGATGGAGCGGGACGCACGCACACCGGACGCCGTCTCGCCGGCGAGAGAATGAGCGGGACACGGGCGGGAGGGCGGAACGCCGTCGCGAAGCGCCGGGGCTCCGAGCAGCCGCACGCGTGATCGAGGCCCAAGCGATCCAGAGGCGCGAAGATGAGGGCCGAGAGGAAGGAACATGCGGCACCGACTCGATACCGTCTTCCGGTCTCGCGCACGCGGTCATGTGCCACGCCGCCACCCGTCGTGTGGCGGATCGCCCCGTGGCACGTGGCCGCGTCGGCCTGGCGTCCCGCGACGAGGGCGGCGGAGACCCGCGCCGACGCTCGCCCGCGCCGCATGCGGTCGCCGCGGTCGGTGCCAGCGAAGGCCGCGTGCCGCGGTGACGGACGCCCGTCCTACCACGGCGTTCCGATCGACGGCGATCGCGCCTCGGCAGGTGATCCCGCCACAAGCATGGCGGTGGCCTCGTGCGGGTGCCATGGCGGCAAGGCGCCGCAAGGCATCGTGGCGCTAGGACCCGGCGCGGATGGCAGCCCCGTGGGCAAGGCGGTGGCCCTCGCGCCGCCCGCCTGCCCGCCACCCATCGGACCCCATCGGACATGCCCATGGCGCCCCCACCCCGCAGGGCCGAGCACGCGGCACGGCGCACAGCACCGAGACGGTCTTCTCTGCATCATATCTCCTCCGCCAAAGTGGGTCACCCACCACCGAGAAAAGCGCGATATCGGGTGCACCACGGGCGGGTCTGGCAGCGTGCTCGGTGTTCGTCGGTGAGTAGCATATGCATCCGACGTCCGACATCCGACATCGCTGCATCCGCGATTCATCGACCCGCCATCGCCCCCAGCTCGACCCGATACCGACGCCAGCGCCCGCGAACCCGGCATCCCTTTGGCATCGTCCGCCCACGGTCACCGATCATCCATTGTCGCCATTGTCGCCATGGCTTCGCCAACGCCCACCCTCGTCAACCGCATGACGACCTACCTGGGCAGCCAGGAGTTCCGGAGCTATCTGATGAGGTAAGGGCCCGACGAGCCCGACGCGTGCGAATGGGCAGCAATCGGCATCTCTGGGCAACGATCCCACACAAAGTTTCATACGCCAGTACGCGAGCGGAAAGATCTGTTTCGCGCAGCCTCCGGTCAGATAGGCCAGCACGTGCGCGATCTGGGAGGAAAGCCGCACGAAATCCGACATGGATCGAAACGATAAAAAAGCTGAAATGGTGACTCAATGACTTGCGCTCTGCCGTGTGATGTTCTACCTTCCTGGTTGTCATGATCCCCGACATTCTTTGCACGGGTCTCTTTTCTCGATCTTTTCCGCGATCGCCCACTCTAGCACGGTAAGGCTCGCCCCGCCCCGTCGGATTTCAGACTATTAGTGTGTGCTCATTATTTTCTCCGACTAACCTGTTCAACTAAACTGGCCTCCGTTCTTATCCTTTTTATCATGATTTTACTCTGAAACACCCCTCCTTCTAGCACTTCTGGGGGCCTAGTAAGTTGATCGCCTATGGATGACCCCGTGTCACATCACATCACATCATGTCACATCACATCAAGTGTATAGCGGAAAGACTCACCTTCTTCGCTGTTTTTGTCACGTTGCTCTCAAACAGTCGCCAACTGGGGTCTGCCCATCGCTGCCATCACGGACATGAAGAAGAACCCGGACATTATCTCGCCGCGTATGACCGGTGGTAAGTTGGTCCATCGCCTTCGAAGCGCCTCGAAGAGGCGCCATCTCCCCATGACCTGTGCGTACTGATCGATACTCCCTGGTCGGTCACTCATCCTTTTTTACCGAGTATGTGATGTCACTTCGTGTCCTTGCTGTTCTCGTCACCCTCAGCGATGATGATTTACTCGGCCACCTTCATGCGTTTCGCGTGGGTCGTCAACCCCCGCAACTACTTGCTGCTCGCGTGCCACTCGACCAACGTGCTCGCCCAGACCGGCCAGATGGGCCGCTACCTGCTCTATGCGGACAAGAACGCCCCGGCCGCCGCTGAGGCTGCGGCGAAGCCCTCCAAGGCTTAAAACCGGATCGCGCTGGATCGGGAGAGAAATCGCACGTGCTTGGGATACCATCATCCACCTGATTCGAGCCTGTCAAATACCAAAATAAAAACAAACGTTGAAACTCCCAGAAAACAAGGCCTAGTCATCATCGCTGGCTCTTGTCAGAACATTTCGCCGATCCGATGCATCGTTCGAAGATACCAGTCATTCGCGGTGGACGCAAAGTCTGCCGGCGTCGGCGCCGGAACCGATGGAGTTGATGGAGCCGATGGGTCGGCGAACAGTTCGGGCACGGCCATGTTGAGGCCATCAGCGTGGTCCTGACGCCGCGTTGTGGCGGCCTCGCTGAGGGACGGACGAGCACGCAAGTGCCAGTATCCGAGCATTGCCAGGATTTCCTGCTGCATCCAGACGCACTCTCCATACGCACGATACAGCGTCTGGGAATCCGACGGCTTGTCGGCTATTGATGCCGCGCCACGTGCCGATGGGTCGCCGTCCGCCGGGGCAGGCGTCGACGCCGGCGTCGACGCGAGACCACGGACTTCCTGGGTCTGGACAGACTGCGCCGCCAGCTTCAGGGCCTGGCAGTTGGTCTCGGCGATGTGGCGCATGCGGGTCTGTATGGGCTTGCGGCGCATCATGGTGCGGGTTGCGCGTTGCGGGTCGGCACGGATCAGCGCCGTGCGCGCCTCAAACTCGGATGGCGGCGACGGGCCCACATGCGGCCAGTAAGGGCTGTCGAGGTGCTGCCCGTCGGGACACGAGGCGATGAGGGGCGACACGTGCGCCTGCAGGTATTCCATCGCGGCGGCGCGGCGGGTCCGGGCCTGCGCCGCGTCGGCGTCGGCGTCGTGGCCCCACGTGTCCCATGTATGCTTCGCCGAGAAGACGAGGTCCCGCCACCACGAAGCGGACTCGGCCGCCATCGCGCCTCTGCAGTCGTGCGGCAATCGATCCTGACGGGGGGTGCGACAGCGGAACGCGGGTTGATCGGGCGCGAAGGGGGCGTCGCACCTTGCGCGTCGATCGACGAGGGCAGAACGGCAGCTAGAACGATGGTCACGGGCCCAGGTCGCTATCCGACGCGTCGGACGGATCGACTCCATCGCTTCAGATGCCGAGCACCTCGCCACGGAACATTGGCCAGATCGCGTCAACGGCCCTTGTGCCCGCCGCGGTGGGTATGAAGACGGGGCCGTTGCCGCCGCGAGGCGGTCGCCGCCGCGTCACGCTGGGAGGGGGCGCCCGCCCGCCCGCCGCGCAACTCCGCCTGCGCCTGTTCGCGCCACGCATGCGGCGCGCACCGTTTGTGGCGCTGGCCGTGGAAAGGCGGGTGGGGATGTGGCGCTGGGGATGGGCCCTCCCACCCAGCGCCGAGCGCCACCGTTTGGGGGTCGGCCCGCCAACCGGCCACCAGCCACGCATCATCGGATACTGGATGATCGTACTTATGGTTTATCGCTTCTCAACGTTGCGTTTCCGGCGCCAGGTTATCGCACGGTCATGCCGTTTGAATCACATTCCTCACCTTGACGTCACCCGAAACCCGCTAGACTATCGATCGTGGGGGGATGGTTCACACTTTTGGTCGTCACTTACAACCAGCATCAGATTCCCGTTGCGTCAGCTAAGCTCCGAAGGATGCAACACGATGTGATCAACCAATGGGAATGTTTTACGGTAGAGATAGTTAAATGAGCATTCTGAAGACAACCCGGAAGCCAGGTTTCGGCAGGCACCCATCGGTCAGGTCGTGGTGATGTCAATTACAGCACCATCGCATGGTGCAATAGGGCGTTTCAAATAATAGGGCGTTTCAAAGCAGCGTCACCGAGACGAAAACGCGTCACTGTATCGCGTATCACGTGTATCGCCGATCGTGTATGATCCATTAGATGCCGTCCTTTCGCATCTCGTATTTCGGATCTCATGTTTGGGGTCCGCGGGTTTGCCATCGTTGCCGTCGACACACTCACGCGTCCGCGTGCGGCTCGTGACTGCGCCACGCGTTTGGTATGGCAGGGCTGGCGGCTTCGCCACGCCCTCCGTCGCGCCTTTCGCGAGCTTTCGCAGCGCTGCGATTGGCCGCGCGGCCCCGGCGCGCGCGATCCCTCTCATCGCTTCGTGGCCGTTCGTTTCTCATCACAATCGGCGCAATCAGGTTCCACGGGCTTCCAGCGCGCGGCTCGTCCGGCCACCGCCCAGGACCGCTTGCGGGCACGCTCGAGGCCTCGCCGCGGGGTGCGGCTGCATGGCTCGCAACAATGAAGAAAGGGGCCTGCGCGACGGGCTAGCGACACCCCCGGCAGCGGTGAGGCGCCATGCAGCGCGATGCCGCCGGTGCTGCGTGTCGCGGCGGGGTCACCCCCGTCGGTGCCGACACGCCCCGACGGCGAGCGAGCACACCCACGGGGGTCCTCGCTTCTCCTCTCGCGTCCCGTGGGCCTCCATGGGCGCCGTTCCATACGTGGTTCTTGCCGTCGTGCCATCGTGTCATCAGCGCGATAAAGCATGAAAGCGCGTCAGCAACCACTCGTTGGGAGGGGTCACACATTTCCGATGCATCGAGCGCGGGTGCGTTGGCTTGGGGCACACAAGGGGGCCTTGGGACACCACATGTACCCATGAAGCAGCACGAGTCGACTCTCTTGCTCGGCATCTCGCTCCTCCTCTGTATCTGCCTCTCGACCTTTTCCCACTTCTCCTTTTCTTCGATATCGTTGACCGTCCCATCATGACCGCCACGCTGTACCCTGAGGTCCTGTGGGCCCAGCGCTCGGGCCAGGTGTTCCTGACCGTGAAGCTCGCCGACTGCGCGAAGCCGGAAATTAAGCTGGAGGAGCAGTCGCTGGACTTCAAGGGCACCGTCGGCGACAAGACGTACGCCTTCACGATCCCCTTCTTCGGCCCTATCGACCTCGCCGAGTCCAAGCAGAGCGTGTCCGCGCGCGAGATCTTCTTCTGCCTCCAGAAGGCCCTCCCCAAGAAGGAAGACGGCACCGAGGACACCGACTTCGAGGCCTGGTGGCCCACCCTCCAGAAGGGCGCCAAGCTCCACTTCGTCAAGACCGACTTTGCCCGCTGGCGTGACGAGGACGAGAACTCCTCGGACGAGGAGGGCATGCCCCCGATGCCCGGTGGCATGGGCGGTATGCCTGGCATGGGTGGCATGGGCGGTATGCCCGGCATGGGCGGCATGGGCGGCATGGACCTCTCCAGTATGCTCGGCGGCATGGGCGGCATGGGCGGCGGCGAAGGCGGCATGCCCGACATGTCGGCCATGCTTGCTCAGATGCAGGCCCAGCAGGGCGCTGACGGCAAGGTAAGCGATAGTTTTGGATCCGATAGAGCGCATAGCGCCGTCACCATGTCACTATGTTGCGACGAATCGTGCGTCGACTCACCCTCATTGTTCTCAATTGGTTGGTATGCGTGCTCGATGTGTTTGTTGCTGATCCCTCTTTACAGATGCCCGACTTCAATGGCCCTGACTCGGATGACGAGGAGGAGGCTGCCGAGGACGCCAAGCCCGCGCAGGACGAGAAGGCTTAAGTATGCCCACGCCACCCCATCACTTATACACATAGCGAATCATAACCATAAAAAGAACTTGCATTCTGTACAAGAACTTTCAAAGAAAAAAAAAACACGTGCATCCGTGTCATTGGGTTGATTATTGCGTGATGATCACTGATTGCAAGCGTCAAGCGGCGATAAATTTCATCGAGGTGGAGATGCACGGCATCACCGGCTCTTCTGCGGCTTGTTTACCACATGCGGTGCATCGCTTCGAGGGAAACGGCGCGGGCCAAGAATCCAGCAGCGTTCGCTGGGAAAGCCCGCAGCAGCGCGGGCCCAAGGCCCTTAAACAGGGCCGCGGGGCCCTCCTGCTTCACAATCTGGGCGCCACAGTGGATGAAACCTTTGTAGGTCCCGCTAGGCGCGAACTGGATACGGCTTTTGATCACGTCCGGGGGAATGGCGATCACCCACATCGCGACGCCGGCCATACCGCCCGAGAACAGCACGGCGCCGACGCTGATGTCGGCGTCCGGGCGCTTCAGCTTGCGGTAGCAGGCTTCGTAGGCGACAAAGTAAGCCGCCGATCCAGGGATATCACGCGCGAGCGTGGCGACGGTGCCGCGGTACAGGCTGCGCATGCCACCGTCGCGCCAGATGTCCATAGCCGTCTTGACCATCCCCGGCGACGCGGCCTTCGGCGCCGGCGCCGCAGCGCCAGCCGCCGTCGTGGTCGCGGCGGGCGCCGCGTTCTGGCCTTGGGTCTGCAGCACGACCTTCACGCGTTCCATGGGCGTCGTGACGATAGTCGTCGGGATGGCGGAAAAGCCGCCAGCGAACGCGATTTCATACATGCTGAGGTTGCGGGCCGAACGGTTGGGCGTGGCGCGGTAGACGATTTGCTGGCCGACGTCGTAGGACCAGAAGGAGAGCGCGAACATGGGCGTGACGCCGATTAGCGGGCTCGCCATTCCGCGGTATACACCGAGCAGGCCGTCGCGGCGGACGGTCTGGCGTAGGCAGTCGAGCAGCCCCGAATACTGGTTCGAGGTCTGAAGCCGCACCTTCAGCGTATCAAAGGGGTGCTATAAGGTCAAGAAATCGACATCCATCCACACATCCGCTCGCACCGTGTTCCAATGCACCACGCGGCGTCGTCAGAAACCGTCAAGACCATTCATCAACGAGATGTCGCGCGAGTGAGTGAGTAAGAGAGCGCTGAGTCATGCCGATCGCTGGAGCGGAGGGCCTCGATCCATCTCGGTGATCGCTATTCGGAAAACGGACAGATCGCCCCCTCGGATCGTACTTACGCCCGCAAGCACGGTGGCGACGCCGGCGGCACCGCCGGAGAGGAATGACTTGATCTGATCCATCTGAGGCGGCTCCTGGATCTTGGGTGGCGCGGGCGCCGCGGCTGTGGCCGCCGCGCCGCCCGAGATTGGCGCAGGACTCATGGGTGGTCGTAGCGCTTGCAGCAGTGAGCGAGAAGACGCGCGTTGAAGTGACGAGCGCCGGGTATGGGATGTTGAGGTATGCACGCCGAATCGGAGACCGTGTCGGAGAAATAGGCAAGTAAGCGATTAATCGGATACGGACTCCCTCACACTCTTGACGATGAGACCACCACCGCCGCTGCTGCGCGGATATATAGGCTAGGATTGGGGTAGTAGGACGACGGGCAGCCGGGGGAAATCTCGACGGGCCGCCCGAGACATTCGCACGGCCCAGACCCGTGATGATCCGCACGGCCGGTGAGCCCAGGCCCCCTCCCGAGCACCCACGCAAAAGGCTCATCGCCGACAGACCCCAGGCCGTCTCACATCGCCCATCGGGCGGCCGCCGCGGCGAGCTGGCGGCGTTGACATGTGACACGGCGGTCTCTCGCGCGGGTCCGATCGTGCTGCTGCTGCCGCGGCCACCACGGCCACCACTCGGCCGTCGGTGGATGACCGGCGGACGCCACGGGCCGCAGGCGAAGCGAAGCGTGACGCGAGCCCGCGTGGCTTGGCAGCATTTCAGCCGGGCTTCTTCCGGGGGCGTCGACGGCTCCGATCGGCTTCGAGATCGGCCCGTAGCGGCACGAGGCGCTGGCATCGGGGAAACTGCGGTCAATCAAGATCGCCGGTGACCGGCGATCGAATGCTCATTCAGCCGGGTTCAGCCGTGTCCATCGATTAATGGAGTCTATTTTATGTGCTATACTCGAACTCGATCTCTTTGCTTTTGAAGGATCGAACCTCGCGAAGCCCGTGCTAATCCCGCACTCCGCACTCCGCACTCCGCATCGATGGATGGCCATGAAGGGCGGTGTTCCCCTGCCGGGGCGGTGACCTGAAGCTGCGTCACAGAAACGTCGTACGGGGCTCGCCAGTAACGCGACGACGATCCCGACACGCTCGTGAGACGGATGGCCATCGGTCTGTTGATGAGCCATCACGACGGCTTTGGTCAGGCTCGTGACAGCGCCAGGGCATACTGGCAGAAGGAACGGTTCTCGCGCAACATCATTGCCGCAAGTGGTCCAGCCATGGGGGGCGCACGCCGCAGAGAGGCCCGGCCCGGGCCAGTCAGCCGCTAAGCCCGGTGAGGGACGGCGCCCTTGGCTCCGCAGTACCCAGCGGGGCAAGTGGTGCCGGCGGCGTTCGCGCGCTGGTGCTCATCGAGGCCTTGTTGAGAAGACGCCCTGCGTGCGGCAGCGTACGGCCCGGCCACGCGACATGCCCTCGGGACGGGCAAGGCAGGAATCCGGCGACGCCCGCGGGCGGTGCCAGCGGAACAGAAAGCGCGATGCCAGCCAGCGTGGGCGGGCGCGCTCGGTCCATCAGCAGGGCCGAAGGCGATGGCGATGGCGCGTACGGCGACGATCTTGGACCGATGAAACGGGGCTGCCGCAGGTCCTCGCCCGCCACCTCACGCCGTCGCAGAATCAAGCAGGGCGGTTGGGGGCCCATGGGGCGGCCGGTGTGGCGAGAGGCGGCCGCCGCGGACGGCGCCCGTCCCGTTGTTGATGGTGGACGGCATGATGCATCCGGAAAGGTGGTTGTGTGCATGGGTGTGCATGGGCGAAAGTGGCGACGCCACAGCCGGCCAGGCGGCCACGCGATCCGGGCCGGGCATCAGCCGGCACGGTCGGCACCGTCGTACGCGTAACATGCTGATGCCGTCCACAGGGGATCGTCATATCAACAGCGGCCGGGAGGGCGAATTAGGCAAGCGACACGGTTCGGGGCGCTAGCTCGGTCACCATGTACAGGCGATCGCGCCATCTCCCTCGCACGACGCTCGCGTACTGTCGTATGTGTCGCGGGCGAGCGAGCGGGCGAGCAGGCCAGCGAGCGGGCAGGCAGGCGGTCGATCCACGATCCATGCCCGAGCCCGGGCAAACGCATAAAACCCGCTCATGTCGTACGGACCGTCCACTCGGACGGCCATTGGAAGGGAGCGATGACGGAGGCCGCGACGAAGGCTTATCTCGCCGTGATCTGGCCACGGAATCGGCAGAAATCCTCCTTACCGGAAGCCGTGGTGACGCTGTATGGTCATCGACTTTTCCTGGATCTTGATCGGTTGGCGGCATTGAGCAGCCCGCTGTCCAACGATCACGCGCTTCACGGGTTCCCGGCCGCTGCCTGCCCTTGCGCCCCAGTTCCGTGCCCGATCTCTCTTATTGCTGTGAGCGCGGCGTTCCAGGCCCCCACAACCCCCTCACGCCGCGGTCATCATGGCGCGCGGCGTCTTCATCTTTTTGGAGACGGTCGGCGTCATCTGCGCAGCGCTCACCTTCGCTGTAAGTGCCTTCGTTCCGTCCTCATGCTGATGCCATGAGCGGCATGGCCTCGCCCCCCTTTTTGGTTTTTTTTTTTCGGTAGCGCAGGCTTGCCGTACTCACCTCTTGGGTTGTTGATATGATGCGATGGTGCCGCGATGATGTTGCAATCATACAGGTGCACTTGGGCAACCGGAACCCCGCCTTGGTGCTGACGGCGGGTGTGTGCGTGGCCATGGGTGTTTTGATCCTGGTGGGCCAGATGGTCCTGCCTGATATGGCGTCGCCAACCCGTGTCGTGCGACTCGCGTCGCCAGCACTCAACGGGTTCTGCGAGTTCCAGAGCTTCACCATCAACGTGCTCGGCGTCTCGGTGTATGCATCGAGCCTCTGTCTCGCGATCGAGCTTAACGTTCGGTGCGGTGCACGCAATCTGATCAGCGAAGATCGCTCCGTCTACCGCCGCGTCTTTCTCTATCTGGTGCTCACGTTCGGCTGGCCGATCCTGCTGGCGGGTCTGCTCGTGGGCCTGCGCACGATCCCCTTCCCGTTGTACTACACCTCGACCTTCTGCGATCAGAACAGCAGCGCCTACTCGGGCCCCATCTACACGATCCTGTTTATCCTGACCCTGATTCTGTTCACGCTCGTGGGCAGCATCTTCACCGTCTACGCAGTGATCAAGTACTCGGGCCGGCGCAAGGAAATTATGCGTATGTTCCAGCGCCCGCCGCTCACCGCCGCGACCCGCAGCGTGCCCATGAGCCCCCTGACCCATGCGGGCCCGGGAACGACATCGCATCAAATCACGACCCAGATGTACGGCAGCGGTATGGAGGGCGGCATGGGGCCGGGCGGCGGCGGCGGCGTCATGGCCTTGTCGGCATCGGGCAAGCAGCACTTCACGACGACGGGCCTCAGCCAGGACAGCATGCTCTTCGAGATGCCGCCGATGGTGCCGCTGACGCGGGCCGAGCGCATGGTTGGCCGGTGCGTGCCCATGGCGGTGCTCGCCCGCCTGTCGCCGCACACGCATCGTCGGCTGCTCGCGGACCGCATGACGAAGCGCTCGATCCTGCACCATTCCTCGCAAATGTCGCGGACGCACAGCGATCTGCTGGGCATTCTGCACCGCATGGTGATCTGGTGCATCGGCTACCACATCGCCGCGTGCATCTATATGGTCGAGAGCACTGTCTCTGTCGTCCAGGATTTCCTGAAGGACGCCTCGGGCGCGAACACCGATATGAAGGTCGCTCCGGACTACGGAATGCATCCTCTCGACGAAGACGACCCCCGCACCCTGATGCAGTGGTCCCTAGAGAGCAATCTGAAGACGCGTACGATCAGTGTCATCCTGATCATCAGTCTGCTCTCGATGCTCCTGTTCCTCTGCTTTGGGACATCACGTACCGCGCTCAAGAAGTACAAGTTCTGGTTCTGGACCTCCTGGGTGCAGCGCATCCGCCGTCAGTCCGTCTAAAGCCGTTGAAGCGACTGCGTAAGCGAATTCCTTTTCCGCTCGATCGCTCTGCTCGGCAACTTTGTGTTCCGCCTTGCTTGTCTTGACCGATAGGCATCGGTCAAATATATACCTCATAGCGATGAGCTAGTGACCTCATCCTCCTATCTCATGATGAAAACTCTTTTTGTCGTCCAACGCTCCTCTTTTAGTAAATAGCAAGATATTCTCGGGCTTCGACACTCTACGTTCAGCACTAGGGAGCTACCTACGCAGGCCAGGGCCTTGGTCAAGAACGTCGGTGTCGTGGATGATACCGGATGATACCGGCGTTCTGGCTGGCATGCTGCGGACGTTCACTGGGTAACGTTCACGGGCATCAGCGCCTACTATCTGCGTTGCTGATGCGATGAGCCGACGAACAGACCGTCGATCGGTGCTCTTTCCCAGCGCCGATCCGTCTTGGCGGAGCGGGTGGTGGGCCTCCTGGATGAAGTGGGGGCGATGTTCCTTCTTTAAGTCGCCGGTTGCGGCGATTCAAAAATCATAACGAAACATGCGGCCGATAGACCTTCGGTCAGACCGTTTTGAACAGCTCCTGCATGGGCCCAGCTCCGACGAGGCGACGACGTGGCAGTGGGAGCGTCGCAAGCCCCCCGTGCCATTCGCAGCCCGCAGCCTGCCGCCGGTCGATTTGGATCGCATCATTCCATCGTCATCACGCGAGATCGCGACGCGGTCGGCGGGGCCATGCATGGCCCCAGCATGGCACAAGCGGAGTTTGCACCCCCGCCCCGGCCAAGCGGAAACGCGTGCGAGCGGCGTTGCGTCACGGTATGCGGCGCCCGCAGGCTCTCCTTGCTTGCGCGCCGGCGTCTCTGGGTTGCGAGGGCAACCGCGGTCCCGGAAACCGCTGTGAAACGCGGATCGAACGCGGCGGGCGAGGCGCCGCTTCTGGGTCTCGATGCGATCCGGCTGCAGTGCTCACCTGGCCGATTGGCGGTGAGGCGCCGCAGGCGCCGCGTGCCTTGGGAGGCACCATCGACGGAGCATCGACGGACGTAGTGTTTCGCCGCTAGCAGCACAGAGCTCAGATCGCCCACCCGTAACCCAGGAAGCGCCCCTGAGTCGGCGATGCTAAAGGCGATGCCACCCCTCCCTGGGCCTTTGAAGCCCTCGTGGCCGTATTCGTCGGCCGTATCCGTCGGCCAAGGCCGCGTGTATCGCGCCAGAAGCGGCCCTTCATCTGGGGTGTTTCTCCATGGCATCAGCATGTGCGAAAGAGTCGCAGAAGCTGTGCGCGACGCGACTGTTGGCGGGAAGTGACATGAGCATGGGTGCATCGTGGTCTCGGGTCAACGATGTCTACCGCATTGCCTCGTCGGAGTTTGTGACGATCCGCACGCTCGCATCTGCATCCTCGCATCGTCCTTCTCGCCATTTCATTAGTCAATTTGCGCATTGACCTCCAGGCAGCACGGATTCCACGGAGCACCTCAGGACGAGCGCGACGACCGCGGTGACTATGGGGCCCATCCGGATACGCTCTGGACCCGACTGCTAACCGCTCATCTTTTCGGGACTTCGGGCCCCCTCCCCACGTCGCCGACGGCTCGCCGAGGATGGCTTACGCCTCGAAATACGAGGGGATTCCCCTCGGGCGGTATCCGTCCCGTGCCGCACACCAGCCCCTGCACGAACACGAGGAGGAGGACGACTACGATGCCGCCGGCATCGCCATCCCGGGCCGCGGCGACGCGGCCGCCGCAGGTGCCAGCAGCGCCTTCATCATCGGCAGCCATAACAGCGACCGTGCGCTCTATGCGTCCCCGAGCGACACAGAGCTCCAAGGCGACGAGGAGCTACGCTCGGCCGGACCGACGGCGACCTCGGCGCGGCCGATGGACCCCCAGGAAGCGCCACACCTCCCCGCGGCGGCGCTCGATGTGGCCTCCGGGCGGACGAGCGAGAGCACGCGGCCGCACTCGCGGACCCTGTCTCCGCCCGACAGCGCCGTGGCTGCCACCGCCGCCATTGGGGCCGGCGCGCCGATATCGTATCGTTCGAGCATGGCGCCCATGTCGCAGATCGGCGGCGGCGGCGGCGCGGCAGCGATCGCCAGCCTCGGTTTCGGCGCCATGACGGACACGCCCGCGACGGTCGTCGCCACGCCATGGCTGCTCGAGCGCGAGCGCGAGCGAGCATTGAGTCTGTCGCGACGCGACCTCTCGGGCCGGCCGCCGCATCCCGCCGTCGCCGCCGTGATGGGCCGCACCAGCATGGCGCAACTCTCGGCCCGCGATCTCAGCGGTCCTAGCCCGGGAGGCCCCGTGCCCGGCGAGATGAGCCGGCAGCCGAGTCTGGCGAGTCGCCTGACGAAGCGGCTGCTGCCGATCCGGCTCCAGGAAGGCCTACGCAGCCGAGCCAGTATGGTCTCGCTCCTGGAGAGCCCGATGCGCAAGAACAGCACCTTTAACTTGACCGAGGCGCTGACGTACCGCGGGCTGTTGACGGCTAACAACAGCATGGCCGGGCTGCCGACGGCCGCGCCGTCAGCCGGCCCGGGCGGCCGGTCCGGGCCAGGGATTACACGCCTGCAGTCCTTGCCGTGGCTGCATGGGATCCCCAAGGACCAGAAGCATGCCACCCTGATCATGACGCTGGCGAAGGCGTTGGATGCGTATGGGGCGCCGCTCTACCGTGTTGAGCACCGGATTATCGAAGTCGCCGAGGCCCTCAACATCCCAGTGTCGTTGTTCTGCCTGCCCGCCACGCTCATGATCTCCATTGGCGATGCGTCGAGCAAGCACCCGTGCCGCATGCAGTTTGTGCCGGTGAACCAGGCCTTTCATATGGGAAAGCTCTTTCGCGTGGATCTGCTTTCGAAACAAGCGGCCGGTCTCGGCCGCATGTCGCGGGCCGGCTACCGTAAGACGACGCGCACGGGTCGGCACGACTTGGATGTCATTAAGAGTTCGCAGTCCAGCTTCACGGACGCAATTGGCGCGATCAGCACCACGAGCGTCGTGCCCGATCCCTCCCACATCGCAATCCCCATGTCGGCAACCGAAATTGCCACCAAAGAACTCGAAATCGACGAGATTTTGGAGAAACTCAATGCCATCCTGCACGAGCCCAAGACCTTGATAGAGGAAGTATGGGTCCGCATGATTGCGTCTTCCTTGCAGTCCTGCTGCATCGCCGTGCTGCTGCTGAACGGCGGGATCGGTGACGGCGTCACATCGATGATTCTAGGCGCCCTCACGGGCGCGGGTCTGTGGATCGGCGATAAGTATGCATTGACTGGTGTGATCGAGATTGTCGTACCGCTCTGCGTCTCGATCCCAGCTCGGCTCGCCGTGCACATCCCGCAGGTATATGGCGGTACCCCGCTCTGCCTGTCCAAAGTCAATCTCGCGAGTCTCGCCCAGCTGCTGCCCGGTGTTCAGATCACGCTGGGCATGTTGGAAATGGGCAGTCAAAACCCCGTCGCGGGTTCGGTCCGTATCTTTGCGGCGTTCATCAAATCCATCAAGATGGGGTATGGCATCTCGATTGGCAACCGGCTGAGCGAATGGTTCTTAGTCACCGCAGGATTCAACTACACGACGGGTCAGTGCTCGGCCGCGCCGCCGCCCATCGTCCCGTGGAAGCTCATCTTTTTGCCCGTGATGATTGGTGCGACCATCATGAACCTTCGAAGCGACCGTTCGCAGTGGTTGCATATGGCTATCACGTCGCTGCTGGGCTTCTGCGCGAAATTCCTCTCCCTCATCGTGTTTGACCAGGACGTCTCAGCCGTGATTTCGGCCTTCGTCATCGGCTTTGTTGCCAACATATATGCACGGCGGTATAACGAGATCGCCATTGCGCCCACGCTTGCAGGTATCGGCTGGCTCGTGCCGGGCAGTATGGGCGTCAAGAGCGCGCTGGCCTGGTTCTCCCCGTCCGGACCCGATGCATCGACAGGGACTTCGTTCGGCATCGACATGATCGTACGTGCCCTTTCGATCGCCATTGGACTCTACTTTGCCAACGTCGTAGCGTTTCCCATGACCGAAACGCGTCGTTGTAAAGCGCGCATTTTGGAAGACCAGACCTTGGCCTTCTAACCAAAAATTCGCTTGACGGCGTGCTCGGAGGATTCGAGCTATTCACATGTCCCATTGCTCTCTTTATCATATCGACATTAATCATAGATGCCAGCCCATATCGTCGGCATCGCCAGACTGACTTGTGACCGGCCTGAATCATATAAACCGTGTCGCCCCGAGTCTCAATACGCGGGTTTCGGCTGGCCTTTTCATGGGTGGAGCAGCAGATCGGAGTTTCAGCGAGTTGCCCTTGAAAGGACCATCAATCTCGAAGGATCAATGGAACCCCGAATGGAGCTAAATGGAGCTAAAGCTCCGCAGAGGGCCATCGCCGTGGCGTCGAGCCTCACAACGAGATCACGGCTACCTTGCCAACCGGCGGACTTCTGCGGCCCCCATGTCTGTTGTGCGACTGTTGATGTGTCCTGTGGCCCCTCAGGAGCGCCGGCTCCCCAGTCCCAGCCGCCGATCTTCGCCGCCGATCTTCGCCGCCGATCCTGACATCCAAACACGGACGGTGAAGGCGGAGGCCGATCACGGGTGATGCGGAGACCGTGAAGGGTCGTGGGTAGCGCGGACGCGGCGGAAGCAGGGCCGATCCCCGCCATATCCCCGCCATATCCCCGCCGCGTGCGGCGTCGCCGACCGCCGCTGCTCGAGCATCCGAGCATGGAGCTGACACGAACTGTTCAGGGGTTTGAGTCTCATCGGCTGCAAACGACCATGACTATCATGGCATACGGAACATGCGGCCGAAGCCAAGGCTAAAGCGTGCGACCACAAGGCGGGAGAAGTGATAGGAGATGCGAGTGATGCTTGCCAATAACGAGTGATACGGTGCTAGAGGCCCAAAGCGCGGTCGCATCCACATTAGAGGGTCACGTTCATTCCCGGGAGCCTTTACGAAGGAACGAACAAACGGCCGATTCCCCCCATTTGAGGCGCCTCTCGTTGCTAGACTACCATACCCGACTCCCGTTTTGTAAATCCATCCTCCTGACCTAACCCCGATCGAGAGACGGGCCCGGGGCCGCAGAGCCTCCTTGTCCAGACGCCAGGTGCGCATCCTATCGAAAAACTTCGTCCCCGTCATTGCTCACAACCGGAGCCGAAGCCGACGCGCCCCCTGCCGGCGAGCGCGGTCGCCCTTCGACCCATGGCCAGCACCGATCCGCCGGTGGGCCGGCCCCACGGGGCCGCCGAGGCCGCCAGCGCCCTGAGCGACACAGATCCCGGCAGGACCGCCGACATGGCCGCCCCCGGTGAGGCCGTGTCCGCCGCTCGGGACGCTGCCGCCCCGTCCCACGTGCTCGCCGGCGACGAGGACGGCGTGGACGCGACGGCGCTGCGCGATGCGATGGCGACGCTGCAAGCCGTGGCGGCCGAGACGCCCGTGCACGCCGCGGCGCCGACGGGGGCCCAGACCGCGATCCAGACGGCCGCCGCCGCCGCGGTGACGGCTATGGCGCGCGGGGCCGACCAGCAGCACGCGTTGGAGGACGCGTTCCGCCGGCAGCAGGCGCACGAGGATGCGTTTGAGCGCGATGACCACGATCGTCGCTCGGCTCTTGAGGCGCAGCGCGCGCATGAGCGCGATCTGGCAAGCGGCGGCGGCGACGACGACGGCAACGACGGCAACGACGACATTTTTGGCGACGACAGCAACGACGGCGACGACGGCGACCACCATCGCAACGTGACCTTTGAGGACCGGCCTGCGGAAGACGACGGCCATGGGCGCAGCGACAATGACGCGGCGCCGCAAGACGCCATGCCCGAGGGCGTGGAGTACATGGATCCGAACGACCCGTTGATGGCCTCGATCCAGGCCAAGCTCGCGTCGCAGCTCCAAGCCAGCAAAGCGAAGCTCCTTGCCGAGCTGCGCGACCGCCGCGAAGGCGAGGCGAAGGCCGTTGCGCGGCGCGAGCAGATCGGTGTGGATCTCTATGGGGCGCAGCAGCGGCTCGTTGGGATCCAGGCCCGCGTGCAAACATCGCAGGAGACCTACATGGCCCTGCGCGAGCAGCGCGAGCAGGAAGAGGCCAAAGTGACCGCGCAGACCACGCAGCTGCAGGAGGCCCAGCGCTTGCGCGACAAACAGGCTACCAACCTCCAGGAGCACAAGACGGAAATGGAGCGCGTGCGGCACCAGCTGCGCCAGGCCGAGCTCTACCGCGATGAGATGCGCAGCAAGATCCAGATCACGAAGCGCATGGCCAATAAGGGCGAGGCGCAGCTCCTGCAGCAGGAGATGGAGAAGCGTCGCCAGGACTTCTACATCGAGCAGCTCGTCGCGACGCTGCGCCAGCTCCAGGAAGACAAGGCCTTCTACGAGGCCCAGTACCGTGCGCAGGCCAAAGAGACGGAGCAGGCCGTCGCTGTGCTGCAGGAAGCCTCGACGGAGATTGAAGCGGTCCAGTTCGAGAAGCGCCAAATTCTTCAGCAGTGGAAGAGCAGCCTCAACGTGCTCACGCAGAAAGACCAGGTGCTGTCGCAGATCGAAGCTGGCATTAAGGACGCATCCGAGCGCCGCATTGGGTTTGACCGTGAGTATGATAGCTTCCAGAAATCGCTGCGCAACGTCCAAGAGGAGCTCGAGCGTCAGATGAGTCTGAAGCGTCAGGTCGAGGGCGAAGTGACGCAATGGCGCGAGCGGATCCAGCAGTCCGAAGCCGAGCGCGATACTTTGCTCGAACAGTATGCCTTGGTCGACAAGACCCTCAAGCTGACCGAGGCCGATCTCGCCAAGATGACCTCAGCGTACCAGAAGGGCCAGCGAGACGCGCGCAATGTTTCACAGCAGCTTCAGCGTTTGCACAACGCCAACAAGATCCTTCAGGAGCAGCTGACCGCTGGCCTGCAGGAGCAGACCTCGCTGTCGAAAGCGGCCCAAGCGGCCAAGGCGGAGCACCAGAAGCTGGAGGCCCTGAACCGCGACAAGGAGCTGGCGGTGGCGCAACTCGAAAACGATATGGCAAAGGCCCGCGTGAAACTGTACACGCTGCAGGCCACGTCGGACGAGGTGCGAACGCTGCTCGAAGAAAGCGAGAACGAGATTCAAAAGAAGACGCGCCAGCTAGAGGAGTTTGTCCAGCGCCAGAACGACAACAACGACGAGCTCAAGAAGAAGCTTGCGCAAGCGGACGTGCTGAACCGCAAGTACGAACAGCTCAAGTCGAACAACCTTGACGAGAACGTGGGTCCCTTGGAAGCGATGATACACAGTTTGAGCCACTCAATCGAAGCCAAGGTCAAGGAGAACGGCGAGCTGCAGCAGTCCTGGTTGCGTCTGCAGGAAGAGCTCCTGAGTCTGACGAAGCGGGCCTCTGAGCTGCGCGATGAGAATCAGGACACGCGTCTCAAGATCAATCTGCTGACGCGCAAACGCATTCAGATCGACCAGACCTTCAGCAAGGAAGAAGCCTTGACGCGCTCGCTTAAGAAAAGCCTCAACGCGCTGCATACCGAGATGACGCGTCTGAACACGCTGATCCATACCGAGGGCAAGCACGGCGAAGCGGTGCGTGAGTCCACGTTAAATCTGCAGCAGGAGTTCCGTGGGAAGCTCCAGGACGCCGAGCGCGCGAGTATCCAGCTCGAGCAGCGCATCGCCGATCTGCAGGCCGAGAAGGAGCGCACGCTTAGCGATCTGCTGTACGCGGAGCGCCAGATTCTGCTGTGGGAGAAGAAGATACAGCTCGCGAAGGAAACGCAAGCCGCGCTCGATCCGGACGTCGGCGCCGCCGAGATGAAGGAGATGAAGGCTGAGATTTACCGCATGCAGCTGAAGCACGCGAGCTTGCTGAAGCTCCAGCAGAAGATGGTTGCGGACATGGAGCGCAACATCACGCGTCACGAGACCATCACGAGCCGCAGTATCAACCAGCAGCAGCGCTCGGATGCCAAGAGCCAGGCGCAGTCGAGTTTGCGCCGCGCGATCGACGAGATGGGCAAGAAACTGCGCCAGACGCTGTCGGATGTCGATGAAGTCGAGGGGCAGCTCAACACCGTCCGCGCCGCCGTGATGGAGATGGAAGAGCAGCTTCAGGCGACCGAGCGCGCGTTCGCCGAGCTCGGCGAGGCCGCCGAGGCGTCCCGCCGCGCCATCGCCGACCGCCAGCTCCTGCGCCGGCTCTGCATGCACGGCACTCTGATCCACCAGCGCCAGGCCCGGCGGTACAACGAGTTTGCGCTCCAAAAGTACGTTCCGCTCTTCCGCGATGCTGAGAAGCGGAGCTTGGAGCGCGGCGTGGTCGGCCAGCGCGTGCAGGAGGTTTGTGCGCTGCTTACGGAGGTCGACCAGCAGTACGGGTCCTCCTTCCAAGTCACCTTGGCCCCGCTACATGCGTTTGCGGCCGAGCATTTGACGACCAAATCCAAATAGAAACATCGCTCGTCTTATCTCGTAGATGAACGTATGATAAAAGCCAATTCTTTGTGAGCCGATGCACGAAAAATGGCCGTGATGCCATCGTCTCGCGGCGGCGGCTTCAGCCGATCAAAGAGACAAGACAACGACCATGGATAGCATGCCATATCCCGCTATGTTATTGCCGAGATCCTCTATTTTCTGGCTGTTCTGTGCTGATGATAGGACGCCATCCCTCGATGTATCATACGCCCATACTCCCCCCCAGCTGAGTTGAGGTGCTCTCTCCTTTCCTCGTCTCCATGAAGGGGGGTGGCGGGCAGCTCGGCGAGGGGAGGATCGCCGGGACGCCGCATCACGCGACGGGCTGAGTCGACGCCGTCAAAGCACGACCCCTCCCGCCGGCGTCGGCAACGGCGGCGTCGGCAACGGCGGCGGCGGTAACGGCGGCGGCGGCGGCGTCGGCGGCGTCGGCGGCGGCGGCGTGCTTTCAAGCGGCTGGGTGGCGGCCGCCATCGCCGACACCGAAAGCGCCGGTCCGCCGGATGGCCGCGCGCGACGGCGGCGCACGGCCGCCGGTCCGCGCTTGCGGGCGCTGTCGGCGCGCTCCCTCGTTGGCCAATGCCGATGCCGGTGCCGGTGCCGGTGCCGAAAGACGCTCGACGCAGGGCCGACGGCGCCGCCGCGGCGGGCGGCATGAGCAGGCGCCTTCGCGGGGGCCTCCCGCGTGCCGGCTCAGGGTCATGGCGCGGGCCGCGGGCAGCGTTGCCTGTCGTGCGCGTGCCGCGTCATGGCACCGCATGCATCGCTCGAAGCGCGTGCATGGCATGCTCGCCGCATGCTCCCGTTGCCATCCTGCAGCGTCGTGCATGAGTCATACGTATGATGCATCCTCTGGCCAGGGCGGCAAGGGCGGCGCAGTCGACGGCGGAACACTTCAAGCGTCGCCCCTCGCTTCATACTATCGGTATACACAAGTCATATTTTCATACGGTACGCGTCGTCAGCACGGACCGTGATTGCGACTGACAAGGGGACATCTTCACGACAGCCGAATTCTTGTCGTTGGCGTTGACGCCATTCTTTTTTTCTCCGCCGGCGTTGACGTGCGCTGACACCGACCCATCGCAGCTGGGTGACATAATATCACCCACATAAGCCGACGGCCTGTATCATTCTAACGGGATTCGTGATCCCTTCGGCGCCGAACTTCGCCCGAGTTCTCTTAGCGCACACGTTCGATTGCATTCGCATCATTACAGTCATACCGGCCGTACCCGTCATACCATTCATACCTGCTAGCCAAAGTCTACTTGGCCGCCATCGCCCATTCTCGCCCCGGTGTGGCACCGCCCCGTGTCGCCAACCGTGCTATTCGTTGCTGTTTGCTGAGCTCCTCACGGATCCCTTTCGGCTGAGAGCGTTGCCATCCACCCAGATCCGCCTGAAGAACATCGGCGCGTCGCCAGCATCTGCTACTATCGGGCTGACCTCCGTCTCAGGGGATGATTACACGGCCCACCACCGCTGCTGCTTGCCGACCATCACGGTCGCGATCGCGATCGCTGTCGCCATCGTGATTCATTCTGCCGCCCCACTGTAACGGCGACAACGTCAAACAGGACCACTGCTCGAACCCATCGCGCGCGCGTGTGAGCAGCCGACGGGGATGGCGTCGTTATCGCAGAAGCTGGAGGCGGCGCGGCCCGCCAAGCGCGAGCCTAAGTCGGAGGCGGCGCCCGTGCCGGCACCCGTGCCGACGGAGACGCGGCTGCCCGAGCCGGATATGCTGGACGGCGTGGTGCGCGCGCTGGCGCGCTCGCGGCGCTGTGTGGTCGTCACGGGCGCCGGCATCAGCGTTGCCGCCGGCATCCCCGACTTCCGCTCGCTCCATGGCCTCTACAACGTGGTGCCCACGCGGCCCGGGGCGTCGGCGAGCTGCGCGACGCGCGGCAAGGACCTGTTTGATGTTAGTGTGTTCCGCGAGGCGCAGTCGACGGCGGATTTCTTTGCGTTCATCGGCGACCTCAAGCAACGCTCGGACCGAGCCGATGTGACGCGCGCCCACCGCTTCATCAAGCAGCTCGATACGCGCGGCAAGCTGCTGCGCTGCTATACCCAGAACATCGACGGCCTCGAGGCGCGTTTGCCGCTCGCGCAGTACACGGAGACCTGTGCCGACGGCAAGGTGGTGCGCCTGCACGGCGAGCTGGACACCGTCGTCTGCACGCGGTGCGGCCACGCGTGCACGTTCAGTATGGCGCTGCAAGCCGAGTTTCTGGAGGGCCGCACCGTGCCGTGCGAAGCGTGCGAAGCGCACGACCGAGTCCGCGAGGCGGCGGGCAAGCGGTCGCTCGGCGCCTTGGGCCACCTGCGGCCCAACATCGTGCTCTACAACGAGCCACACGCGCAGGGCGAAGCGATCGCGCGCATCGCGGCGGCCGACCAGCGGCGGCGGCCCGATCTGCTCATTGTGATCGGGACGTCGCTGAAGGTCATTGGCATCAAGATGCTGATCAAGGACTTGGCGGCCAAAGTCCACGAGCGCCCGAGCGGCCGCGTGATCCTAATCAACAAAGAGCCCCTCGGCAAGGAGTGGGATGCCGTCTTTGACTACCAGCTGCTGGGCTGTGCGGACGACATGGTGCAAGCCATCGCCGACGAGGAAGCCAGTCTCGAGCGCCGCAAGGCCATCACGCTGTGCAAGCGCGAAATCGCCCAGCTCGAGCGCCAGATCCGCCAGAAGAAAGGGTGCCCGGACACGCCCGAAGAGCCGCTCGCCGCCGCTGCGGATGATGCCGACGACGCGACCAATGAGGACGACGAGACGGCCTCGACGGCGTCCTCCACGGCGAATGACGCGCGCCTGATGGCGGTCCCGACGTCGCCTTCGCTGCGCCCGGCGCGCCGCGCGTCGGCGGTCGTCTCGCCCTACTTGGACCTGCGTGTTGCGAGCGACACTGATGCGCTGTCGCTCGAGAACGCCGACGCCGACGCGGGCGGTCTCGAAAACCAGGACCCGCTGACGGCGTCGCCCTCGATGGCGGCCCGTCTCGCCAAAGTCGCCGGGGCCAGCGCGGCGAGTCCCTGCGCCCGTCGTGCTCAGCCCTTCTCGTCACCTGTTGATGCGCTGTCGCTCCCATCGTCGTCGTCAATGGTATCATCGTTGTCGTCCTCATCGCTGTCTTCGATTGCGTCGCAGACGTCGTCTTCGGCTCTCAGCGCCGCGGAGCGTCGCAGTCTGTCCGAACTGTCGCTCAACATGGCACCAGAGGCCGCGCGTCACGTGTCGACCTCGCGAGATTCCGCGGCGAAGACGGCCGTCAACGCGTCGGCGGGCTCACGGACGCCACCGCCTAAGTCGGTGACGCGCGCCGTGGATGGCCTGACCACGCCGCAGAGCCGCCACACAGCCGACGCGCCGCCCGCCGCCGTCCGCACGACGCCGGTCTCGCCGCTCCAGCGCTCGAGCCCCATCAAGCGCCGCAAGGTGCCGTCGCTCCGCGCCAAGAAGGACGCGCTCAACCAGAAGAAGGCCGCGCTGCGCCGCCTCGAGGCCGAGGAACAGCACTACCGCATGCACCAGTGGCTCAAGAGCGGCTCGACCCGCGGCATCTCCCGCGCCAAAGTCAAGTCTTGGGCCGCCCTCGCGCGCGCCGACCCGGCCGCCTTCAAGGTGGAGCCCCAGGCCGTCGCGTCGGCGCTGGATGCCATCCACCCCGTCCGTCCCGCCGTTCCCGTCGACGCTGTGGCGCCCGAGGCGGCCGTTCTCGTGGTGGACGACGACGCGGACGACGCCGTGTCGGAGGCGCAGCCCCAACAGACGCTGCGGGCCGTCATGGCCACGACGGCGACGGCGACGGTGCCCACCAAGCCGCGCGCGACGCGCCGTCAAATGGTTGCCGCATCCGCCGCTGCCGCCGCCGCTGCCGCCGCCGCCGCCGCGGCGCCGTTGCAAAAGTCGCTGCAGAACGCATTCCGCGTCACAAAGAGCACGACGGGCCGCGGTGCCGGCAAGCTGGCCGGCAAAGCTGGCGCCGCTAAGGCGGCGCCCGCCAAGGCTTCCCGCAAGAACGTCGACGATGCCGACGCGCCGCCGCCTCCCGCTGCTGCGGGTCCCCCGTGGTCTCCGATGATGACTCGCCGTCGCAGTGCGCGCATGCTCGCATCATCGTGACAACCTAAGGAGGGCATCTCCTGATGTGTCTTGATAGTCGTTTTTGTTTGATACCGGTTGCGACCGTTGAAGCGGCGGGGGTTCGTTGTGTCGGAAGCACTTGTGTCGGAGTGGGGCGTGGCCTGCTGGCCGGTGGGCGGCAGGATGGGGGCGCTTTAGACCCGCGGGGCGTTATCAGCCTCCGTGGGTCCACTTGGGTGGGAGGATGATCTGGCCCCTAGACTGAGACCGGAGCGGCTCGTCTCCATCCAATCCACTCAGCGGTATGCATCTCGACGGATACCGGATACTCGAAGGATGCTCTGTTCTGGTGTCGATTGGAAGGGTCGGGCTCGCCGTCTTGTTTATCTTCTCTAAAGACCCCACGGCGACCCTTCACGCCGTCCGCCCTGGCCATCTCCCGGTCGTCGAGCGACCGCCGTTCCCGCTCAGCATCAGCATCAGCAACTCCCGCTCAGCATCAGCGATCGACGCACCGGCACGATGGGCGGCGACGGCGGCTCGTTCCACCGTCGCGATGTGATGGTGCGCCTGCGCCGCAGCCCGCCGGAAGCGCAGGCCGTGGCCGCGGCGCTGGCCCGCCAAGAAGGCCTCCGGCGCTGCGCCTTGTCCCGCGAACCGCTGGCGCCGCCATGCGTCGCCGACCTGTTCGGCCACCTCTTCAACAAGACCGCTGTCCTCACGCATCTGATGGCGCTGAAGCAGGACCTGAAGCGCAAATCCTCTCCGGCAGAAGCGGCGTCCGCGGCGTCCTCGACAGCGACGGCGGCCGCGCGATTCCCGCACCTCACGGCATTGCGCGACGTCGTGGATCTGCACTTGACGCCCGCCTCCGACGCGTCGGCGTCCCGCGAGGCGGACGGTGTGTCGACGCGGCCCGCGGCGACACCCGCGGCGCCGTCCGCCCACGACGCCGCATGGATGTGCCCGCTGACGGGCCGCCTGATGGACGGCCACGTGCCCTTTGTCTACCTCGTCGGGTGCGGGTGCGTCATGTCGCGCGCGGGCCTCGCGCATGCCACCGGCAAGACCCCGGCCGGCACCGACGCCGCGGCGGCCGCGGCGCGCCGTCGGCGCCGTCAGGCCGCTGACCGCGCCGACGGTGGCGAGGCCCGTAGCGATACCGAGGCCCGTGGCGACGCCGAGGCCCGTAGCGATGCCGAGGCGGCCGCCGTGGAGCCGTGTCCGGTGTGCTCGATGCCGCGCGTGCCGCGGCCGCCATGGGCGGCCTTTCTGCCCGCGGCGGCGTCGAGCGGCGCGGCGGCGCGGAGACCGGAGACCGATCTGGACGTGATCGGGCTGAATCCGCAGTCCACCGAGGACGTGGCTGCGGCCGAGAGGCGCGTGGCCGCGGCTGTGGCCGCGCAGGTCGCGCTGCGTGAGGCCAAGCGGCGGCATAAGCGCGCCAAGCGGGAACACGCCCTCCCGGCGCCGCCGTCGCCACCGACCACGTCATCATAAGTGCGCCCCCCCACGTCGCCACCTGGCGACATAGGAAAGTATCGGAGGTGTAGGGATGGCGGTAGTGGATTCGCATGAATGGATCCGCCGTCTTTGATCCGGACGTGGCCCCTCCATAAAGAACAATGGATGGAGAAAACGAGACTCCGACGTTATTTAAATAGAAAGAAGCAAAGAAGAAAGGTGTGCGCGAAGGATTACAGGTAGAGCGAGGCGGCAAAGACAATATCGCGCTTGAGCTTGACGGAACCGTCGGCGAACTTGGCCTCCAGCGCGTCGTTGCCGATGCTCTTGGCGGCGGTGCCCATCTGGCGGAGGAGCTCCTCGATGCGGCGCATTGCGCGGATGATACTGCCCTCGAAGGCGTCGGTCATCTTACAGATCAGCGAGAACCGCGTGCCCTGGCACCACGCGTAGACGACTTCCATCAGCTCCGGGTTGAAGCTCTCAACATACTTCTCCTCGTCCATGCCCTGCATGCGCGCCTCGATCGCGACCTTGGCGATCTTGCGTGCCGTCTCCTGCACCACGTGGAAGGGCTTCATCAGGTTCTCTCGGGTCTTGACCTGCCCGCCCTTCTGGGTCGCATTCGACTTTTCGTCCCAGCAGAACACCGAGAGCAGCGCGACGCATTCCGCGGGCGTGAGATCGTTGAAGACGCCGTTAAACATGAGCTCCGTGAGCATCAGCTCGTCGCCCGCCGAGATCTCGCACGCGACGCGGCCCTTGATGTCGATGATGTCGGCCGCCGACGTATACCCGAGCCGGCGGAGCACGCGGCGGCGCGCCTTCAACTCGTCGAGCTGGAGAATCGACTCGGTCGCCACGATCTCCTTCTCGACCTCGCGGATCCGGCCCTGCAGCGACTGGAACGCCTGGTACTCGCGCAAGCACTGGAGGCGGAACGCCGGCGTGAACAGGGTCATGAACGGGTGCTGCGCGCGGCGGCGGCGCAGCACGTTCAGCCGCATCAGCGTCTCCGGGTATGCAGGGTCCTGAACCTTCATGTGCTCCACGGGGTCCAGCACGGGGACCGGGTCGTCGACGTCGTGGTACGGCGCCTGCGCCACCGCGTCCGCGGCGGCCTCGCCCAACAGGGATGCCGCTGCGGCCGCTTTCTCCGAGAACCGCTTCGCAACTTCGCGCAGCGACTTGGCCGGCTTGGCCAGGCCGCTCGCGCTATCGAGCTGCGCCGCCGCCGGCATGTTGACGCGCACGCTCGAGAGCGCCGTCAGGTGGGCCAGCTCGACGGCGACCATGTGCAGGGCGCGACCGTCCTTTAGGTAGCCCGGGTCAGCGTCGCTGCCGACCTTGGCGGGCCCGCGGGTCGCGAGCGGCGCCGGCGGCGGAAGGTACAGGTGGGTTGTGACCTGGATCGTCGCGTCCGGGTGCGTTGCAGCCGCCGGGTCGACGGACGCCTGCGGCACCCACACGAGAACGTCGACCACGTGGGAGATGCGCTCCTTGGGGGCCAGGTGGACGCTGACGAGCGGGAGCTGCGTGCGCTTGCGGTGGTACTGCGCTACCACGCCCCAGCCGTAGTCGAGCTCGGTATCCTCGTTGAGGGTGACCCATTCGCTCGCGTCGTCGCTGCTCGTAGCGCTGTTCGTGGACAGCGACACCACCGGCGGGGCGGCGTCGAGACCGGGCATCCCCAGGGTGCCGGCCACGAGGTGGCCGTTCTTGTCGACGGCGCTCACCGTCCACGGCACAACGGCGCGCGGCACGCGGGTGCCCTTGATGACGGGCACCTTGACGCGGGCCAGGCGGCCCGACATGAGGAAGGGCACGGCGATCTCCGGGGTCATGACGAGGGCGCGGCACCGGCCTTCGTAGGCCGTGATCTGGTGCTGCAGCGTGACGAAGTCCTCGACCTGGGCCGGCACATCCATCACAACAGGTATGGACGCATCGCCCGCGTCGGCGGGCTCGGGCATCGTCAGCTGGCGGAAGGGGTGCTGCTCGGCGGCTTGGTCCAGCTCGGCGAGACGGGCCTTCAGCACGGGGATCCGCGAGGTGTTCTGGAATTGGAAGAAGGACTGCTTCAGCACGAATTCTGGCTGCACGTCCTCGACGCGCATCAGGTTGAGGATCATTGTATAGGTCAGGTGGAAGGCCGAGTTGAGCGCGTCGCTCTGGCCCTTGACCATCGATTTGGCCACGTCGGGCTCCATCTTTTCGTCGATCATGAGGACCACGATTCCACGGTCGTCCAAGCCTCGCCGGCCGGCACGACCACTCATCTGGATGTACTCGCCGCCGCCGAGCCAGCGCGACTGGACGCCGTCCCACTTTTGGACCGAGGTGAACACCACCGTCTTGGCCGGCATGTTGAGACCAATCGAGAAAGTCTCGGTGGCAAACAGGACTTTCAGCAGGCCTTCTTGGAAGAGAATTTCGATCACTTCTTTGAGGATGGGCAGCAGACCGGAGTGGTGGACCCCGATCCCGCGCTTCAGCAGGGGCAGCATGTGCTCGATCTGCGGCAAGCGCTGGTCCTCCTCGCTGAGGCCCGCGATGGCTTTGCTGTAGATGTCGGCAATGATATCGCGTTCGCTCGCGTCGTTGAAGTCAAGCTTCGAGATGGCGAGCGCGTTCGACTCGCACTCCTTCTTTGAGAAGGAAAAGACAATAACGGGGTGGTACTGCTTCAGCATCAGCATGCGGATGATCTTGTAGAGGTCCTTGCCCTGCTTCTCGCGCGAGGTCTTTTTGTCGGTCTTGCCGGTCTTGGTATTCACGCGGCGGCCCGGCTCCTCGGCGCTTTCCTTGCTGTTGGCGCCCGCTCCGAGCTGGCTGATGGCCTTCTGGAAGTTGTCTTCGCGGAAGTTGGAGCGCTCGTCGACGACGAGATGGATGCCGTCGCCGCCCTGCGGGAAGAGATAGTGCTGCAGCGGCGTCGGGCGGTAGTCCGTGTAGACGATGTGGCACGGCTGGCGGTGGATATCGCAGATCCACTCGGCGAACTGCATGGCGTTGGGGATCGTGGCCGAGAGAAACACGTAGCGGACGTCGTGCGGCAGCAGAATCAGGGTTTCTTCCCAGACGACGCCGCGCGCCTTGTCGCGCATGTAGTGGACTTCATCAAACACGACCCAGCCGATCTGGCGCATGAGCTCGGAGCCGCGGTAGAGCATGCTCCGCAGAATCTCGGTCGTCATGACCAGGCAGCTGGCGTTCGGGCTCAGCGTGACATCGCCCGTCATCAGGCCAACGTCGCCAAACTCCGCCAGCAGCTCTCGGTACTTCTGGTTGCTCAGCGCCTTGATCGGCGAGGTATACACGACGCGCTGGCCCTTGCGCAGACACTGCGCGATCGCATACTCGGCGACAACCGTCTTGCCCGCCGAGGTGTGTGCCGACACGAGCACGCTCTCGTTGCGCTCGATAGCGGCGATCGACAGCGCCTGGAAGGGGTCCAGCGTGAACGGCCACGTGCGCGCGGGGTTCGTCGGCAATGCCTGCGTCAGCGGGGTATAGATGAACGGGTCGCGGCGGTCGCCGCGCTCGGCCATGCGCGCGCGCTCCCGGTCGGCCTCGGCCTGGCTCATCGTGCGGTAGAACTTGGGCAGCGCGACTTGGTGGCGGACCGTGTGGCGGACCGTCAGCTGCGTCTTGGCCGCGCCGTCGGCCGGCGCGGCGGCGGGGGCGGCGACGGCCGCGCCGTCCGCGGCGGCGTCGGTGCCGTCGGTGCCCGGCTCGGCCTTCACGGCGGACGCGGCGGCGTCGGTGCCGTTCGCGGCGCTGTCGCCCGCATGGAGGGCGTCGGGACCGACATGGAAGACCTTCTCGACCACGACTTCCTGGACCTCCGACTCGTTGACCTGCGGGTCGTCTGCGGCCGGCGCGACGACCGGCTTGGCGTCGGGGTCGGTCTTGCCGGCGTCGGCAGCGCTGGGCGCCGGCTCGGGCAGCACGGACGTCTCGATCCGGGACTTTTTCTCCGACTCGGCGGCGGCAGCGGCGGCGGCGGCGGCGGCGGCGGGCGCGGCGCGCTTCTTGGAGGGGGCGGAGGTGATCAGGTGGGCCTGATCCGAGGGCGCTGTGACGGCGGTCAAGTCGATGCCGACGCCGGATGTCTCGTCAAAGACATCGAAGAGGCCGTCGACGTCCATGGCGGGAGCGGCGGGGCAGGCCGAGGCGGCCGAGCGCGGGGAGCACCGGCGACACCGGAGCAAGGACGTCCGGGGGGGGCCGTCCGACGGCACAGCGAACGAGCGAACGTCCGCAGGCGACGACAGCCGTCGAGGACGGAGTGCCGGAGGCGAGGTCCGGGTTCGGTTCGAGCAGCAGCAGCAGCAGCAGCAGCAGCAGCAGCAGCAGCAGCAGCAGCAGCAGCAGGATGGCGATGGCAGAGACGGGGACGGGGAATCGATACTCGACGAGTCGACCTATCAGCGACTCGCAGGAACGGCTATCGTCTCGGGTCGGAGTCCAGCGTCGGAGTCTCGCGTCGGCATCGGGCCTCGGACCTTCCGAGCGGTCCCCGTCCGTGGTCGTCGCCGCGCCGCGCGTGGCCAGTCGAGAGCGTCATATGGTCGTCTCGTTGGCCGTTCGAGACGTCGATGTGCCGTACGGCGCTACGTGTGCCGCGCCATGTCCGGCGTCGAGCCGCACGAGCCGCGCGTGGACGCCCTCGGCCTGTGGCACACCTGACCCGCCGGCGCAGCGCCCGCCGGGGGTCGGACCTTGGGGCGGCGCCCACGGGGCGGGACGGGACCCCGCGGGGCGCAAGCGGCGGTGTTCCCGACTCCGAAGGAGTCGACTCCGGCGGTCGACGCCGGCTCCGACTCCGACTCCGACTCCGGCGTCGAGCACCGGCATCACGCGCCTCGATGGTGGGCGTTTCTCCCAAGTGGCGTGCGCTTGTGGCGAGGACCCCATGGCGTTCAACGCGTGGTGCGTGGGACTAATCTCATGATCCTGCGGACGGGGGTCTTCATGGGCAGGGCATGGGCAGGAGTCTCCGATCGTCGGGTGACTTCGGGATCGCTGGATGCGATGATGGTGCTCACGACAGAGTCAGAACACGGCGCGGATGTTGCGCCAAGTTCGATGAGCCCCACGTGTGGCTCGCCCAACCGCCTTGGCGCGGCAGCACAGGGCGCAGTCGATCGCGAGACATGTTGGGCCGTGCGCCCGCCATCCATGCGCCAGGGCGACGTGAAAAGGGTCCATCCCACGGCGACCGGATCGGCTCATTGGCGGCATCTCACGGCTCATCGACCGCGGTCCACCCGTCATCTCGCTGATACGCAGCTGTGCTACGCGATTGCTACCGTCCGGGCTTTCCTTTCCGGCGGGTGCCGCCCTACGAACCCGCCGCCGAGCCGGTCCACCGCGCGCTCTCGCCCCTTCCGTCGCCATCGCGATCGCGATCGCCATGCCCAGTCCCCCACGCGCCGCGGCGGCGGCAGCGTCCACCCGTACCGCCAGCACCGGCGCAGGCGCCCACGCCAATGCTGCCGCCAGCCGTCCGAGCGCATCGCTCGTCAACCGCGCGGCGCCCCTCATCCTGCACCAGAACCGCGTCCGCGACGCGATGCGCTATCTGCAGACGCAGACCGCGCCGACGACGGCCGCGGGGCCGCTGACGCCCGCTCAGCGCCGTCGCTGGCAGACCGCTGTGCTGCGCCGCCGCGGCCTCGATGCGGCCACGATCGAGCAGGTGCTGGACGCCCACCAGCTCGAGCAGGTGCGGCACGCCGCACAGGCGGCCCTGACGGCCTCGAGCGCCGTTCCGAGCGCCGCCGCCGCCGCCGCGACGACGACCCCCGCCACGCTGACCGCGGCCGACCGCGCCCAGCAGCGCGCGCTCCAGCAGGTGCTTGCGGCGCTCCGCCGCCGCGATCTCCTCCACTACCTGCAGCAGGTGCTGCTGGCGACGCTGGGCGCGACGGCGCTCGTGGCGGCCGTGTACGCCGTGGTGCACCGCGTGGCTCGGCCGGCGTGGCAGCGCGCCATCGACGCCGTCCACGCCATGTACGCCGCGCGGCGCCGGGCGCTCGCCCCGCTGCCCCAGCGCGTCGCCGCCGTCCGCCGGCTCCTGCTCGGCGACGCCGCCGCCGTCGATGCGCCCGAGGCGACGACGGCCGCGCCGGCGGACGCGGCGGCGACCGCAGGGCCCGGCGAAGCGAGCGCCGCGGGCGCGTCGTCGACGGCCCGGCCGGCCTCCCCGCCCGCCGCCCGCGGAGGCTCCCCGACGGACCGCGGCCGCGCCGCCTCGCCGCTCGGACGCCACGCACGCGACGCGACCTCGCGTCCGTCACCGCCGCCGCCGCCGCCGCCGCCGCCGCCGACGGTCGCCGCGGCGCTGACGCAGCTGCATGCCGATTGCCTCGAGCACTTGCGCCTGACGCACGACTACGCGACGCAGCTGCACCGCCGCAGCGTGCGCGCCGCGGCGCGCGAGCAGGGCCTCCGCGACGCCACGCGGTCCTGCCAGCGCGACCTCGTCGGCCTCATGCCCACGTGGCCGTACGCGTCGCCGGCGGGCCTGACCTCCTCCTCGGCGTCGGCGATGGCGTCGGCGATGGCGACGGAGGCGGCGTCGGACAGCGGCCCCGAGTTCACGTCACGGGCGGCGCGGCTCGCCCATCACCGCCTCCTCGCGAGCAACCAGCTCTACCTGGACGCCCGCGCCGAGCTGCGGAGTCTCAAAGGCCAGCTCCTCACGGCCAAGCACTTTGCGCCCGTGGGGCGTCCCTAGCACGCTGTCATCAATGGCTGGGGGGCCCCATGGGCGCCTCCTCGCGGCTACGTACGTATGACATAGGATTCATGGATGGTACACGTCGATACGGTCGATCTCACGGTCGAGCACGCCGGGGCTGCGGGAGGCCGACCCGCTACGGCATTCACGATCGAGCGATCGGCAGCATGCCTGCGGTATCATGTGGTGGACACGCGCGCGCTACTCGTCGTCGTCGTCGTCGTGCTCGGCGCCGCCGCCGCCGTAGTTGCGGAATCGGCGGCGCGGGTTAAAGAGGCTGTGCTTGCATTCGAGCCAGGCGCGCTGGGCGCGGCGGCAGTCGGCGTCGACGGAGTGCGGGTGCGCGCGCGGGTCCAGGCAGTCCTGCGGCGCGTGCTTCTCCTTAACCACGCAGTCGCTCGCGGCGAGGCACGTGATGAGGTCTCGGTAGAAGGCGTCGCAGCTCGGCATCGCGGCAAGTCCAGCGCGTCGTGGCCCACACACAGGCGAGGAATTGGCGGAAGCAAGGAGGGGAAGGGCGGACGGTCCGAATGGACGCTGAACACCCGCCAAGCGCGGTGATGGATGGAGAGCGGCGTCCGATCCGTCCTTTCTCGTGGGAGCTTTCGGAGGGCCTGTCCCGGCCACCGCCGTGACAACCGCGACGGCGACG
Source organism: Caulochytrium protostelioides (assembly GCA_003615045.1). Classification (NCBI taxonomy): domain Eukaryota; kingdom Fungi; phylum Chytridiomycota; class Caulochytriomycetes; order Caulochytriales; family Caulochytriaceae; genus Caulochytrium; species Caulochytrium protostelioides. The sequence goes on along the minus strand of ML014121.1, from coordinate 93,631 downwards.
GCGTCGGCGACGGCGAAGAAAGCGTCGAGACAGCCGCGTGGCCATACTGCGGGCGACACCGGGGATCCTGAGTTCCGCTGATCCATCGGCCGTCGGTGCCTCCGTGGAGTGCTCACGGGGCGGGGACGGGTCGGTGGTGGCGGCCGCAGCGGGAGCGCCAGGAAGGCGGGGCGCGGGACCCTCGCGGCGGCTCTTGCTTGGCGGCGAGCGCGACTCCCCGCTTCGCCAGCGGTGGCGGCGGTGGCGGCGGCATCGGCCGCATCGGCCGCATCGGCACGAGCATGCGCAGGAACATGAGCATGCGCCGGAGCCGGAGCCGGAGCCGGAGCGAGCGCCGCTGGCGGCGCCGGGCGGTCGCTGTCGCCGCCACGTGCCGTCAAGTCGACGCAGCGCAGCGCGCGAGCGGGTTCCGCTCGTCCCGGAGGCGTGCGCACGTGGACGCATGTGCCCGTCGCGCCGCCACGACGCGTCGACGGTTTTCCCGGTGCTGCAGCGGCTCCACCCGCGCCTGGTGACGGTCTCGCGACCCCTTCCGCCGTCTTCACGATACCCGCAGCTACGGTCCCGAAGGATGCCCGACGCCGCCGCCGCGTCGACACCCCCGTCCCGCGCCCGTGCTAGCCCATCGGCTGAGTCGCCGTCTGCGGCCACGAGCCCGCCCGCCGCAGGGGCATCCCGGCGGATCGCTGCTGCTGTCCCACCGACGCTTCGTCCTGAGTAAGAGCGCGTGCTGTCGCCGTCTCCACCGTCTCCAACGGCCCCCGCACGCCGACGCCACGTGGCGCTCGCCACCGCCCATCGCGCCTCCGACCCCCGTGATCCGACAGTCACCGTCGGCCGTTGGTCCCGCGTCTGGATCGTTCTGCGTCGCGCGCCGCGGCCGCACTTGGGGTTTCTCCCGAGGCAGCTTGCCTGACCCGCTTGCTGCTCGCGCATCTGCTGCTCGCGCATCGGCTGCCCGTGCATCTGCTGCCCGTGCATCGGTCGCCCGTGCATTTGCCGCTTGCGTCCCGTCGCCAGGATGGCGCCGTCGCCGGACGCCTTCGGGGGCGCGATGCTGCGCGTGGCGGTGCTGCAGATCCTGCTTCAGTCTGGGTTCCAGAGCGCGCAGCACGGCGCGACGCTCGTGCTGACCGACATGCTGGTCGGGTACTTGCGCATGCTGACGGGCGTCGTCAAGGCGCATGCGGAGCACGGCGGCCGCGTCGTCCCCGACAACGATGACATGAGCCGCGCTCTCCAGACATTAGGACTCGATGTCGAGGAGCTTCAGGACAGCCTGCTGATCTGGAATCAAGCCGTCCACAGCCTCTTTGAGCATAAAGTGCCCCGGCTCGACCACTACGTGGCCCGCGAGCACGAGCGCTCGCTACGCGATGAGGACGATGACATCGATGTTTACGACGAGGAAAGTGACCAGGAAGACGGCGTCGGCGACGGCGTCGGCGACGAGCCGATGCTCGATGATGTCGCCACCGCCATGGAGACCGACACCTTCGCGGCGGCGGCGCCGCCACCACCACCCATGCTCGGGACACTACGACCCCCGCCGCCGCCACCCATGCTCGGGTCGCAACTCCAAGCACCACCACCGCCGCCGCCGCCGCCGATGCTGGGGACGCCAGCTGCGCCCGCTACGGACACGAGCGACCATGCAGGCATGGCGCCGCCGCCGCCACCGCCGCCGATGCTCGACGGCGCTTCTGCGTCCGCCCCAGCGGCACCGATGGTGCCTCCGCCACCACCCATGCTGCTGGGCCAGCTGCCTGTGAAAGCCGAGCCGGCTTCGCCGAAAACTACTCTAGCGCCCTCCTCGCCGCTCGCGCCGCCACCGCCGCCGCCGCCGCCGCCGCTACTCGCACCGCCACCGCCACCAATGCTCGGTGCGGCGGCCACGGCCACGGCCACCGAGGCGTCGCCGCCGCCACCGGTCTTGCCTGCTACGGAGGATGCGATGGAGGTGGACGACGCCTCGGCGACGCACGTGATGGTGGTGCCGTCGAAATCGCCAACCAAGCCGCCGCCGCCGCCGCTGGCGCTGGCGGCCCCCGCCGTGGGCAAGCCGTCGAAACCGCCGCGGGCGCCGCTGCCGCCGCCCGCAGCGCCGCACCGCTCGCCGCCCGTGCTCTCGCCGCCCGTGTCGGACCGCGCGCCCGTCGCCTCACGTGCGTGGTCCCATCGGCAGGCGTTTATCCGCGCCGAGCCCGGCGCCTTCCCCGTCGATCCTGCCGTGGACGTCGTGGATGTGCGGCTTCTATCGTCCGAGGACGAGGACGAGGACGACGAGCTGGACGAGCGGACGTCGCACGCGGCGCATACTGACGACGAGATGGAGGGCGCGACCACGCGTGGCGCGGCGTCGCCGTCGGGCGGCGAGCCGGGGCTCATGACGCCGCAGTCGCAGGGGCATCCGGATCCCGACAGCGACACGGAGATGGATTTCCTGTTTGCCCTGCGTCCGCGCCACTTAGCCGTTGTCGACGACGACGACCGCGCCGCGGCGACACCGACGCGGGTCCCGGCGACGCCATCCGCCCATCCTGCGGACGCCACGGCGACGGCAACGCCGACGCTAGCCAAGCCACGGACGCCGGCGGCCGCCGAGACGCTGGACGGCGCAGCGGCGCCCGTCTTTGAGCCGCTGCCTCTGCCGCAGTTGATTGCGCAGTTCACCCCGTCCGACGATCAGTTCGCGGTGGACCCGCTCGCGTCGCCACCGCCGCCACCCGTCGTCAATCCGGACGGCACGTACACGGCGCCGCCGCCGTTTGCGCTGCTCCCGCGGCCACCATCGCCTGGCACCACGGCCATCTCGGCGCTCTGGTTGCGCCAGCAGGGCGACGCCCAGCACCTGCCCCATCGCGCCGCGGGGCCCCCGAGCACCAGCGGCACCTTGCGCCTGCAGACCGGCGGCGCCCAGGGCCTCTGGGTCGACGACTGGCTCACGCCGCTGCTGCCCGGCGTGCCCTTCCCCGCGCAGCTACACCAGAAAGCCGAGGCGCACCCGGCCAAGACGAGCGCGCCGACCAAGGCGCCTGCCAAGTCGGGCCGTGGCGCCGGTCGTGGCCGTGGGAGCCGCGGCGGCGGTCGCGGGAGCCGCGGCGGCCGCGGCGGCGCACGTGGCGCGTCCGCGCGCTCCACGGCGATCGTGGATTCCGACGAGGAGAGCCACGACGACGACGACGATGATGACGATGACGCCGTGCTGATCCACGCGCTGCGGAGCATCCCGGCGGCGGCGCCCGCCGCCGCAGCGGCGGCGTCGGCGGCGGGTGCCACGCCGGCGGCGCCGGCGGCGCTTGCCGCCGTCCCGGCCTCGATGGCGCATGTCGTCGCCGGCACGCCCATCGTGCTGCCCATCGCGATGCCGGTGCCCGCGCCGGCGGCCGCCGCGCCCGCCCCCGCTACGCCCCTCATGACGCCGTCCGCGAGCGCGCCGACACCTTCCGTCGCGTCCAGCACGGCCACGACGCCGTCCGAGCTGCCCAAGGGCAAGATCCGGCTGAAGCTCAAAACGGCGTCCATCACGATGCCGCCCGCGCCGTCGGAGGCGGTGGCGGCGGTGGCGGCGCCCACGGCGCCCACGGCGCCCACGGCGTCCACGGCGGCCGGCACACCCGCCCCGAGCCATCCGGCGATCCGGCTCACGCTGCCCATCCCGCCGGCGCGTGCCGCGAGCGCGAGCGGGTCGCCTGTCGTCCCGCCTGCCGCCGCTGCTGCGGCGGTGCCGGCGGGCGCCTCGCCGCGGCTACCACCGGTGCCGCCGCCGTCGGACGCGCCGTCCGCCGTCGCGCCGCCCGCTACGGCGGCGTCCAAGGCGTCGGCCTCGCCAGCGGTGGCCCCGGCGGTGGCCCCGGCGGCGGCCGCTGCGTCAGGTGCGGCGGCGGGTGCGGCGGCGGGCATCCCCGGCCCTTCGGCGTTCGGTGGGATTATCCTCGATCTGTCGAAGCCGGTCCCGGCGGTGATGGGCTACCAGCAGGACGAGTCGATTGACTGCGTGTGCGCCAACCCGCACTTGGACGACGGGTCGTTCATGATCGCGTGCGACCAGTGCGAGCTGTGGTTCCATGGGCGCTGCGTCGATGTCCAGACGCCGCCGTCCACGTGGCTCTGTCCGCGGTGCCGTCCCAAGGCCGCGTAATGGCTTCTCGTTGGCCGTATAACGAGACGACGCCCGCAGTTGAATAGGATCGAGGTGGTGCTCTGAACGACGCGTGCATCAAGGATGGAGGAACGCTACATCGGAGAGGGTGGGGAGAGGCACTCCAGCGAGTGCGCTGCTAAGCCACGTACCGGTCTGCCCCCGCGCCGGTGGGATCGCCCGCGGGTGGCGGTCCCCGGAGGATCACCAGCATTGGGGCCGACGGCGGGGATCGCAAGCGGCGGACGATCGACGCGGTGCATCGGAGGTGAGCGGCATCGGGGCGAACCCTCTCCAGCTGGCGTTTAATCACTGTCGCCTGACGATGGCTCAATCGACCGTATCGGCTTCATCGACATCAGCGGTGCCGTCTCACGCGCGTGCCGCGGTATCCATGAGCCGGACTCGCGGAGAACTCCATCGAGTCGACGCCATCCGGGTCCCTGACAGATCTCGGCCATGACGACGACGACGACGATCTCATCGATCGAGCCCAGACCCCGGGTCCTTTGATATCTCTGGCGATCTCACGGCGGCTGCCGTCTCGCGGTCTCCTCTGGCATCCGGTATACTTCTCCACGCGGCCACCGCTGCGCCTTGGCTGCGTGCCGACCGACTGCGCCACCCCGCCGCGCGGCGCACCAGGCCCGCCGCCGTCGATCCCCCCTCCCGCGCTCCTGCTTGTGCTCCCGCGATGCAGCGCCCGCCGACCTCCAGCGGTCGCCCGCGCACGGGCATGGCGCCGTCGGGGACGGCGACGGCGGGCCTCGCAAACGTCGGGCTCTCCAAGTCGCAGCTCGGCGGGCCGAGCAGCGGGCCCCTCGGCACGCGGCAGGGCCTCAACGCATCGGCGGCGGCGGCGGCGGCGCCGCTCGGGCGGCTGCGCACCGGCGTCGTGCCGCGGTTCACGGCGCGGCCGACGACCCAGCAGGGCCTGGGCAACCTGCGGCTCGGGACGGCGGGCGCCGGCGTCGCGGGCGCGCTGCACGCCGTGCCCGGCACGGCCGCCGGGATGCTCGGCCGCCAGATCCAGGACGCGTCCTTCTTCCAGACGCTGCTGCAGACGCAACTGGCGCGCGTCGAGGCCGAGACGGCGCGGCTCTCGGACGAGCTCGTACAGCGGGAGCGCGAGAACAGCAGCAACGCCGCGTTCGCGCGGCGCGCCAAGACGCTGCGCAACGACGTCGGCGAGGCGCGGCGGCAGCTCGGCGACGCGAACCTGCACCTCGAGAAGCGCCATGCGGACGTGAGCATTGCGGCGATCGAGGCTGAGGCTGCGGCGCTCGCGAAGCGCAACGCCGTCCTGGAGGCCGAGGTCGAGACCGTGTTTGAGGAGCGCACGCGCGCGGAGCAGTCGCTCAAGGACGCCGAGGCGCAACTGCACCGCCAGGAAGCGCTGCGCGAGGCAGCGATCGGCCGGCTGACGCTCGCGCAGCAGGAGGCCTTTGCGCGGGCCCGCGACCGCCACGCGGCGACCGCTGCGCGCGTCGCCGCCCTCGAGGCCGACATGGCCCGCCTCGACCAGACCATCCAGGCGCTCGTCGAGAACCCGGCGATCGACGATGATCCCAAGAAGCGCGACGCCGTCGGTCTTGCGCGGCAGCTGTTTGCGCTGCGCGGGGTGGAGCGCCAGCTCGAGCGCGACCTGGCGACCCGCGCCTCCGTCGAGGAGCGTCAGTCGCTGCTCGAGCAGGTCAAGCGCGGCAACGCGGCGCTCGCGTCCCTGGAGTCCCGTCTCGCCGCGGCGCGCAAGGAGGAGCGGCTGCTGCAGGACCAACTCGCGGACGTGGCGCAGCGCCTCGAGGCGCTGCAGGCGCAAGCGGCCGCGAGCGGCAACGAGAAGGACGCCAAGTACTTTGAGCTCGTGAAGCGCGACCAGGCCATGACGGCGTTCCTTGCCACAGCGGACGAGCGCATCGGCACGGCGATGCAGCGGAACGCGGCGCTTGAGACGCGCATTTCAGGGTATCTCGACCAGATCCGCAACGCGCAGCGCCTCCAGAAGCAGCAGAACGGCATGCTCGCTTACGGCCGCACTGGCATGGTCGGCGATCGCGGCAGCGATGATGAAGACGACGACGACGACGACGACGACGACCAGGCGAGCAACGACGACGACGGCTCAGCACACGACAGTGCGAACGGTGACAGCGACGGCGATGGCAACGCTGGGCAACGCCGTCGCAGCAACAAACGCCGCGCGCGCCGTGCCCGCGCCTCCCACGAGGCCGGTGAGGGCGATGGCGACGACCTCGATGAGAATTTCTTGGTGGACACGTCGTCTCCCGAAGGCCTGATGCGCACCAAGATCGAGATCCAGAAGCAGCTCGAGAAGCGGCAAGCGACGCTGATGGAGCTACAGAAAGAGGGCGCCGCGCTGGCGCAGCAAGAACAGGCGCTAGCGACGCAGATCGAGACGATCGAGCGGCAGCTCGCGAGCAGTCTGACGAGCAGCAAGACGCAGGCGGAGCTAGCGAAGGAGCGCGACGCGCTGCTGCGTGAGAACCAGGCGCTGCAGGCCGACGTGGCGGAGTGCGAGGCCCGCGTGATGGCCCGTCAGTCGGAGCTCGATGCCAACGAGACGTACACGCAGCTCATGGCGCTCGAGGCGAAGGTGCGCCACCGCGAGACGCTGAATGCGGGCCTGCAGCTCGAAATCGCCCGACGCGCCGTCGAGAGCAACCCGCTGCCTGAGCGCCATGCCGTCCTGCACATGATCAAGCAACTGAACGCGCGTCTGATTGCTTCTCAGCAGTAGCAGAAGCAGCACGTCCTTTGTCATCGAAACCATTCGCGTATAAAAGCATACTTGCAAGCAAGCCTGTTGAGACATGATGGTGATGACACGCTGATGAGCGTGATGGATGGCCCAAGGGGCGATCGCCGCTCATGACATGGTAACGGCGATTAGCAAATCGCCGTGCTATGCTATGCTTGGCTATGCTCTATTGATTATTGGCTGTGTAGTCAACGGCGGCGGTCGTTGCTGATGTCAGCCCACGATGGATGGTATCGGGGATCCCCAGCGCCGCCGCGCCGCGGTGCGCCACGGCCCCGGCGATGGGCGGAGCGTGATTAGAAATGATTTTCGCCAAAGTGATTCTCTCGTGGCGGTCCATTTTTTCCCTCTTGGGCCTGGCTGCCGATCCTTGCCGAACCCGCTTGGCCGGGCGCGCGCCCTCGACTCAGCCCTCCGCTGACATCAGCAGGAACGCTTTTTCGTGGATTTGTCAAGCGGCCGAAAGGTATAAAGCCGGCGCCATCGCGACAGCCCTCGCACCCGTGTGCCCTGCGGATGCATGTGGGGTCCTTGATAGCGATGGCGAGCGTGGGCCGTCTCGGCATGCGATGCCTCGGTCCGCATCGGCAGCGATTTTCGAGACCCCATGATCCAGACCATGCCACGTATTTCTGTTAACGCTTGGAATCCCTCCGTCCATCGACCTTTAGGTGCTTGTTCGGCACTCCGTCCGCGATCCACTTACCTGAAGCACATCGCCTCTGCGCGCGTGAGTCTCCTTAGTCGCGCTTCTTTGCTCGGCTCTGCCGTCCACACCCACCCCTGGCTGAGTGCTACCATGGCCACGTCGACACCGGCGGTATCCCCGGAGCCGAAGGCGGTCACCGTGCGCACGAGCGTGCCGAGCCGCAAGCAGTCGGAGGGCGTCGGCTGCACCGTGTTCCGGAGCATCGGCTCGGCCGCGTTCCGCAACCTGGACCCCTTCCTGATGCTCGACTTCTTCGACAGCAAGCCCGCGCCCGGCGTCGGCTTCTTTAGCCACCCGCACCGCGGGTTCGTCACCTGCTCATACATGCTCGGCGGCGAGGGCATGCTCCACGAGGACCATACCGGCACCAAGGGCCACCTGCGCCCGGGCGACCTCCAATGGATGACCGCCGGCCGCGGCGTGCTGCACTCCGAGATCCCGATCGGCGACACGAACGTTCGCGGGCTCCAGCTGTGGGTCAACCTGCCCGCCAGCAAGAAGATGATTCCGCCGGACTACCAGGAGATCAGCGCGTCGCGCGTGCCGACGGCGACCTCGCCCGACGGCCAGGTCGTGGTCCGCGTGCTCTCGGGCGAGTGCATGGGCGTCGCCGCCGCCGTCCAGACCTTTTCGCCTATCACCTATCTGGACGTGACGATCCAGCCCGGCGCGTCGTGGACCCTGCCGATCGACCCGAGCTACACGAACTTTGTGTTCACGCTAGATGGAACGGCGCGGTTCGGCCGCGACCGCGTTACGGGGATTGCCAAGGCGAGCATCGTCTTCAACACGGACGGCACGGTCCTGCCGGTTTCGGTCGACGCCGACGCGGCGGAGCCCGCGCGCTTTGTCTTTTTGTCCGGCAAGCCGCTTCATGAGCCCATTGTGCAGCATGGGCCCTTTGTCATGAACACCCAGCGCGAGATCTACGAAGCCATCCAGGACTTCCAGTCCGCCTCCAATGGGTTTGAGAACTCGCATGACTGGACAGCCTCCATCGAAGCAGGCCGCCGCTAACGCCGGTACCAAGGCGACGCGTGCCGAGTCGGCGATCCGACGCCGGGAGCCGGGATCGGTGGTCGGCGTCACCGACGAATTTTCTAATAAGTGATATCCATATTTGTTCAACTAGTCGACCATCAGGAGAAGCGCCGTCGCACGATGGCGCGCGCGCGCCACCGGCGGGTCCGCCGCGACCTCGAGCCATGCCGCTTAGACCGACGTCAGCCGCTCCTGCCGGCGGCGCGCTTTCCGCATGAACCCGATGGAGTCTTTCGGGCTCCAATCGAAGGCGCCACCAAAACAGCCGTCCCCCGAGAGACCCGCCGCCACACCATTTTTTTGTTTCTCCTTATGGGGATGCCGCGCTGCGCCGCGTCATGCAGCGCCATTCCATGCCGGGCGCCGCCGCTGGCCATGCTGAGGCTGGCAGCCGGTGACAGCGAGAGAGAGAGAGAGTCATCGCAATGGCGCTTTAGCGGACGGCCGAGGGCCCAGTGCCATCGCGGCGGCGGCGGCGGCGGCGGCGGCGGCGGCGGCGGCGGGCCCAGCGGTAGACAACCATCGCGCCGAGTCGGCACGCCTCCGGCTGCGGTTCGCATGGGGCCGGGTCACTGGGTGGCTGGCAAGGCCACGGCCATCATCGAGGGTCGTCGATGGCTGTCGTCGGACACGCATGAACGTGCTGGATCCACGTTGGGCTTCACGCTGGATTGCGCGCAGAGGCCAATGCCGTGGGCGATCGTCGTCGCTGGCTACGGCACGCTCGCGCGTCGTCTACGCGTCTGGTTCTGGGTTCGCCGCTCTCTTCTCACTCCGTCGGCGCTGCGTCTCGTCGGGCCATTCGTATCCTCGCTGCCTCCTGTCTTCTTTGCAACACCTACTTTGCTTCAGATCGTGATCTGCGCTTGCACCTGCAGTGCGCAACGCAACCGCGTTCACGTCTTTCGCTGTTCTGCGCACGTCGTGTTGCCGTTTCACCGGATACGCCGGTTCCTTTTGAGTTTGCCGATCCTCGATATCCGCCGCTTTTCCACCGCGCCGGTGGATTGCCTTTCGCGCTCATGCCGATGCCCGCTTCGCAGCGCCGCCGGTCCGGCCGGCAAGCCGCAGCGCGTCCGTGGCGCCTGCTGACCCCGACGCGGTGTGTCCTCGCCCTCGCGCTCATCCTCTCCCTCGCCCTCGGCGCCCGGCCGGCGTCGGCGGCCGGCGCGGCGTTCGACCCGGTCTGGGGCGACGCCGGCGACAGCCCCGGCTCGGGCAGCCCCGGCTCGGGCAGCCCCGGCACCGAGGAGATGCAGCAGGCGCAGCAGCACCTGGACACGGCCAAGACATATATCGCGAAGGGCGACTATACGTCGGCGTTGACCGAGCTCGACGCGGCGATCGAGCTCGACCGCGAAAACCACATGTCGCATTTCCGCCGTGCGACGCTGCTCATCTCGCAGGGCCGGCACACGACCGCGGAGCGCGATCTCGGCCACGTCGTCGACCTCGAGCCGGAGTTCGCGCCCGGCTGGCGGCAGCGCGGCATCCTGCGGCTGCAGAGCGGCGGCATCGAGGCCGCCTTCAGCGATTTCTTGCAGTTCCTGCGGCTCGCAGGCGGCGGCGATGCCGAGGTCGCCAAGTACCTGCAGGAAATCGAGAACGCGCGAGAGCACCTGCGCGTCGCCGAGAGCGGCGCGAGCGACCCGGACGCCGTCGCCGTCGCGTACAGCGAGCTCATCCGCATCAGCCCGTACTCGCCGGCGTTCCGGTCGGCCCGCGGCGAGGCATACATGCGCGCGCAGCGCCACGCGCTCGCCGTCGCCGACCTGACCCGCGCCACGCTGCTGCCCGGGGGCAACACGCCCACGACGCTCGAGCGGCTCGCCACGCTGCAGCTGCACCGCGGCGAGCTCGACGAGGCCCTCACGCAGGCGAAGGCCTGCCTGCGCACGGATCCGGATTTCCGGCCCTGCAAAAAAGTGTTCCGCGAAGTCAAATCGGTGATGAAGCAGTTGCGCAACATGGACGCGCTGGCCGCCGACGAGCGGTGGGACTCGGTGATCCGTGTCGCCACGAACGAGGGCGGCCCGCTGGAGTTTGCCAAGGAGCTCGCCGAGAGCGACGACGTGCGCGTACTGGTGCACGCCCCGCGCGGTGCGGACGCGGCGTCTCCACTCGCGAAGGCAGAGAACACGTGGTTCTATGTGCGCCGCCTCGCGCCCTTGCTCTGCAAGGCCTACGCGAATGACAAACGCCAGCTCGCGGCCGCTAAGGCCGCGTGTCACGCCGTCGTCGATAGCGGCCCCCAGACGCCCCAAAAGGAGGACGCCGAGCCGCTGGTGAGCGTCGAGCTCGTGCACACGGCCGAAGAAGCCGCCGCGGCGCTGGGCATGCTGGCCGAGGTCGCGATCCAGGAGGAGGAACTCGAGCTGGCGCAGCAGCTGTTCCAGCGCGCGCACGAGATGGACAAGGGCAACAAAACCTACAAGGAGGGTCATGCGCGCGCCCAGCGCCTGATCAAGCAGGCCGGCTCGGTTGACTACTACAAGGTCCTCGGCCTCCCACGCGACGCTACGCCGACGCAGATCAAGAAGGCCTTCCGCGCCAAGGCCCGCACCTACCACCCGGACAAGTGCACCGAGCACAGTGCGGATGTGTGCAAGAAGAAGATGATCCAGGTCAGCGATGCGTATGCGGTGCTCTCGGACAAGGAGAAGCGCAACATGTTCGACAACGGCGTCGACCCCAACGCACCCGAGGGTCAGGGCTTCGGCGGCCAGGCGCCCAATGGGTTCCCCGCCGAGTTCTTCCAGAACTTCAACTTTGGCGAGGCCTTCGCCAACGCGGGCGGTCGTCGTGGCGGCGGCGGCGGTGGTGGCGGCCAGTTCCCCTTCCAATTCCACTTCGGCTAAACACTTTCCTTCTCCCTCCTCCTTTCCGGATGGTCTCGCTAGACGTTTGTGTAATAAACCATTGCTTCGGTTTCGTTTCTTATCATTCTGTCCATCTTGATGATGCGATCAAGTCGCCGATGCGATATGTATTAGCATGAGCATGCGCTTGTGTATATGGCGCATCACAGTGTACGGCATCATCTCAAGAAGCAGGGAGCATATAAATTAGGAGGAAAAAACTTACAAAAACTCGAACGAAATAAGAAATGCGGAGCGGTCCGTCCGCAGAGAGGGCAGTATGAGGCAGCAGGAGAGCCGGTCGCAGGCAAACCAGTGGCTCACCGACACAGCCGAGAGAGGGAGAGCGAGAGAAAGGAGAGGCAACACGAAGCGAGGGACGCCAAACTGCCTTACTTCCGGTTGCGGTTCTTGACGTTCGCATCAGCAAAGAAGTTGGTGGCCTTGCGCTTGTTGGTCTTCATACGCTCCTCCTTGGTGGACGCATTGTCGCGACGGTCGCTGACGCGCTTGCGCTTGCCCTTATCGACCACCTCGTCATCAACGTCGGGCCCGCCGCGCTTCTTCTGCTTGGCGAACTGACGGCGGCGCTGGTCCTGAATCGACGTGAATTTGGTGTTCGCGCCGAAGTCCACGCCGTCCTGTCCCATCTGCTGGGAGACACCGCGGAGCATCGCGAACGCCTCGTTCTCTGAGTCGCTGCCGTCCGCGTCGGCCTCCGAGTCCGACGACGCCGCGGTCTCCGCGTCCTCGCCCTCTGCGACCGGCGCCGGGCCCGTCACGGTCTGGCCCGTGACGGACGCGTAGATGGCGTCCCAGTCCTCGGGGTCGACGGTCGCCGCGGCCTTCTCAGCCTCGGCGTCCGTGAGCGGCTTCTTAGCGGCCTTCTTCTTGGACGCCGTCGGCTTCTCCGGGGACGTGAGCTCATCGGCATTCGAGAGCTCCGAAGCGGTGTCGAACTCCTTGGCGGGCTCATCGGCAGCATCGCCGACAGCCGTCGCGTCGTCCTCGTGGTCCGAGCCGTCATCGCCAGCGGTGAACGCCGCGGCAGTGTCCTTCTCGAGCGGTTCAACGGTATCCGCGTTGCGCTGGATCTTGGCCAGGTTCTGCGAGATGCGTGGCATCAAGGCAGACTCGATCTTGGCACGCACGGCTGAGACGTCGTTGTTCGTCTGGACGGCGTCCTCATCGATCTCCTTGCCCTCAGCATCCTTCGCGCGCGGAGGGAGGTGACAGTACGGAATCTTGCCGCGGAGCCACGAGTGCAGGACCATCTTGGCGACAGTGCTCAAGTCGGGCTCGCCTTTCTTGAGCAAGCGGCCCGAGCGGTGGGCGAGCTGCGTCAGCAGGTCCGTCGCGTCGGTCCAGGAGGTCAGGTTGTACGTGCGGCGCAGGTACTCCGGCTTGACCTTGTCAATGAGGGCCTGAATGTGGTCCTCCGGCTGAGTCACGTTCTCAACACGCACCACACCACGCAGCACGATGTCGGTCTCCGTGTCCGTCGGGCGCGGATAGACGACACCAGGGCAGTCAATGAGATAAATACGCTTCATGAGGGTGATATACTGCCAGACCTTTGTCTCGCCGGGAACAGGCGCCACCGTGCACACCTTCTTCGACTTCAGCGTGTTGATGATGCTCGACTTGCCAACGTTGGGGTAACCGACAAAACCGACCGAAATCTCCTTCTTGTCGGTGTGGAGACGCGCAAACTGGCGAAGCAGGTGGATCAGCGAGCCCTTGCCGTACGGCTGGGTGATGCTCGCGTGGAAAGCCACGACCGGGTATTCCTTTTCCAGCACGCGGATCCATGCGGCCTAAGTGCGACAAAAGAAAAGTAGAACAAAAAGGAAAAGTGAGCACGGAAATGTCTATGACATGAGATCGATGAGCAGAAGAGAGAGATTAGGAGGAGGAGAGAGAGAAAATGTACTTCCAGAAAACACTAAGGGACCCAATGGCGATCAATTGCCGCCGAATCAACGGCGACAGCATCGGGGCCCTACTCTCAGATCAGAAGTTTAACGGAGGCTCAGTCAGACATGCAAAACGCAGTCTGGGCCGAGCACACAAAGCCCGCCTGGCACCACTGGCGCCACGACCCCGGGCCGTCTAGAACAGAGGACGAGGCCGCGGCATAAAGCGTGAAGACGACATCCCACAGAGGAGAACGTGCAAAAAACCATCATCGATGACCAAAACGGGCACCGCGATGGTCCCCGGTAAAGGGTACACACTCCGCTCGTCACAGGGCACATCTCTTTCGCGCCGGCGGATCGGAGAACCACGGCAAGAAGCCATGGACAGCCGCACAGCCAACGCGAAAAAAGCCGGTTTGCTCTTCCAGAATTGTAACGCTGTTTCGCCACAGAAATCCAAAATGGATTTGGAAGGAAAGGGACCGAAGGGGTCGAACGCCAAAAAGCATCCGATCGGACATCGGGTTTCGTATCCGGCGAACCACCTGACTAATTTCTGGGTATCGCTGAAGCGACAGGTAAAGGAAAAAGAAGGGATGCTGACAAGGAAGAAAGAAGTGGGGAGGCCGCGAAGAAAAGGGTTTCAGAAAACTTACCAACACCTTGGTGGGAATCAGGTCACACTTGTTGAGAAGGAAGATGAGATGCTTGTGCGAGCACTCTTTCTTGAGATACTTCTCCACGTTGCGGCAGCGCGTACCCTCGGGGTCACGAGCATCCAACACGTGGATAATCACATCACTCGAGTCAATGACTTTGTACAGCTCGCCCCAGATACGGCGGGACTGGCCGGCGCCAAAGATGAAGTCACGCGCGCCGTTGCCCATGCCGCTGTGATCGGCGTTGGCCAGCGCACCGGCGTCCTTGTCGAAGGCATAGTCGTCGACCTTCTTGTCGGACTCTGTCTTAAGCTCGTTCAGGCTTTCAACGTGCAGCTGCGGGCGCTTGCGTTGGGCCTTGGGGCCGAACGTGTCGCCAAAGGGGTTCGTGTCCAGGATGTGCATGCGGGGCGCGTTGGCTGGGTCGGTCAGCAGCGCCATTGGGAGCTTGTTGCGGTGCAGCAGGAAGGTGTTCGGGTCCTTAAGCTGCGTCGCCATTGCGTCACGGAATGCCGTCAGGTCCTTCTGCTGAATCACACGCGTGTTCTCGAACCAGCGACGGTTCGGCTCGATGCGGACTTGAGTGCCGGGCGCCAGACGCGACTGGAACTGCGCTTCTTTGATGATTTTGCCGCTGCGGTCATACGTGGCCTTGCCGCCCTTGAGCATCTTCTTCATCTTGAGCTTCTTGGCATCGGTGTAGAAGTTGGTTCCGGGCACCTTGTTGACGTTGGACAGGGACTGCGACGTCCCTGTGTACAGGGTGGGCACACCGCTATCCTTGCGGTTGGCCTTGGCCACGCCCGCCGAGACGGCGTGGCCGCCCTTGATCTTGCCGCGGGTCTTGGCCATCGTGCTAGGTGAAGATGGGTCAAGCGGGGACAAAGAAGGGGACAAGGACGTATCGAGCAATGCTCAACTCACCACCGCCTATCGAGCAAGGTGGGGGAGATGGAGGGAGTACGAGGGGACAGAGAAAAGAAGGGCGGCTAGTGCTTTACACAGCTCTCCACACAACTCGATGGGCACCAGGGTATTCACCGTCGATAGAGGACAATAAACCGACGTCTGAGTGAATGCCGATGCTGTGTGGCGAATGAGAATGGAAATGGAGGGAGCGAGCAGAGAATGGGTATGCAAGAAGAGGGAGGGGAGAGATGGTCGGGAAGGGAGAGGGAGAGGGGCGGTCAGACGTTGCGGAGTCTCGAGCCCGGCACCTGGACGTGCATGAGGGTCAAGCCGTCCCGAGAGAAGAGGGGGAACACAGCCGTCCCAACGAAAGACGGGTGCTAACTCCGACACGCCCATCCACCCACCATCCAAGCAGCCGCCACGCTGCAAAGGCAACCGGGGACACCGATACAGGTGCGGGGGCCACGTCCCATCTGGCAGCATGGTGCTCGCACGCCTTGCCTTTATATGCTGCATGGCTGGATCCGGAGGTGAGCAATCGCGCCATACCGGCTCGACCCAGCCGCTACTGACATCGTCCGAGCAGCATCCACTGGGTACCTCGGCGTGGTCCCTAGCGCCGTGCGGTCGGGGGCCGTGTAGCTACGTCAACCAAAGGTCCGACCAGCATCCGCGGGGGACCACATGCCTTTCCTCCGGAGGGTCATCGCCCGGCCGCCCAATCTCCGCTGCATCGGGCGCAGTCGGCAGCGAAAGGGTCTGGCGCGCCAGCCATACATCGCTGACCCTCGAAGCCGAGGCTCGAGCCGTCGCTCACGAGGCTGTGCCCTAGCGACGGCGTTGCTGAAGGGTCCAACGACGGGCTGTCGCCAGGACTGCGGCGTTTAAGGCGTCTCGGGAAGAAGCGTAGATAGAGCCTGTTAGTGCGAAGTCGCTTCTCGATAGAGGTGGCCATGCCAGCCCGTCGTATCAGGACATGCATGCTGGATGCGCCGAGCTGAATCGTCGCACAGTAGCATGACCATATTCCAACTGCATCGATCTTCATGATAAAAGGATAGATGACACACGGCAGCGCATGCATAAGCGGACACGTTGCTCTGATTTGTGCAGTCCAGAGTGGCTTTCGATGGGTTGAAAAGGCGATGGCTAACATGCACAGTGCTCCAATCACTGATCGTATCGCCAATCTATGGATGCGCGCCAGGTCGATACCGATCGCCTTTCTCATCAAGGTTTGTCCTGCTTCCAGATGTAGCATTGACATTATTGAAAGACAAGCAGTCGACATGCATATGACGACGTGCCTACGTGTCAGGGGTCCTCGTTTTCCAACTAGCGTAATTGCTATGCTTTTAGCGGAGCTGGCTAGGGTGAGGGCTCGGTGATCTTTCGTTTTCGGCTTGCTGGAACTTTATCACTTTCTCGTCTCGTTGCCTCATGCGCTCCTTTTCGCTTTGAGGGTCGTGTGGCGGGGCCCCAGACGCCGAACCTGTGGCGTCTCCATCGTCTTCCTTTGAAGGACGGACCACGGGTCCAAGACATTCCACGCCATCATACTCACTTCATCAGAGGTGCTGACGAACGCCATGGTACGGAGCTAATATAACATTGCTTCATACAGAATCGGCATAATATTATTCTCCTTCTGGTCTTTTCAGCGACGTGTCTACTCAGGCAGCCCCGACGTTATCTCTCACTGCTAAGTGGCCGCAACGATCACCGGCTGTTCTTCCGCCAGAGAGCTCTCGAGTCGAGTTTTTTCATTTGATTTTTTCTGCTACTTCTGCCGCAGACTGACCCTTTCGAGCCGATCCTCCTAACTTCCTGGGCCGCGGCACGACCTCTTTGCATCATGACGGAGTTTCCAACAATCCGACAGTCGATCTCGCTGCTCAAGGACTACTTTCATCGGTCGTACAACCATGTGTACCGCCAGTCGCTGGCCGCGATTGATCTGGACATGGCATGGAAGAAAGAGATGCCCATGTTTACATTTCGCAATGAAGCGGATTTGTCCGAGTTCCGCATCGGCTCTGACGCAGACATCGGCGGCTACACGGAAGCGTTCTGGGGTCTGACGCCCGAGCAAACCGCGCTTTTCTGGGGCACACTGTCCACGAAACTGCCACCGCAGACGCCAGGGCTGCCTAATATAGCCGCCAGCGGGTATGCCGGCGTCCAGAGCCGTGAGCGACCGCTGACGATGTTACATCATCCCCGCTATGATACAACGCTCTTCCGGTACCTCGCCATCCGGGCACGGGGCGATGAGCGCCAATGGTTTGTCAACCTTCAGGCTGACTCGCTCTTCCCGACGCACCTCTGGCAGCATCGCCTTTACTTCAAGACCCCCGGAGAGTGGGAGACCGTGCTGATTCCCTTTCGCAACTTCGTCCTGACGAACGACGGCTATGTTCAAAAGCGCCAGATCCCATTAGACCGCGAGAAGATCAAGACCGTCGGGTTCTCCATTCTGCGCCAGGACGGGCCCTTCTCGCTCGAAGTCGACTGGATCAAGGCCCTCAACACGCCGCAGACCTTTGGCGACTTTGATGTGCTCAGCCCCAACGAATACATTGACGAGCACGGCCATATCCACGTGCGCCCAGGGCCCGCCGGGCTTCATCGTTATACGCCCACCTCCCGCCCAGACCCCTTAGGATCTCCATCTGGGACGCCTCCGCGCGCGGCGGATCCCAATCGACATCAGCCGTCTGATGCAGAGC
The DNA here is from genome assembly GCA_003615045.1 of Caulochytrium protostelioides. Classification (NCBI taxonomy): domain Eukaryota; kingdom Fungi; phylum Chytridiomycota; class Caulochytriomycetes; order Caulochytriales; family Caulochytriaceae; genus Caulochytrium; species Caulochytrium protostelioides. The sequence continues at coordinate 75,884 of ML014121.1, read as the reverse complement.
TCCCGTTAGGCGGTGCCCCATCATCATCATCATCAACGGCGACGGCATCGTCATCAACACGGATGCTCGCCTGTGATGGCTCGGGCAAGCCGTCTTCGACGACGCCGTTGGCCGGTGCGTCTTCGAGCCATCCGGCTTCTTGACGACATCTTTAGTTGACGCTACTTTGGGCGGTCAAACACCGACCAAAGCGTTGTAGGGCAACGAGTCTGATATCGGGGCTTCACGATCAACTCTTTTTTGGTGAAGCTAGAGCATTGTAGTCAAAATATATGCTTTGGTTGGCATGAGACCAGCCTTGCGCAGAAGGTCGCGCCACTTGTGGAGTTAGACGACTTTGTGTTCCGCCGTCGAGAATTCGGTGTTCGGACTGGATTGAGGAGCCAAGTTTTTTTTTGAATCTTTCCGTTTAGGGAATTCAGGATCCGGGTTACTGGGAAAAGTCGGAGCCGAGCACTCGTCGTTATGGTTAAAAATGCTCTCGTCTAACTTTTGGTGGCGCACGAGCGCATTCGAGTACATCTCATAGTCTGCAATCAGCTCTTCAAACATGATGATGTGGATTTTTCAGGACTTGAGCGCTTCATCATCGCACACTGACAACTCCTGCATGAGATACGCTTGCGTAGCAGCTGCCGGACGTTTGCTTGCCGCCCATGGCCGTTTAAGCATTAGATGGCAATGCAGCGGGAAAGGGGACGCCTACGGAGACGCCAACGAGGACGCCAACGAGAACGCCAACGAGGACACTAGCTTCAAGCACTGGCTCCGGAACAGAGCAGGCTCAAGAAGACAAAGCGAGCCTGGCCATGGCGGTGCCGCGGCGCGCTAAATGCCGTGATAACTGCTTAGTGAGCTGACGCATCCCCTGCTCTTTATGTTCTTGAATGTTCTTCGTGCTGGCGCCATCGTGATGGCGATGCGCTGGCATATCATCCTGGATCCTGCGATAAATTAAAATCATATAATGAGGATGACCGACTTTTGGCATCGCACGGCGCTGTCTCTTTTCCAGATCATTCGCCGTGATTGTGGGTGCTGGCGGCAGAGGCGTCATGCTTGAAGCGAGGGCTTTTTTGTTTGGCGTCCATCTCACACATCACATCGTGATCGCCATGATGCTCCATGTGGCGCAGGCTTTGCAGAAATCACGAGAAAGATCAAGATCCGCCGCATCCTCATCGATCCTGGCCAATGACGACATTCGAGTCGCTGATGGCGCTCACCATCGTGCATGGCGCGATGGTCACAAATTTTCGTGAAATGAGCGCGGCTCTCTTAGCGCTTCCCTCCGCTCCTCTGTTCACCTCGCGCCCGTTCGCTGTCTGGTGCGGGTCAGGATCGCGGCCTCTCGCCCCATGCCCCGCCCTGCCCCCCGCCGTCGTACTCTTTCAGAACGCCCCGACGCGGTTGTCACCTCAGGAGAGACTTGTCTCCCCAAAACGGCGGTGGCGCCTCGTGACTCTCCTTCTCTCTCGCTGATGTACCGGCGATGGCCCGCGGCTCTCTTCAGAAGTCCGCCGCGCTCCAGCGGCGCACGCCTCACCTCATCGCGCGCACTTCTGGAGGAGGATCGGGGATCGGCGAGTGGCAGGGCGGGGAGCAGCGTGCCGGTATGAGGCGTCTACGCGAGCGTGCTCTGGCCGGCTGCCCGAGATCCGTGTCACCCGGTACCGGAAGCAAATTTATGGAGACGCGAGCGACCAGACGTTTCCGGATGCTGATTAGAGTTCAGGAGTCCTCTCACGAACCAATTTGGGGCGCTGCACCCAGGGCGCCCTTGCCTGGCCCGGCCGAATGGGGTATGGCGATCACGCGGCGACGCGCATCTAAGCGGCTACGGGGGCAAGGTTCAGACCCTTCAATTGCAACCCTTTCAGCGGGGTTTTGAACAGGCCAGCAGAAGATTCTTCGCAGTATTTAAGACAACGGCGCGGACAGACAAGGGGGAATGTTTCTCATCCGTTTCGAATTGATTATATAGGTTCGCCTGGCACGAGGAATTGCGGCACGAACACTCGTCGCGTTGTGGCACTGAAGCTTTTTGTTACCGTTGTTCAGTTTTGTTCAGTTTTGTTCTCGTCATTATTCAGCTCCGTTCATTCTTCATTTCTCTGTTCTTTCCGCCCGAGATCACCTAATATTCCCGCGTTCTTTTCATCACGCCAGCCACACGGCTAAAATCATCGTCGCTGCACCAACGACCCATCGGTTATTGACAACGCTCACCCCGTGTTACAGCGTTCATATCCGAACCAGATATCCAGCGATTGTTTGTCTCTCTTTCTCCTCTCTCTTCAGTGTGCAAGCCGCACTATACTCCTTCACATCGGCAACTAGCTGCCATCGTCGATCACTTCAACTACTCCATCTGTCGCACCTAGCGACGGCCTTGCGCCTTCGAAGGAGCCTACGAGAGTACACATTCGCGGCGACGGAATCGCCTGTCGTAGCACTCCCTGTCATCACCCCGCTTCCGACACATCGATTTGGGGACGGCTGACCGCTGACTGATTGTCCGTCGAGCGCTCGTCGTCATTGCGATCACGATTACGACCACTCACCTGGTCAACTCAAGCCCCACCCAGCTCAGCGCCGCTCAACCCAGTTCAACTCAGTAGAAAGCGTGAACACGCCATCGACATCCGCCGCATGCTGCGCGGGAATTCTCCTTGCGAACGGCACGCTCTGTGTGACGAGTCCGACCGTCCGTCGCCGCGCTCGTGTTGCCAGGGGAGCTCGCTCGTTTTCTGGTCCGTCGATCCTTTTCGTCGATTTTGCACTCGACGATTGTCTGGCCGGGTGGCTAACGGGGCGTGCTGCAGAACAAACAGAGGAATCAACATACCGACAGCGCCGGGGAAGGGCCGACTTGGTGTTGGCTCACATTGTCCCGCCGGCGGCGTCCGCGTCCCGTTGTCTTTGGCTTACACATTGTTCTACCGGGCGCCGGTCACCATCGCCCCACCCGATCGACTGCGGAGGCTTGGCTCACGAGGCCTTCGCGGGCGTTCAGCCCCCGCTGCCGTGATCGATTCACGTCGCTGTTTTTCGGGCAAGAGGCCCGCCCACTCGGCTCCGCAGTCGCGCCCGATCCGCCTCGGGCCATCTCAAGAGTATCAACGCATCTCGATCCGCGGTGGACTTAACTCCCATCGCTGACGTGGGTTCGATCCGGACGGTCGATCCTCCGCTGACCACGGCTACGTAACCATCAGCACACGCCCAGCCTCGTCGCCACTCTGACACATCAGATCTCGGGCTGCGAATTCGGGAGGCGCTTTGACTTTCACCGTTCCGTTCGTCGCAGCTGCCGTTGTCGTCGTCGTTGTTGTCGTCGTCGCTGTAGTGCCAAGACCGACGTGACCGGTTTTGGGCACGTCAGTTGGTCATTTGTTTTGGTGTGACAGAGCCCGCGTGGATTCCCGTCTCCGCTGCTGCCGCCGGCCCGCCGCGTTCTTCACCGCCATCAAGTCGCCTTCGAGGCCGCCCAAACCTTGATAACGGGGCGGCGTCTTGTTTGGGAAATAGACGCACGTCAGTGCCGCATGCCATAGGTCCAAAAAGAAAAAAGAAAAGAAAAGAGAGTGAGACAAACGAAGCGACGATCGCCATCGACCATCGGGCCACTTCAAATTGGGCGACTGAGACTACCAGCGTGTGGGTGTCGCCACGTTCATGCGCTGCATCTCTCCTAGCTGTGCGAGCAAATGACCACGTCCTCGCAACGAGCATTGACGCCATGAAAGCCTACTCACCCAACAATGCTCTCTTGGGCCGAGTCAACACGCTCATGACGAGCTCCGACATGCCGCTTTTTGCTATAAAGCAAGCGTCCTCGTCGTCCCCGGCGCTCGGGTCGGTACTATGTATGAACGTCGGGCCCCTGGGGAAGCGACAATGGTCTCCCCAAGTCCCAAGTGGTTTGACGCTGCCGCCGAGCACCAACGCAAGCGTACAACGCTCTGAAACGGACACCGCATCCTATCCCTCTCCGGCCTCGACATCAACCATGACACCCTTTGGCGCGCCGGGCACCCTCCCGGTGCCAACACTGGGGGCTTTGTTCCGGTCCGCGAAAGCCGCGCAGGCGCACAAGATACCGCTTGAAATCCACAATGGCCGCGTCGCTGCAAACAATGATTACATGAGCGTCAACATCCTCGGTCGCGGCACCTTCAGCACGGTCCACCTCGTCGAGCGTGCCAGCGACCGCCGCATCTTTGCCTGCAAGCGCTTTAACCAGCCCTTCACGTAAGTATCCTGGCGATCCTTCGATGCCTTCGTCTCTCTAACCCATACGCTGGCCCTCTCGGCTCCTCCGGTGCGCATACTTGGTTTTGTTTGTTTCATGTTCTCATAGATGCTCACATGCTTGTCCTTGCTGTACACGCTTTTGCGAAATGATCTTGCGGCCCGATCACCTGCGTTCTCCAGATTTAGCCAGCTGGTGAATGTCCGCGAACTGCGTGCCCATTCGCAAATTCCAGCTCACCCAAACATCTTGGGCCCATCGGGCGTGCTGTACGATGAGCCAACGCAGACGCTATCTATCCTTTTCCCCGTCATGCCCATGACGCTGGCGGACTGGATCGGCAAGCAGGCGTCGCCCCTCACAGAAACTCACATGAAAAAACTCGTCCACCAGCTCTTTTCGGCCTTGTCCCACCTTCACAGACAAGACATCATTCACCGCGACATCAAGCCCGAAAACATCTTTCTGGACAGCGACCGTCTCTACCTTGGCGACCTCGGCTCCACGGCCTCCATTAACAGCACGCCGCTGAACCCGACGGGTAATCTCACCGAGTACATTATCACTCGATGGTACCGCCCCCCTGAATGCCTGCTGTTTGCCGGCGGTTATGACGACCGGGTCGACACGTGGGGGGTGGGCTGCATCCTCTACCTCATGGCCACGCGGCGCCACCTGTTCCCGGGCCGCAGCGAGATCAACCAACTCGTCCACATCCACCGCATCCTCGGCACGCCGAGCGAGGCGACACTGGCGTCGATGGCGCGCCGCCGACCCCTCCGCATGACGTTTACGCCGATGGCGGGCACGGGGTGGGACGCATCGCAGTTCCGCGGCTTCTCGACCGATCTGCTCGACTTCCTCGTCGAGCTGCTGGCCTACGATCCTGCCCAGCGGCCGAGCTGCACGGCGTCCCTGGCGCATGCGTGGCTCCGCGACACGCCGCCGCCGACACAGCCCGTCAAGACGGCCCACCTGGCCGTCGAATGGGGAGCCTACCGCGACCACGCCAGCAACTTCGAGGCCGGCGGCGCCTTCGTAGCCATGGCGACGACCTCGGCGGCCGTCGCCGTTCCGCAGGCTTCCAGCACGCTCCAGGCGGCCAGCACCAACGGCGCCTACAAGCCGAGCCCCGTCCCTCTCACCACGACGCACAGCGGCCCGTCCTCGCGGCGGTCGAGCTACAGCTACACGCACCCGCCGACCAACGTCTCGCCTCGCTCGACGACGACGGCGGCGTCGTCATCCATGTCGAGTGAGCGCGAGGCCAAGGGGATGCCCAAGCTCCGCTCCGAGAGCCACGCGCCGCATCGGTTGTCGACGACGTCCAGCATGACTACCCAGCACACCGCGATGCACGAGATGACGAAGCGCCACACGGCCACGACGACGCGCCGTGGGTCCGTAAGTTCCACGGGCGCCCCGAAAGTGCACGGCGCGGCAGGAACTGCCGCCACCACGGGCAATGCGACCATGGCGTCGACCACGGCGGCGCGGCCCCTCTCATCGGCGCCTATGCACAGCTACAGTCACCACCAGACGGCCGCCTCGATGCACTCGACGCGCGCCCGCGCCACCGCGACGACCGCGGCGTCCGGCGACTATGTGCGCGCCCGCCACTCGACGAGCGACGCGCGATCTGTCGCCTCTGGGACGTCTGGCATGAGCACCGGCACGCGCGCGCCGGTTGGGAAGATCCTGCCGAGTCAAGTCGGCTCGCGGCTCCCGTCGACCGTGACGCGGACCTTCGCGCTGGCGTCGTCGACCAGTGCGCACCGCATGGGCGCCGGGAGCGCTCTTCCGGACACGCCGCCCTTGAACGAGCGCATGATCCCCATGTGCAATTGAAGCAACGGTCACGGCGCGCGTGCCTTCATGATTTTCGATCTGTTCGATCGATTATTGGCGTCAGCGCCACGCAGGAAGGAGGCGAAGGAGCTACATACAGGCGCTTGGGGTCCGCTTCTCGGCGTGCTGGCCGTCCGCTTTTTTTTTACATGCCTCATGACTCTGATGCTCAACCACGAAGCGGATATTCACAAATAAATGAATGCATGCAATGAAACAAGGAAGGAGAGTAGGAGAGAGGATGGCGCACGTGGGTCCGGCCAAGTTCTCCATCAAGACGAGGCGGAGACGTGTCGTATTGCATCGCGGCCTAGCGAGTTAGACGCCGCCGCCGCTGCGCTCCGGATCGTTCACGTGGTGTGGATACTCCCTTCCGCGGGCCACATCGTCGTGGCGCGGCTCATGACCCGCGACCTTCTCGCGCTCCTGCTCTCGGCGGGAGACAAACGCCTCGATTCGGCGTTTGCTCTTCATTTCTTTGACTGTAGCCATGATTTCGAGGAAATCATTGAGCTCGATCGCATTCGAATTCGTCGGGCTGCGCTCCAGCTCGACCTGGGCCAGCAGCCGCGGCAGCTCCGACGCCGGCAGCTTGACGTCCAGTTCGGCAAGCACGGCAATCAGATCCGATTCGCGGATATGGCCGTCGTTGTCGACATCGCGGCTCTTGAAGGCCGCGGTGAAGCGCGAGAGCTCGTCCGAGGTGAAGTGCGAGCGCGAAAAGAACGTCGCTTCTTCAGTGGACGGGTTGCTCGCGATATCCAAATCGCGGGAGCGCTCATACATCGCCAGCTCGGTCCGCGGGATCGGCATCACGCCTAGCGGGCCGTCATCCTCAATGTCGGTCGGCACCACTATAGTCTTCGAGACGAACGCCGCCGCGGTTGATGCCGCGTCGGTCTGGTCCGCGTCAAACCCGGCGATCGGGTGGTCGATATGCGAGAAGGTATGCAGACCCATGCTGGTTAGAAACTGGCGCGCTTCGCGGGCTTCTTGCTGACATCGCTCCTTGTCCCATCCGAGCTCCTCCGCCATAATCTCAATCACGCGGGGTAGTGTATCGTTGGCCGCCTGGGCATTCAGGAACGCAAGACGGGTGCGGCGCGCAATCACGTCGACTACCTTGCAGGCATACTCGCGCTGGCACGCATAGCGTACCTCGGCCTCAATGTAAGGATATCCAACGGCCAATCGCTTGCCGAGCACCGGCCAACGCCGGCCAGTAAGGGAGGCCAGCGAGGCCACAGCCCATGCGCGGTCGCCGTAGCTGTCGCTCAGATGCTGAGCGACTTCGGTCTCCAGACCAAAGTGCTGAATCAAGCGGATGTACATGTTCTTGTACCACCCAGCAGAGCCGAGCAGGAGCACGTTCTCGGTGCAGCACTCGCGCTCGGGCTTCAGGCCCAGGTGCGTGACAGCCGCATCGATGGTGTCCTTGGCCATCGCCCGATACGTCGTCCACTTGCCTCCGGCGACCGTAATCAGACCGCTGTCTCTGCAGTCGACCATGTGGTTGCGGACCAGGGCAGCCGTGTTTTTGGCGCGCGGGTCTCGGATCAGCGGCCGGATGCCCGCCCAGGCCGCGAGCACGTCGCCTCGGCGGACCTTCAGCTCTGGGCTCAGGTAGTTCTTGACCTCGCCCAGGATCCACGAGATTTCGGCTTCCGTCGGGTACGGCGTTGAAGACACATGGGTCGGCGTGTCGGTCGTGCCTACGATGGTGTTGCCCTGCCAAGGGAGGAAGAAAATGACACGACCGTCGGAGGTCGATGGGTCGACGAGCCCCATATGGCGTGGCGAGTAGTATCCCGGAAGAATGATGTGGACGCCCATACTCGGGCTCACAATCTCGCGTGCTTGGTTGTCGTCCATCTGGCGCAGCCCGTCCGTAAACGGGCCTGTAGCGTTGATCACACCTTTGCAGCGGATGTTCCACGTGTCGCCGGTCAATCGATCGCGCACGGCGGCCGCGTATATCTTGGCCGGTTCGTGAGGCTTTGCCGGATCCGTACGCTTCAGCAACCCGGTCACCTCGACGTGGTTGGCGACAGCGGCGCCATGGGCAACGGCGGTCAATGCGATGGTGACATTCATGCGGCTATCATTGTGGGCGCCGTCGTAGTAGGCGAGTGCGCCCACAATCTTTTCCTTGTCCAGCATCGGAAAGTTCTCGAGCGCTTTAGACTTGCTCATAAAGTAGCTCGGGCTCAGGTTCTCGCTACCCGCCAGGAAGTCGTAAACCTTCGTGCCGATCCAGTAGTACGGCAATTTCCAGTACTGGTACACGGGCAGCATGATCGGCAGCTGGTACGATAGGTAGGGTGCAATCTTCAAAAAGACGCCGCGCTCATGCAAGGCTTCCATCACCAGTTTGAACTGCTCGTAGTCGAGGTCCCAGAAGGCCTTTTCCAGGTATCGCACGCCGCCGTGCACGAGTTTGGTCGAGCGGGAGCTCGTGCCCGCCGCAAAATCATCGCGCTCCACCAAGGCCACCTTGAGCCCGCGCGTGACGGCGTCCAGCGCACAGCCCGCACCGGTCGCGCCGCCGCCCACGATCAGCAGATCGAATTCCTCGTCTTCACCGGCCTCGGTCACGATGGGCTGGCCATTTTTGTCAAGGCCCTTGAGCCGCTTGATCACATCTTTGCGCGAGGGCGGCGTCCACAGCGAATGCGGGTTCTGGTACCGGCCTTTCTCGGCGAGCGCGGAGGCACCTGGCGTGCCCGCATCGTCGTAGAAGGGTGACCGCGAGAACGGCTTCGCAGGCGACCGGGTGTGGCGCTGCTCCGGCGGGATCGCATTGGCGCTGGGGCTCAGGACCCAGTAGCTGGCGGACGCGGTCGTGGCGAGCAGCGCGCCGGTGAGGGCGAGGCCCCGTTGCGTCGGACGGAACCCGCGGAACATGGCACGCCACGTGGTCGTCCCCAGGAACGGATCAGGGACAACTCAGGGACAACTCAGGGACAACTCAGGGGCAAGTGAGGGACGTTTCAGGGACGAATGAGGGACAACTCGACGACGAGACCAGTGACGGTGCGATTGACGGCGTGGTGGGTTGAGTGTCACGGCGGAACAGGGGTGGGGGATCACGCGATGTCTGCACTCGACCTGGATCAGGCCGACAATGGCATTAAGCTTGGTCGACGCGTAGACACTCAACACGTCCAGCCAGGATTTAATCGTCGCGACAAACAGAAAAGACAGATCGGAGAAGGACCACCCCCGTGCACGCGAAACTCTCTGCGGTGCCGGAGACGCGAGGAAGAGTTTTCCACCGCGTTGCAGAGCGATGTCTCCCAGCCGATCCGAGACGGCGAGGTGCCCTAGTTCGCCCCCGTTCTCAGCATGCGACAACCCGCCTCAAGCATGACGCATCCAGAATGGAGATTGGCGTCCGCTCGCAAGGACAACCCGACACCGGATGCCCAACGCAAAGTTAACGATCGTCAAGTATCACCGCGGATTCCGATCCCTCCGTCCTTCTCGCATCTCAGCCGACGCCGCTCGGGAACCCTCCGCGGGCTTGAGACGACGAGGCCGCGGCGGGGGCGGCCGGGGACCGGGGCTGGGGACTGTGGCGTGACAGCGCCGTGCCGCTTCGTCTCTCCGCTCAGGTGCGCGCGGGTCGTCGCCCCCCGCTGGCGCTGGCGCTGCGCGCACCAAGCAGCACGTGACAGACCGGCATCCGGTCCTGGCGCCGTCCTGGCGTGGCTGCTGACGGCGCGGCTGACCGCAGCCCGGACACATCCGCCGCGGCGCAACAAGCGGCGCAGTCCGCCGAGGCTCTGGACTCGAAGGCAGTTCCGACATCGTTTCACGGGTCTCTGCAGCTCGTCCCTCTGCGCAGCACCCATTGATGGGGACGTCAAGCACGATGGGTGGCGGGCGTCATCCCACAGGAAAATAGAAGGGACGAACGCGCCGTCATGAGGGGTTCGACGTCTGGCTGGCACGTGTCGAAGTCCGATATACAAAAAAGGTTACACAGCGTTATGTTTTTGTCTGACGAGATCGTATATACAGGCCCTTCCTGGTACCTAACGCGCTCGCCAGCACCTCCGTGGTGCCCCCCAGGGGTCCCCGATCGAGGGAGCAGCGCATTTGGTTCAGTGTCGGATGAGCTTGCCGATCTCGGGCCGCAGCGGGTCTTGCCCGTGGCGACACAGCGCTATCAGTTTGGCGGGTAAGGCCAGACAGCGTCGGATGTTCAACGCGGCATTGCGGTCGCGGTTCACAAACTTGCCGTTGATGGTATCACACCACCAGCAATTTAATAGTAAGCGGCCAGTTTGCGGCCGTAGTAGACGGATGAGGCCAGTCCGAGGGTCATCAGGCCCAGCGGCACCGGCGCCAGCGACTTCATGGCGCGGGGCGCCATCGCGGCCAGCATCAGCGCGGAGGAGGCTATTGGACCAGCGACAGTCGTATCGCGGCGTTCCACAGATCCATTAAAAAAATACCATCATGGCAGCTTTTCGGTGTGAGCGGAATTGCGATGACGAGGGCAAGAAACGCCGAGTACACGGCATCGGGATGGAAGCACATGAGAACACTTACCGGTGGCGAGTTCGAAGCCATAGTTGCCGTTTGTCTGAATCAGATAGCCAGACAGCACGAATAAGGAGCCGAGGGTCCAGCCGGCGATGAGGGAGGGCCGCGAGCCGCGACGCAGGTAGCCAATGGTCCCACCGAGGGCGGCGAGCCCGCCAATGGTGTAAGCCGGGTGCTGTGACATCGAGGCGTTTTGCGGGGTGTTCGAGAAGTCAAAACGGTTTGCCAAGAGGATGGGAGTGATGTTGTAACGAAGCAAGTCAATCGGTGACGTCCCAGTCGTCGCCAATTCAATACGCGTTCTTGACAAATCGACCAGAGATCGTTTTGTAGCATATCCTGGCATGCGCGTAACGTCTGTTGCAACATCGGTTTTCATGTAGGGCCATTGCCAGTGATGGCCATCGATTTTGCCGCCGATCTGCAAAACCAGGATGCCGCGCACATGCTCGCACGGGCCACGCGTCCTGTTCTGGCCGATGACCGCAGAGAGAGGGGCTGAGCGAGCGTGTCGCCGGAAGACCGTCGAGGGGGCGCAGGAGCCACAAAGGCCCCCGGAATAGCACCGACGACGCCCATCTCATTTAAAGCCTGTATGAACACACGACTCACGCGGCAATCTCGCCCGACGAGCTCAAGTATAAATGCCGGGACGAGATCCCTATCCTCGCCATGAGTAGACCTCGGCCTCGAGTACGCGTGGAGCTAATGCTCGCATCCTCACCAGGGGCGAGCTCCTATACCTTGACCATCATCTCTCTCTGTCTCTATCATTCAATAGCTACTTGGGAAACTCAGACCTTGGATGCCAAGCCACATCGCCGTGACGAAAGTACGACGACAAGCGTTGCCTGCACCTCATCGGGTGAAATCCCGTCCGACCCATGTCTCGTTGCCTCGGATGGCGCTGTGCTGCGCAGGGCCCTAACAAGACGTGGGCGGGGGTCCCCTGCCAGGGCCTGCGGCTGCCGGGGGCGCGACAAAGCCGATCTCGGTTCGCTCTTATCTCCGACACTGCGCGTTCACTCATACCATGGGGAATGCGCTGGAGCCGCGCTATCCTCTCTCGTCGTTCACCACTATTCCCACTGATTCACCCCACGGCGCTAACTCCGCTCCGGCCATTCCCCTCTTGGTTCCCATCCTCCTGAGTGCATTCGGGCGAGCCATCCCATCATGTCGTGCTCATCGTCGGAGATGGATCCGGATGAGATGCTGGTGCCGCTGAACGTCTTTGACGAGCCGGAGACGTTCCGTCCGCCGCCGCCGCCGCCCACGTGCCGCATCTATGTGCGCGAGCCCAGCGCCGTGCAGGGGGGTGAGCCCGCGCAGCTCCGCCTCAACCTCGTCGGTGGCCACTCGCTGTGGGCCCACCACTTATGGAACGCAGGCCTCTCCATGGCCCGATACCTCGATCGCCACAAGTCGCTCGTCGCCGGCAAGACGACCCTCGAGCTCGGCGCGGCGGCCGGCACGCCCTCCTTGATTGCAGCGATCAACGGGGCCGCTTGCACCGTTATCACCGACTATCCGGATCAGCCGCTCCTGGACAATATCGAAAAAAATGTGGATGAAAACGCTGGCGAGGCCAAGCAGGCCGGCCGCGTGCATACCGTGGTAAGTGAGATGGTCGTCGGTGAAGTGCATGACTGCATCGCAGAACGGTGTATCCTGATACGCCGATGCTTCGCCGTTTGAGACCATCATCAAGCTCGGCATACTCATCCGAAGCTGTTATTTGTTATTTGTTCTTCATAGGGCTATAAATGGGGCGATGATGTGACGCCTCTGCTGGCCCTGCTCCCCAAGACCTCTCCATCGCCAGGGTTCGACCACATCTTCATGGCAGATCTCATCTTCAACCACAGCGAGCACAAACACATGCTGCAGACGTGCGCCGCGAGTCTCGCGCCGGGCGGCCGCGTTTTCACGACGTTTACCCATCACATCGTGAAGTGGGCGTGGCGCAATGACCGGTTCTGGGACGTCGCGACACGCCTCGGCTTTGTCTATGTCCAGATCGCCGAAGAGCAGTGGGAGCCCATGTTCCCGGAGGACCCGGGCTCGGAAGCCGTCCGCGGCACGGTGCACTGCTTTGTGCTGATGCGCAAGGACGAGGCGCCCGCGGACTTCTTTGACGGTGCGGTGCCCTACGTCCGCAACGCGCCGCCAGAAGGCATGGAGGTGATGTCGGACAGCGGCAACAGCAGCGAATCGGATGCCGCTTAGTGGTGTATGTAACAATCGACAGTGTCAGGCGATCGTGCCCCCGACACGCGGTGAGATGCGTGTCAGCAAAACTTGTCGCTTTTCGCGCGGGCACGTTTAGCGAGTAACCGCTCGTGCAAGGGCAGCGCGGTATCGACCGGATGGCGTTGCGCTGCCGACTGGTATCGCGACCATGCGCGGGCGCCCTGCGACCGGATCCTACGAGCGCCGATGTATCAACCACCGTCATGCAACAACATAGCAAAGAAGTGAGTTCTCGTTTCCATCATAGCAACTACTTTCACATCCCACGACGGTAGCCATCGAGACATCACTTACACAGCGGCTTGTTCGAGGGTGGGCACGTCGGCGATGGTAGCGGCGGTATCCGCAGCGGCCCGGGCGGCCGCGCCGTGGCCGGCGCGCTGGCATCGAATCACAAAGGCTTCACGGACGCCCGGCGTGGGGCGGTCGGCACAGGCGTGCACGCCGTGCACTGATCCTGGACCGGCACAAGCGTCCTCGCTAAGCCCGAGGTAGGCGCCGGTGCCGCCGGCGCTCTGGAGATGCCACGCGCCGCGGTCGGGCGCGTAGGTGCAGATCCACGTGGCGACGTCCCCGGTGACGGCGCGCGCCGTAGCGTCGACGCGCCACGTGGCGGTGCCGTCGGCGCGGCGGTCGACGCGGCCGGTGGCGAGGTAGGTCGCGTGCGCTGACTGCAGCACGAACGTCGGCGCTATGGCGGCGTTCGCGCGCGCCGGGGTGCTCGCGCCACCGCCGCCGTCGTCGTCGCCACCGCCATGGCCATCCGCTTTGGCGAGCAGTGACGTCGCTGGGCGGAGATCGAGCCGGCGGATCGTCCAGACGTAGTCGACCGAGGAGGGCGTCCACGCGTTGAGCGCGGCGGCGGCGGTCGTCGGCGCCATCGACCGCGAGGGCTCGGGCGACGGGAAGAACCCCACGGACGGGGGCATGTCGCCCGCGGCGTGGTGAGGCTGCGGCGCCGGCGCCGTCAAATGGAGGGGAACGGCGCTCGCGGGCCCCGCGAGACTGCTGATCGTGATAGGGCCGTTGAGATCTCTGAGTCGCGTCGCAATGCGCCATGGGCTGGCTCCCTCCGCTGCATCAGCGTCCACGGCATCCCCGTCGGTCCGGCCGCCTGGACGGGCCGACGACGGCGTCGACGGCAGCTGCCGGGCATCAGAGGGCACAGCGGTGCTGGGTGGCGCCGTGGCAACCTTCGGCCGCGGTCGCTTGGCGGACGGGCCGTCGTCGCCTTTGAGGCGGAGCCGCTTCGGCATGGTCGTGATAGGACGTGCAGGCGAGGGATCAGCGGCACACGAGCGGAAGCCAAGACGCGTCGCTCGCTGGAGAACGGAGCTCCATGTTGCGGCACGCGATGAATGGATCCACGCCGACGGGGGTCATACGGCCATGCCGTACGGCAGTGCCGTACGGCAGTGCCGATCCCTTGTTGTGTTCCCCGTCGGTATGGGGCCCCAGCCCGCCTGCCCACGCAGCATCACGACCGGCGCCGTCTGTCTGAACGCACCACCGGCGCCGACGCCACCGGCGCCGGAGCGTCGGAATCACCGCTTATCCAAAGGCTCGTGGCGGCGCCGGTGCGGTGCGGTCCCGTCCGACGCCGGCTCAGGCACCCCGACCGCGATGCGGGTGCGACGACGCCACATGCGGCATGGACGGACCGCCCAGGACGAAGGGCGGGCGTGCGCCGCCGAGGCTCGGGGCGCCGGTCCGAACCCAAGAGGGAGCACCCTTCACGACGAAAGCGACTCCGGCATGATCCTACGGTGGATACTGCCGACCACGTGGCCATGAAGGGCGGATCGCCTCGTCTCGTCTCGCGCGCCACGAGGCATCGACAGCCGCGATGGATCGACGGACGGACGTCTGGCAAGCCCCGTGACCGGCGTTGTCCACGCGACATCGACGTCGGCGGATCGACGGCAGTGGCGATACGCCCTTGATCGATTGTGCGTCACCGTCCCCATCGCTGCCGCTGGTGCTCCGCCGCGCGCCGCTCCCCCGGCCCCCCACCATTTGGCGTCGATCCTCGATCCTCGACCGGACGCGTATACTCGGCGGTCTGTCTCGCCCGCGACTCGCGCTGGCCGCCATGCTGGTCCGTGTAGCGCTGCGGCCACTCGGCCGGAGCGGCCTACGGTGGCCGTGCCCGCGTCCCGCAGGCCTGACCCCCGTTCTCGGGCTCGGCGCCCGCGATCATGGCACCGCCGCGCGCGCCGCCGGGTGCGCCGTGAACGCCTGGCGCTCGGCGCCGGCGCCGGCAGGGCGACGCCTAGCCCCGGTCGCCCTCGCCGCCCCGTGGCCCTCGCCGCGCTGCGGCCTCCTGCGCGCCTTCGGATCGCGTGCTGACGCCGAGCGTCCGACGACGGCCACCAAGCTGCCTGGGGACGCCTTCGGCATCCCGAAGCCGACGACGGCGGCGGCCGGGACCTGGTCGGCCGACTGGCGGATCGTCCGGCACCTCGTCTCGTATATCTGGCCGAAGGACCACCTCGCCGTCCGCGTCCGCGTGTTGATCGCCTTGACGCTGCTCATTTCCGGGAAGCTGATTAATGTGTGGGTGCCGTCTGCCTTCAAGGGCGTCGTGGATGCCCTGAATGCGGTGACGCCCACCCCCGGCGCCGTCGAGACGGCGTCGCAGCTGGCGGCCACAACGGGGCTGACCGCGTGGCATGTCGCGGGCGCCATGCTGCTCGGATATGCGGGCGCTCGCGTCGGCGCCAGCTTGTTCTCGGAGCTGCGCAACGCCGTCTTCAGCAGCGTGGCGCAGAGCGCCATCCGCAGCGCCGCGCGCAGCATCTTCCACCACATCCTCAAGCTCGATGCCGCGTTCCACTTTGAGCGCCAGACGGGCGGACTCGTCCGCGCCATCGACCGCGGCACGAAGGGCATCAACCAGATCCTCAGCTCGGTCGTGTTCCACGTCGTCCCGACGGCGCTCGAGATCTCGCTCGTGACCGGCATCCTGGTGTACAACTACGGCGCCATCTACGGCGTGATCACGTTGGCCACGCTGGCATCGTATGCCGCGTTCACCTTCAGGACTACCGCGTACCGCATCGGCATCCGCCGCCAGATGAACGCGGCCGACAACCAGGCCGCGAGCACCGCGACGGACTCGCTGCTCAACTTCGAAGCCGTCAAGCTCTACAACAACGAGGCCCACGAAGTCAAGCACTACGACAAGGCCCTCGTCAAGTATGAAAAGGCCGCTATCAAGACTGCGACCTCGCTCGCGTTCCTGAACGCGGGCCAGAACTGCATCTTTAGTTCGAGCTTGGCAGCAATGATGTGGCTCGCCGCGCAGGGCGTGCTCGACGGCGCCATGACGATCGGGGACCTCGTCATGATCAACGGACTCGTCTTCCAACTCTCGTTCCCGCTCAACTTCCTGGGATCCGTGTACCGCGAGACTCGTCAGAGCTTGATGGACATGGACGCCATGTTCCGTCTCCAGAACGTGCCCAACCGCGTTGCCGACGCTGCCAACGCGCCTCCGCTGGCGTTCCGCGGCGGCGCCATCCAGTTCCGCAACGTCCGCTTCGGCTACCGCCCCGACCGCATGATCTTGCACGGCGTGTCGTTCGATATCCCCGCAGGCTCC
Organism: Caulochytrium protostelioides; assembly: GCA_003615045.1. Taxonomy (NCBI): domain Eukaryota; kingdom Fungi; phylum Chytridiomycota; class Caulochytriomycetes; order Caulochytriales; family Caulochytriaceae; genus Caulochytrium; species Caulochytrium protostelioides. The sequence goes on along the minus strand of ML014121.1, from coordinate 59,373 downwards.
TCCGTCGGCATCGTCGGCCCCAGCGGATGCGGCAAAAGCACGATTCTGCGGCTCCTCACGCGCTTCTACGACCCCGTCGACGGCCAAGTGCTCATTGACGGCCAGGACATCCGCGCTGTGGACCAAGCGAGCCTGCGCGACCGCATCGCCGTGATGCCGCAGGACACGACGCTCTTTAACTCGACGGTCCGCGAGAACATCCGGTACGGCCACCTCGCGGCCTCCGACGCCGATGTCGAGCAGGCCGCGCGCCACGCCGCCGTCCACGACATGATCGCCGAGGGCTTCCCGCAGGGCTACGAGACCGTCGTCGGCGAGCGCGGCATGATGCTCAGCGGCGGCGAGAAGCAGCGGATCCAGCTCGCCCGCGCGCTGCTGAAGCCCGTCGCCGGCATCGTGCTGCTCGACGAGCCGACGAGCGCGCTCGGCGGCGACATGGAGGTCCAGATCCAGCGCGCGCTGCGCGCGCGGTTCGCAGCGTCGACGGTCATGACGATCGCGCACAAGCTGCGCACCGTGGTCGACCACGACGCCATCCTCGTGCTCGACGAGGGGCGCGTCGTGGAGCACGGCCCACCGCTCACCCTGCTGCGCACCCCCGGCTCGCGGTTCCGCGCGCTCTGTGAGTCGACGGGCGAGTACAAGGAGATGCTGCGCTTAGCTGAAGCCGTGGACGTTTCCTCCGAGAACCCCGATGCGGATGCGGGTGCGGGTGCAGATGCGACCTCAACCCCGACGACGTCGTCATCGTCGTCATCGTCGTCATCGTCGTCATCATCATCATCCTGAGTGATTTGATGACTCGGTGGATATGTCGTATACCGTTATCATCAAACGCCATGAGCAAAACGCCGCAGGGATACATGTTTCAAATCATAGGGGGTATCATTGATGAACAGAGGTGACGGGCAGCCAACGCTACCACCGGGACCACCCTCTCTCAGGCTTTTGGCACTAATCGCCGCATGCGATGCCGCCATGAGATCGATTCCATCAGAGGGCTTCAAAGTTGATGGCGTGCAGGGTGCGCTGACGCTCCTTAGCATCCTCGCGACGCTCGTGGTAGTGTAGCACATAGATAATGGACCACAGAATCAGGAGCGCGCCCACGAGCACCTGGAAACACGTCCATGTGGTCGAGCTCGGATTCAGATAGAGCTCCATCAGCCACGTAGAGGGGTCATCGGTGCCCGGCGGCTGGTACGGCACGATAATGAGGTGCGAGTTCGGGATAATGCCCTGGTACGTCGTGAAGTGGCGCGGCTGGTGGCGCGCCGTCCCGACATAGAAGTGGTCGATGTGGTTATTGGTGCGCGAGAGCCCCATGTTGGCCTGCGGCAAGGGCACGGCCATGTAGGCCGAGGACGGCGCCTGCGCCGCTTGGTAGGGCCGCTCGCGACCCCGAGTGTCAAACACGACGAACTTGTAGGTCGCGCCGACATTGGTCAGCCCATAGACGGTGCTGCTCGTGCTGGCCTCTGCGGCCATCGCCGCGAAGAACCCTTCCGGCGCGACCTGCCTGGCCTTCTGTTCATCCGCGTCGCCCTCCGCGTCCTCAGGGTCCTCAGGCGCAGGGGCAGCGTCGTCCGGATCGAGGTCCGTGCGGCAGGGTAGCCCGCAGGTATCGCCCACGGTATGCGCTTTGAGAAAGAAGGCATCCATGGGCAGATCGTTGTAGAGCGCGAGCGTGCGGACGCGTCCGGTGCCGCTGTTGTGTAAGGAGAGCAGCAGATCCATGACGCCGCGACCGTCGAGGTCCAGAAAATGCGCGGCCGTGATTTCCTCGCCCGCGGCAGCGAGTTCCTTCGCCAGAGTGACCATCCGCTCCGCGTCGTCGGGCGGCGCGAAGGCGATCCGCGGGGCCTGGCGGCCGTGTTTCGCGCGTGCGGCCTTGCATCGCTGCTGAATCAGGCGGATGTGCGGGCTCGTGGACGTATCCGAAGGCGTCGCGGCCGACTGGTCGCGCTCGACATCGCCGTTGCCCGAGCACGCCGTGTTCTGCGCCAGATGAGCCTGGGTGGCGCCGTCCGACTGGCGCGTCACAAACAGGAGGTCTGGGTAGCGGTCGTTGTTGACGTCGCCGTCGCGGATGGGGTTGGGCAGACTGCCCGCGCGGCTGGAGCTCTGTAGCACGAGGCCGACGTCGGTCGCGGCGTCGGCGGCCAGAACGTCAGCGAGCGGATAGACGGCGTCGGCGTTGCCCTCGCCGCCGAGCATGAAGGCATCGTCGGCCTCGCAGAGCCGGTCCACGGGGCGGCACGGCGTCGTCGAGACGAGTGACGCCAACGAGGTGTCGCAGATCGGCTTCTGGGTATTGTACAGAATGCGGAATACGCAGTCGCGGCCCACCCCGTCCTTGAGGGAGGCGCAAAGCGGAACGACGATATCGAGGGTGCCGTCGGCGTCCATATCCGCAAAGCGGAGCTGGCCCATGTGGCGGCGCTCCGGGAGCGTCAGCGCCACGCGGCGCGCGAGCTCGAACCCAGCGTCCTTGCGATTCAGCCAGACCTGGCCCTCAATCTCGCCCGCCGCCGTCCGGCACGTGAGAAACAGATCCGGCAGGCAATCGCCGTTCAGATCGACAAAGGCGTTCGAATGGATCGAGGGCAGGTCGCAGACAGGCGCCGTGGTCTGGTTGCCCCATGTGAGCGGCGTCGTCGTCGCGGTGCGGTTCGGGTAAAACACCCAGCGCGACAGCGCGTCGGCCGCCAGGTCCGGACGGTTCGCCGCCACGCCAATCATTTCGGGAACCATGAGGCCGGTCGTATCTGCGACAAAGGGCTGCGTCCGCTGGGCCGGCGGGACCGTCGTCGCGCCGGCCGGCACGACGGCAAACGTGCCGTCCGGCTGGCTATACGCGATCCGCATGTCGACCACGCCGTTCGTGGCCTGCATCTGCATCAGGATGTCGATGTGGCCGTCATTGTCGAAATCGCTGATCACGACGTTGTCGATCTTCGCGTCGTTGAGGCTGCTGATCGGGGGCGTCGCGGCGGCGGCCTTGAACCCATACTTATGTGTCTGCCAGAGATAAATCCGGAGGCGCGTGCGCGCCGCGTCCAAGACCAGCAAATCGAGCTGCTTGTCGTTGTTCCAGTCGAGAAACCCGACGACGGTGCCGTCGACCTCGCCGAGACCGATGTCGAGCGGATGCAGGCCGCGATATTTAAACAGCGGAGTTTTGGCCGACGCCAGCGTTGTCGCGCACGTCAAGAATGCCGTCACAGCGATCAGCAGCAGAGCGATCGGCGATCTTGACATGGCCCAGGGTCTTGGCATGGCCACGGGCGATGCGATCGGCGTCTCGTTCGTCCTGCGGCGAGGCCGGCAAGGAGGCCGGCAACAGGACGTGTCAGAGAAGAGCGGGCCGGCCGACCGCAGGGTCCGCGGTCTTGGCCACGCCATGATCAGCGACACACCAGGAGCAGCTGAGACCGCTGCGGGACTGCGGCAACCGTCGGATGTTAGGAAAGCGGGCGAGACGGAGCGTCGGATCATTCTCTACGGACCCTTGTCATGCCTCCACTCACTCGACGGGATGGCGGCGCCTCTCGGCCAGGATTGGCCATTGTCTGGTCGCACGGTGTTCTGTGTGCCGCGCCGTTTCTGTGCGACGGCTTGGCTCAAATAGACGTGCTATGCTGAGCGCTGAAGGCGGCGGGCGGGCGACCCAGCCGGGAAGATGTCGCCGGTGCGCGGTCGTCCGCCACCTTGCCGTCCTTGCCGTCCTTGCCGCCGCCGTCGGGACGGTCGCCGCATGCGGGGCGGTCGGGCGGTAGCACAGGCAGGCCGGTGGCCATGGCGGGCGCCGCGGGCCCTCGCTACGCCCTCGCGGCGCGCCGTCGGATCCGCGGCTGCGGTCTGCCCTCGCTCGGCGCCGTGCGGCGCTGCGGGCCGGCGACCACGCCGCCGTCGGCCGACCGCGCGGCCAGGCAGCGAAGAGCTCGCGGCTTTTCACGTCATACGCGCACGCAAGCGGCGGCTCCGCCGGGACGCCGTCCGTCCGCGCGGCGTCACTCGAGTCACAGGCGCCACGTGGACGACGCAGGGGTGCGGCCTCGAAGCGTCGTGCACGGTTCGGCCTCTTCCTCTCCGCAACCACGACCACGACCACGACCACCCCCTCGCCCCCGCGTGCTTCTGCCGTCTTCTGCGTTCCCAGCTCGTGGCCCCGCGCCGTCTACCGCTCGTCGGATTTGATACTTTGCTGCTCGTCGGAGACGTGTGATACGACTTGGCGCGATGATGATGATGATGATGATGCACCGCTCGATGCGGGCCGCGGCGCCGGCCTTGCAGCGCGCCGCGATGCGCGCGACGGCGGCCGCCCGCCCCGCAGCCCTGCGGACCATGGCGACGTCGCGCGCGGCGGCCTCGTCGGCCATCTTTGTGCATCGCGACACGCCCACCAACAATGCGGCGGTGCCGTTCGCGTTCGACGCCGAGAACATGAAGCGTGCCGAGGCGATCATCGCCAAGTACCCCGCGCAGTACAAGCGCGCCGCGACGATTCCGCTGCTGGACCTTGGCCAGCGCCAGAACGGATACTGCTCGCTGGCGGTCATGAACTACGTGGCGCAGCTGCTCGAGGTCCCCGCGATGCGCGTCTATGAAGTCGCTACCTTCTATACCATGTTCAACCGCAACCCGGTCGGCACGTTCTTCCTGCAGCTGTGCACCACCACGCCCTGCGAACTCTGCGGCTCGACCGAGATCCGCGAAACGATTGAGAAACACCTCGGCATCCGCGTCGGCGAGACGACGCCCGACAAGCGCTTCACGCTCGTGGAGGTCGAGTGCGCCGGCGCGTGCGTCAACGCTCCCGTGCTCGCCGTGAACGACGACTACTACGAAGACCTCACGCCGGAGTCCACGATCCGGATCCTCGACAGCCTCAAGCAGGGCCAGCGCCCGAAGGCAGGGCCCCAGAGCGGCCGTCGCGCCGCCGAGCCCCTTGATGGGTTCACCACGCTCGAGTCCAAGCCCTATGGCCCGGGCGAATTTGTGCGTGCGGACTTGTAACATAGATATCTATTTTCCCCCCTTTTTTTACCTTGAGTTATGTTTCCTTTCCTGAAGACGGCGGCCGTAGGATACAGGATTGAGGATGCCAGTCGAAACCGATTCATCGAGTATCGATTCCAGAAAGTATGAAACAACCGCGATGGAAATATGAAACAAGAAGGGGATCGTTTAGTTAGGAAAAGCAACATGTATGAGGCGAAACGAAAAGAGGCGCACAGTCATCAGCACGGGGGGAAAAAAGGATAGTAATGAACGTCGGATGGGTCGACGCGGTGATGCTCAGCATCACCAAGAGCCCGTGTTCAAACGACGCCAATCACGGATCATCGATGGAATCGTTTAAGCCAGTGTCCCGCACTGCGTCTTGCCATTCATGACCGGCGCCTTGTCAAAAAGTTCAAAGACCGATTCCGGCGCCTTGAAATTGTTCTCGACAATGTTCATCAGGAACCAGGTATCCTGGATCTCGTGGAGATGCTGCGCGCTGGGCGAGTTGGCGGGGTACAGTGCGTGCCACTCGGACCAGAGCGCGAACGCCTCGTCCTTCCACGCCATGAAGCTCGTGGCCTCGACGACGGTCGGCTGGACGATCTCCTGGCCCGGGAACACGCCCCACGTGACGGCGTTCGGGCCCTCGCTCTGGGTGTTGGTGCGAAGGTCGCCCGCGCGGTTGACTGCGTAGTAGGTGACGGTCGGGTGCGACTGCTTGATCTGAGCCACGAGCGCGTCGACGCCCTGCGCCGAGACAAAGAACTCGAGATAGGCCTTCTGGTAGACATAGCCGTTCGCGGGGCCCCACCCAAAGACGGCGTCCTGCGAGGACACGCCGTCGACTGCGGGCTGCGAGTTGATGGTCAGGTAGCCGAGCTTGTTGATGCGGGCGAGCTGCCCGCGGATGCTGCTGGCCTCGGGTGCGAGCGGCATCTCCGACCACGGCAGCGCGCCGATCGTACCGCGGCAGTACTCCTGGAAGACCTGGGCGATGTCGTCCTTCGACAGAGGCGTGCCCCACATCGCGAGGCACTCGTCGCGGGTGTGCTTGAAGGAGACGCCGCCATACCCGCCGCTGCCGATCTCGCCAAAGGCCGGCGAGCGCGAATCCCCCCAGCGGCCGTTCGGGAACTCGTCCCACGCCTCCGTGCGCAGAATGTAGGAACGCAGACGGTGCTTCCAGAACACCGGGCGCACGCCCTCCTTCTCGCGCTTGCGCGACAGGCTCGGGTTCCAAGGCAGCGGTTTGGCGACTTCGATCGGGGCCACAAACTCAAGGCCCTCGAGGATCAGACGGACGGATTTCTCGAGGTTCAGGGTATAGAAGTGGAAGCCGCGGATGCCGACCTCGCGCAGGCGCTTGACCATCTCGATCGCGAGTTGCACGCCGTACTCCTTGACGGCCTTGTCATCGTTTTTGATGGGCTCGAGCGCGTCGTGGATGGCCTGCGGCACGACCGTCTTGCAGAGGAAGGTCATGCGGCTGAACCCGCCGTAGCTCTGGATCGGCATGATCCCGGGCAAGATCGGCGCCGTGATGCCCATCTCGCGGACCTGGCGGTACCAGTGGATGTAGAGCTCGGTATCGTAGAAGAGCTGCGTCACAATGTAGTCCGCTCCTGCGTCCATCTTCTGCTTGAGATACTTGAGATCGTCGGCCTTGTTGACCGTGTCGATATGGCCTTCCGGGTAGGCGGCGACGCCGATGCAGAAGTGGTCGCCGTACTGCTCGCGAATGTAGCGGACCAGATCGGTCGCATACGAGAAGCCCGTGTCGCAGCTCGTCCACTCGCTTTGGCCGCGCGGCGGGTCGCCGCGCAGGGCGAGGATATTCTCGATGCCAGCTTCCTTGGCCTCGCGCAGCGCAATGTCGATCTTCTCGCGCGGCATGTTCGTGCACGTGAGATGCATGCAGGCCTCGAGGCCGTAGACAGTGTGCGCGGTCTGGCAGATCTGGATGGTCAGATCGGAGGTGCCGCCGCCCGCGCCCCACGTGACGTCGACGAACTCGGGGCCCAGCGCGTACATGCGCTCCATGCGGTCATACAGATTCAGCACGCCCTGCTCGGTCTTGGGCGGAAAGTACTCGAACGACCAGAAGTCGCGGTCGTCGGCCTCCGCCTTGGCGATTTTCTCGGTAATCTTCATTGTGGCGACGGTCTTGTGAGCGGCAGGGAAAACGGCGACGCGGGGGATCTGATGGGTAGTTATTGGAATCGTCGTCGCTCGTCGTATCGGCGGAGGTGGGAGATGGGAGAGGTGTGGTATATGATCGAGGAGAAGCGGAAAGCAGAGTAGAGGATCGCAGGGGGGGTCGTACTGACCGTTCAGGAGGAACCGTCGTCTTCGAGCGCGCACAACGGGGAGATCGTAGCATTGACAGGCCCTCCCTTCCACATCAGGGATGATCCGACATGGCACGCCAGCAGGCGTCTCTTTGTTATATAGATGCCGCGGACGCGGCCGGTTGTTGGGGAACGTCGGGGTTTGGCTAGCCCCGAGCAAACCGCATTGGGGCTGCTTGTTGTGTGCCGACGGCGGGATGGACCTGCATGCCGCTGGAGCCCATCGCGCCCACGGCCCGCGTCGGGCGCTGGCCCCGCGGCTCGGGGGACTCCGGAGGCCCGACGACCCCGACCGCGGACGCCTCGGATGCGCTCATCCGGGCCATGGCCCTTCCGCAGGTCCGTCCCCCTCCGCCACGGACGGGCCATAGCTGAATTTTCCGTCCACCGGCCCGTGGCAAGCGGCTGCTTGGCGGTTGCCCATGCACCCCTTCGCGCCTCTCGTGCCTCTGCCTGCGGTGCCCATGCCCGTGGCGACCGCTCGTGCTAGGGTGCCGAGGCCGGTCTGAACGATCGGACGGGCGGTGCGGACGGCGCGAGAAGGAACCGCCAGGCGTTCCGCATGCATGCCTCTGTCCGTCCTACCTAGTGGCGGCCGCTCGCGTCGTCGCCGTGGGTCGCGGTGGGGCCGCGCATCACCTGACGCACGGGCAGCGCCTGCGGCCACGCAACCGACCTGGCAGGCGCGCCCGTGGGGACGTGCGGACGGCGCAGTCACCGCCGTGGCGCATCGACCAGGCACAGTCACGCGGCCAACAGGGCACATGCGCGGTCACTCGGGACGGCGCGGCGGCGGGCCGCGACGGGGCCGAGTCACTCCGCCAACACGCCGATTCTCTGGCTGGCTCATGCCGACTCATTCGAAGTCTCGGGGTCGATGGCGATGGCGATGGCCATGTCGATGTCTGCTTTCTGCTTTCTGCTTTCTGCTTTCCTCTGTCGATGCTTTCCTCTCTTGCCGCTTCGCGCCGCCTCGTTTCGATGGCGAGAATGGGCGCAGGCTAAGGCTAAGCCGAGCAACACCATCGCTGGCCAGCACCCGGCACCGCGCTCGGGAATCGGCTAACCTCGCACGGGCGCCTCACAATAGGTGTGGGCCGTGCGCCACGCGGCCGACGACGGTCTGGCTATGGCCCTAGCGATTGTCTCGGCGGTCCTGCAGGCAGCGACGATCGGGAGGACGTGCTGGAGGCGGACGCGTCTACGCTCCCGATACGGCCGCGCCACCGGGGGGGTTTCTGCACCGACTCAAGCGACGCGGAGCGGAGTTTCGGAGTACATCAACTCCGCTATGCTCCGCAATGCACAGAGCGCTATCCGTGAAAACGGCAGATGTGCCTCCACGCTCAGAGGCCCCCGAATCGCCTCGATCACGGCAATGATTGGACGGCTTTGCCCTTTCCTGTTCTCGACGGTCGCTCCGTGGGTCCACCATCGGCGCTGAACCCTGACGACACGCGCGCTCGTGAGCCCATGCTTCGGCGATCCTGCCCGACGCGGGTCCTCGCCGCGCGGGTCCTCGCCGCGCCGCCACGGCCTCCGGCGCCAAGATGCCGTAGTTTTGCAATCACGACGTCGACCGCGGATGCCCAGCGGCCGCCGCGGACGATGCCCGTGCCGCTGGCGCGGTCGCAGCGTGCCCGTCCGTCGCCCGGCGCCGCCACTCCGTCTGAGACCGCGCCGCGGCCTGCCAGCTCGGCCTCTCCCGTGAAGCCCGCGGCACCCGCCGCGAAGCCGCGCCACAATTGGTTCGACGACTACTATCTCGCCAAGGAAGGCCAGCTGCCCCCGCGGCAGCCGCTGGAATCGTATCGCACGCTCGGAGTCGACGATCTGGCTAAGGAGCACCAGCTGCCGCGCTGCATCCGGACGCGCATGGCCGACTGGATCGACAACGCGCTTTATCACCCGACGTATGGCTATTTCTCGCGCAACGTCGTCATTTTCCAGGCCAAGCGGCCAATCCCCTTCAATGACCTTCTCGACAATACCGCTGTGCTCAATCACGTCGAGGTCCTCTATGAGGAGCACGACGCCGCCATGGACGCCGCCGTCGCCCGGCCCGTTGCTTCCGCACCCACGCTGACGAACCCGGCGAACGCGACCGCCAAGGACGGCGCCGACGGCGAGACGGTGCCGCAGCGAAAGGGCCGTGATCAGCAGACGTGGCACACGCCGGTCGAGATGTTTCATCCCTACTACGGCCAAGCCCTAGCCCGCTATTTCCTCGAACGGCATGCGGCCGCCGCCACGGCTCCTGGTGCGGGTCATGGGCCGCTGGTGGTCTATGAAGCCGGTGCGGGCAACGGCACCCTGATGGCGGATGTGCTGGACTACGTCGCCGCGACTGCGCCCGCGGTGTATGCGACGATGGAATACCACGTCATTGAAATCAGCGGTCAGCTTCGCGACAAGCAGCGTGCGCGCGCCGCGGCGAAGGGCCATACCGCGCGGGTGGCGATCCACGCGTCCAGCGTGCTCGACATGCACGGACCGCCCGAGCACCGGCCCTGCTTCGTGGTGGGCTGCGAGATCATCGATAACCTGGCCCACGACCTCGTCGTCTATGATGCGCAGACCCTTGAGCCCTACCAAGGCGTCGTGCTCGTCGACGAAGACAACAACTTCGAGGAAGCCTACGAGCCTCTCGCGTCGCCAGACCTCGTGGAGCTCTTGGAGCAGCGCGCGGCGCTCGGGTTCCCAAACGGCGCGCAGCGCCGCAGCTGGTGGGACCGCGTCCGCGCCAAACTGCCGTTAGCGCCAAACGTCGTCGGCCGCGAGTACTTGCCCACGCGGCTGTGGCAGCTGCTGAAGGTGCTGCACCGGCAGTTCCCGCAGCACCGCATCGTTCTCACAGACTTCGACCAGCTGCCCGGCGCCGTCCCGGGCCACCTGGGACCCGTGGTGCAGACCCGGCACAACGGCGAAATGGTGCCGTGCCAGACGCCGCTCGTTTTGCCCGGCTGGTTCGACATCTTTTTCCCGACGGACTTCACACTGATGCAAGCCCTTTACCACGCGGCACGGCCATCTCACATGCAGGAAGTGGCCAGGGACGCGCCCCCGACTCGGATCGTCACCCAGACCGATTTTCTGCGCAAGTATGGTGATTTGAAGGCCACCCAGACGTCAAGCGGAGAGAACCCGCTGACAGCGTTCTATCAGAACGTGCGGCTCCTGCTGTCCTAGCACCCTCCTGCTCTTAAACAATAGCTTCATGAATGCGTTTTCAACACGATACTATACAACCACGGGCACGTGATGCGGGGGAGTGACATTTTCGTCGTATGAGACAGCACGCCGCGAGGCGTTTTAGTGAGCGCCGCCATCGCGCTTCAGTCGCGCCATGTAGGTCTGGGAGATGAGGTTCCAGGCGTCCTGGAAGCGGTCCGTGCACTGGTTCACGCACTCCTTCTCCGCGCTCGTGAAGGTGGTACCGGGGCGGGTGACGCACAGCTTGAAGCATTTCGAGTTGATGCGCTGAGCAAGAGATTTGAGTTGCCATGAAAGGATTCATACAAAAGCCGGACAATGAAGGCGTGAGCATGAGCGAAGGGTGACAATACAAGAAGGCCGACTTGTCGGATCGCAAGCTTACCTCCAGAATGTCCTGATAATCGTTTTCGCAAATCAGCGTGTGGTGCAGAACGATGCGTTAAGTGGAGGGAACCGCCATCCGGCAGAAGACCATGAAAAGCATTAGCAAAGAGTATCAAAACAAGACAGTCCGTGAGACGAAAGGAAAGAAGCTCCGATTATATCGCTCTGTGGAACTCGAGAACACCATAGTACTCCCAAACGTGGTGTGTCGGCTCGACGTTGTGTCTCGCCAGGTATACGCAGCAGGAGGGGCAGCATGACCCGAACTGCCAGATGGAACTTTCTCAGCCATGCACGCGCTCTCAGAGATATGGAACCTGCTCCGATTGGCAGCATGGTCAGGCTCAGGCCGAGATCAGGAGGGATCGAATGCATACCTGGAAGTTGGCCAGCGCCATCTCGCGCTTGACCTGGTCAATGACCTCCGTCTTGCTGATCGCCATGATACGGGTCTATCGTAAGGGGTAATCCGGGAAAAGGGGGGGAATCGAATCGGGGTCTCGGGCGGCGACAATATAAAGGAATCAAGTGGAGGACCATAGCAGGAACAGCACATGCCACGAGAGCCGCCACCGTCGATGGGTGATGAAACGGCCCAGGGCGTGTTGCACGTGGTGCCAAGCACGTGGCACGACAATAGTTTACATTCATAAGTGCGCTGGCCGCGAACGCCCGACCCGCGCAGCTGCCGCTGGACCCCTGCGGCGGGCGCGGTCCCGGCACGGCTGATGCCAAGGAGGACTGGCTCGGGGGAGCGGGGCCGACGAGGCATGTGGCCAGACCTGGGAAGCACGAAGGGGTGGCGTGGCGTGGCAGTCGGAGAAGCAAGCGCTAGGCTGAATCGGCAAAGGCAAGAAAAAGGCCGTGCTTGTGCGATGAATGTGTAATACATAGGGAGGGCCTCGCTGTGGCGTTCACGGTGCGGCGGCGGCGGCGGCGGCGGCGGCGGCGATCCCTCCCGTCACGCCGGGGACGGAAGCCATGCGATCATCGAGTGCCGTCTCGTCGCACAAGGTCATGTCATGTCATACCATGCCATCAGCTGCGGGCGGTACTGGATAGGTGCATGGGGTGTATGGATTCAGTGCCTCATGGCGAAGAGACCATCACGGATGTCAATGTCATGTTAAGCGGGTAGGGACGCGAATAGTCGGTCTTGATGGTGGGTGCTTTGCTTGGTCCCGGGGCCCGCGGCTGCGAAGTCACGAGGGCGACGGAGTCCCAGGAAGAAGCGCCACGCCAAGTGTCCGTCTCGTAGTGGAAGTGGTTGGCCTCGATGGTTTGGTCGTGTACGGCTGCCGTATGTGGTCGCAAGTCGATATCCGTGACGCCCCGATGTCGTCGTGGAAAGAAGCTGGCCTGGGTAGACGGGTGCCCATGCAGCGAAAGGGCCACAAGACGGTCACGATAGGGCTCGTCACACAGCGGATCGTGCAGTGGAGGGTAGTACAGACGATATGCTAGCCTGGCCGTCCCGATTCCGACAAGCATTCCGACAAGCACATCTTGCCAGAAATGCCACTGGTCATGCAAGCGCGAGAGACCGATAAACAGCGCAAGCACCAGGGGCCACAAAGCCAGCACAAACCGCGCTACGCGGCCCGTGCGATCAAAGACATGAAGCTTGCCACCCAGATAGAAGGCAAAAAAGGCCAGACCGGCAAAGGACAGCGAGGTGTGGCCGCTGAAAAAGGATTTGCGGCCTTCGAGAATCGCTGCGGGATCGCCCGTGCACACAGCTTCGGTGTACCAGTGGACGCCACCCAGCACGGTCAAACTCGCTTTGCGGATGGCGATGTCAGACGAAGGCTGGCATCGGGCGAGGAAACTGGGACGGAGCTCGCCGATCATATTCTTGGTCAGAAATGTGATCAGTAGCGTCAACACCAGCGACAAGCTCAGTCCTAGCGTGGCATGATGCCAGTCATGCAAGTCGCGGCGCACGCCGAGGGCCACGAGTGTTTGCAGCATAAACGGCACCAGGATGCTAAGGACGCCGAGCAGCCACGTGGGCACTGTCTCGGATTGGTTCCAGGGAGCGGCGATAGACGGATCATCGAGCCGGAAGGGCCGTATCAAGGTGGGGACTTGGGTCGTCAAGAGTAGTGCGGTTACCAGGAGAAAGATAATGGAAAGCCAGTCGAGCGCGTAGGATCGGATTAGGGCGAGCCGATGTGCGCCGTCCCCCTTCATGGCGAAAGCAGAGCCTCGGTGCAATGCAATACTCAGAATGGAGGGTGCTGGACGTAAGGAGAGTCTTTCCCGCAGTCTGCCATCGACACTGCGATGTTCATCGTTTGACCTTTTTTGGCGATAATTCTATAACCAAGTATCAAACTTCATCTTGCTGACATGATCGATGGTCATGTGTTTGACATGCCCTTCACTGGGATTCTCGAAATCCGATGAAGGAGTGCGCCTGCCGCAACCTGCCGCCACAATGAAGGACGCGTCCCGTGATGCGCATCGCCATCCTGGGGGATACCGACAGGCCATGACGTCGCTGCGACCAAATTGGTGGGACCGAACTGCCGCTAACGACCGCTGCATCACCCAAAATTTTCACGCTGTGGGAGAATATTAAAGGCCACAGATCACCCTCGTGGACGGCTGATGCCGGCTCTCTAGGCACATGACCTTGCCTACTTCTTGGCGGACCGCACTTATCACCTCATGCCAAACCCAGGCATCGCCCATGCTCGACTGGTGAGAAAGCTAATGATCGCCGTGACCGCCCCAACTCCGCAAGGTGACGCCGTCAATACTCCCACGGATGAGTCGTCGTTCGTGAGCGGACCTCCGACGACGGTGACCCGCGCGATCAAAACAAAAAGAAAAGAAAAAACAAGTTATAGAGGGGAAGATTTGAAATAAAAAAAAAAACAGAAAGTTGTCCGCTGAGGTTCTTAGGCGAACCACGAGGCCGTGGCACGTCAGCGCAGGTCACTCGGCACAGGATCAAGCACCACTAAGTAATGTGCATCCGGCAGCATTGATCATGAGCCTCCGTCATCCGTCACTGCGTTGTTAGCGACGCAAACTATGCAGGGGAAACGATCGAAAGTGGCGCAGTGGGGCACAGCATCGACTACGGGAAATACGCGTATAACGGTCCCGTGAAGGGGGTTTAGGATGCGTCTCTGGTCGCGGTGATACCTCATGCATATCGATGCGTGTCAAGTATCGAAAGCACAGGCTCAAGAGAACTTGGCGTTGCTGAACTGTTGATGGGGTCCCCATCGGCAGGAGCGTGTAGTATGGAGCATATCACACAGAAAAAGGGGTAGCGTGAGTCAAGTCACCAACAATGTCTGCGGGTGATGCCCAGCAGGTATCGACGATTTGAGTGACTTACATCCATTTCGGGGTGCTGCTGCTGGAACTTTTTCAGCATCTCTTGGCGCTGCTGTTCTTCGCTGGTGGGAAGCCCCATCTGCTTCTGGCGCTGGTCGAACATCATCTTCTCGACCATCGCGCGGGTATCACCGTCCAGATCACTGAGCTTGGAGTTCTCAGGTTCGATCTTCGTTGTGTCAATGGCCGGGTGGTGCGTGAGCACGTGCTTCCACCACTCGGCGCCTTTCGACTTCTCGAGATGGATTGTCAACTCCTGCTGATTCTCGATCGTCCACGTCGAGTCTTCCAGCTTCACCTGGGCGCAAAGTGTGCCCTTCATGACGGGCTCCTGGCCCTTCAGGCCGGCCGTCAGCTGGTCGCGCTTGATGTCCACCACGACATCACGGCCGCGGGTGCCCTTCGGCACTGCAATCGTAATGTCCACATCGGTCAGCGTCTGACGCCACTTGTACGGGAGAGCTATCATCAGTCCAGGCAGCATCACGTAAAAATAAAAACAATGTCAGTTTCCATCCTGGATCGTCACTGGTCGAACTCGCACAAGATCACCACAAAAGCAAGAACAGGGCGACAATCACGCGATCTGAAACTCCGCTGATACATTGACGTTACCGTCTTGCTCGGCTTGCTCCTTGGCGCGAGCCTCAGCATCCTTGATCTTCTGCACCTCGGGCGAAATCTCAGGCTTCGAGTCAGCCATGGCGGCGGCGGCAATATATCGGCGGAAGGGGAACGCGGGAGGGGGAGCGCGGGAGAGTCCACAGCAATGCACACGGCCAGCGATGCGATAATGGCGATTTGTTTTCCCCTCCTAAAATTCCCGGCTGACAGACGCGGTAACGCGTGGACGGCACCTCTTCCTGTGTTGCAGGCCGCACGCGGCGACCCGGCGCTCGCTTCCATATCGCTTACGGATTCCGGATGGCGCACCCTCATCGAACCGTGGCGAAAAGGACCCGTCTGGAGAGGTGCTTGGGTGCGCCACACTCAGCCACGCGCCTGTCGGTCCACCCCTTCCTTTCGAGGCCTCATCGACCTGCGCCCGACCGACGACCATCATCGTCGGGGACCAACGGCGGCGACGGGGCCGCGGGCTGGGCGAGTCGAGCGACTCCGCCATGAACCAGAGGGACGGAGTATGAAATGGATAGAGCGCCAGTGGTCTTGGCGGCGTGGGCGCAGTGGCTTCGCGTGACGCGCCTCCAGTGGGATGCTCAAGGGTCCATGAGCCTTACACGTGGTTAAACACGTGCTGAGGTGTCCCTTGGACGCGCTGTGTACCTCCGACGGCGACCCGTTCTTATCTTACCCCTCTGCCACGACTGTCGCCGCCGCCGCCGCCGCTGCTGCCGCTGCTCCCTCTGCATGTCTTTCTGCCGTTTTCTCTTTTGAACCGCGTGATATCTGTTCATCATGATTCAGCTCAAGACCCTTTGCAAGGTAAATACTCGCCCCTATCCGACATTATCCAGCCTGATAGCCGATAGAGACTTTGTGCTCTGTGCGCCCCATAGAGACCGACCACCTCTCGTGATGGCAATTACATGTTACTGATATGTGATGAATGATTCTGGTCGCACAGGTCGTGGACAACTCGGGCGGTCTGATCGCCGAGTGCATTAATGTTATGAGCGGCGCGCGCACCGCGAGCGTGGGCGACGAGATCGTTTGCGTGGTGAAGAAGGCCCGTCCCGTCGTTGCTGGCGCCGGCAGCGGTGCCGCGACCGCGCCCAAGGTCCGCAAGGGCGAGGTGACTCGGGGCGTTGTCGTCCGCACCCGCCAGGCCGTCCAGCGCTTGGACGGCTCCTGGGTCAAATTCGACGACAACGCCGTCGTACTGACTAACCCGGGCCGCCAGCCCCTCGGCAACCGCATTCTCGGCGTGGTCGCCAATGAGTGTCGCCAGAAGCGATGGGCTAAGATTGCTTCCTTGGCGCCGCGGTTCGTTTAAAGCGCTTGACACCAGCCCGCATCGAGGCTGTCCCCCTCCCCCCAACACACACTGCCGGTGACACGCACCTTGGTTCATGACCTTGGTTCACACCATAGGGTGAAGTGGTAGCACGGTGGTGGCCACGTGTCGAAAGTGTTTCCTCCACCACGCATGAGACCCACGTCTATACAGTCTTGGTAGACCAGCTGCAGTCAATCGCCAGTGCCCTGAGTGACGCTGCGACAAAAAGATTTATGACGAGGCAGTGGCCCGAAGACGATGGCGAACCAGAGTGGCGCGATGCCGTGCCGCGTCGTCGACCCGGATGCCGTCGACTTCCTCGAGATGCCGTGCATTGCAGATCCAGTGACTGATCCACATCTGTTTGACGACGTAGCGACGGTTACTCAGCTGCGCATCGAAGTGCGCGGGACTCGGCCGAAGGGTCGTGGCGTCCTCATCGGCAGTCGAGGGCGGGGGCATCAGCGGCGGATACAGTCCGTGCGTGATCGGATTCCCGCTGCGCAGCGCATAGGTCGCATGATCCCGTCAACCATCGAACGAAAAACAGCACACAAGATGAGTCTTTTCGCGTTTCTCCAGCTTCGATGGTGTACTTTCTCCAATCGTCTTGCGCCAGAGCAGGTCGCGATGCAAAAGAAAAAAAACACTTACCGCAAGTCCAGGACGCGGATCCGTGGCACATACCGCGCGAGGGGCAGCACCATGCTCATATCGTCGAGCAGGTTGTCCGTTGCGTACAAGGTGGTGAGACGCGATGCTGCCTCGAGCCAGCGGAGCGAGGTGATGCGTGCGTGGCGGACATCAAGGGTGGTCAGCTTGCGTAGCACGCTTTCCATCTCCTTGCGGTTCAGCAGATCCTCGGCGCTGGCGACATCGGCCAGATTAAGCGAGCGCAAGCATGGCGCGGGCCAAAGCTGCGTCGGAACATACCCAGCGAGGTCGCGGTTTTTACTCGTACTCAGCGGATTCTTTTCTAGCGCGAGCGCGCGAAGCCGCGGGACCAGCGCGGCGCGGAACGATTGCAGCGCGTTGTGGCTCAATGCCAAGCTTTCGATGCGATTCTTGGGAGCAAAGTGGGCGACCGCGATATGGTTGTAGTCTATGGCCAACAGCAAGCGGGGAACGCACCATCCGATCAAATAGCATCGTACAACCAAAAAAAAGAACGAACGAACGGTGAGTGAGGCTTTTAGGTGCGGTTTGCTGGTTCCTTTTTTCATCATTATGTATATAATCCAATTTCCATAGCTTTGTCATAAAGTTGATCGATGTCAGCGAGCACTTACCGGCATCCACGTGATGGAGATTGGGCACGCGCGTGAGATCGAGTTCGTGAAGCTGGTTATGCTCTACCCGTAACGTATGCAGCCTTCTTAGCGCCAGGTTCAGCAAGACGAGTGGGCCGTGGCTCACATCGAGGACTTCGAGCTGGTCCAGCCCCGACGTAAAATCTA
Organism: Caulochytrium protostelioides; assembly: GCA_003615045.1. NCBI lineage: Eukaryota > Fungi > Chytridiomycota > Caulochytriomycetes > Caulochytriales > Caulochytriaceae > Caulochytrium > Caulochytrium protostelioides. The sequence goes on along the minus strand of ML014121.1, from coordinate 41,644 downwards.
AGGCATCCAGTTTATGATGGCGCAGGATCAGATGCCGCAGCTGAGGGAGTTCATCCAGATTACTGAGACTGGTGATACTCAAGTGAGACAGATCGAGTTTCTGAACCAGGTTGTAGGGAGAATGCAGCTGGCAAAGCCGCAACTCGCCATAGGGTGAGATCGCCCTACTCAAGAGTGATCATAAGCATCGAGGGAACCGCAGATGGGTGAGATGAGTTCCTGGTTGACGACACCCTGATCACGTATCAAACGAATCATACTTACGAGCGAATGTCTTCAGGACAGCAGACCTGTGTTCGTTCAGAAAGCGCTGTCTGAGTCGCAATATGCATCGGCGGCCGTAAAGCGGTTTGTGTTTCAATCGTCCGCTTGTCCACGGGCGCGCGGGGCGACGTCGTGACGCCCACCGAGCACCGAATCGGGACGGTTTTTTGAGGAGCAAATGATGACATCGATTCCCCTATTGCTACATCATCGTCCGTCAAGATTGAGCCATGAAGTCTATCATTTCGTAGTTCCCCAACCACGGTAGTTGCAGGAGGAGGCCGAGGCTGCGCCGGCGACGATGCTACGGATGCTTGCAGAATGTCGCGCGCCGCGGACTCGGGCGGCTCTCCCGCGACGGGGCTCAGCTGCGGCGATTCCACGGAGGGGCTCTCCTGGCTAAGGTTGGTTGCTTCCCATAGTCGCTTCAGCAACGCGCTGACCTTCTCATTGCGCTTTTTGCGCGCCGCATTGCGGTGCTCTCCATCCATCGACCCCACCTGCGCCTCGGACCCGACTGAGCTCATCCCATCGAACAGGGTGGCCGCCACGTTCGATGCATGCGGCACCGGCACCGAAGTCGTCGTGGAGGACCACGAATAGGAGCGTTCATCAGCGGCCTCCGACGCGGCCGGAGCTCCCTGCAGAAACGGCATGCCGGGAGCGACGATGGATACCACGGATGCACGTGATTCATTCTGGGCAGCTGGTACGGAAGCCACTCTCACGGCTGCGACGTCGTCCGGATGTGGGCGATCGCTCTCCGATGCATGGGCCGCTTGCGCAACTGCGGTGAGCATGCATGGTGCGGCCACAGTATCTGCGGTGTCCATATTCACGGTCGCGTCGCCCCCCGCGGCCGCCGTGGGATGGGTCGGTGACGCCGACCGGTCGGGCGACGGCGCCAAGGGGATAAAAATCTCCTGCAACTTGAGCGGACTAAAGAAATCTTTGAACTTGCCATTCTGCCACGCGAGCGCCGGAGGCGGGGTCACGCCGTCAGCGTCAGGCAAGGGGTACCCAGTGAGGTCGGTATTCCGCTTGCCGAACGAGTGGAGGCCGGCGCGGCCGTGTGCGGGGTAGGGGTGGTGCACGACGGAGTCGAATGCTGATCCGGACCGCGGCGTCTCTTTCATGACGAGCGAGCCCATGACCACGGGAGGCGTGGAGCTTGCGGACTCGGCGAGACCGAGATCAGTGCCGCTGCGGCGCCACGTACTGTGCAACGACTCGGCTGGCGGCGCGATCGGTCGCTGCACCGTGGGCGGCGACGCGGCCAACGCCCCGGCCGATGGGGTGCCGGGCTCGATCCATTCGTCCGAGAGCTGGTCCCAGGCAGCACTCGTCGTGCCAATGGGATGCAATAAGGACGGTAAAGCCAGCATGATGGGGTTGAGAGGCGCGCTGCAACAAGAATATGCGAGTTGGTAGGGGGTCGGCACTAAGTAGATCGTTACTGTCTATTCTATGAGATGGAAGTGTGTGCCGTATCAAGATCTGGCCTCATGGCAGGCAATTTGATACAACGAATCTGTATGATGACCCCTTCCTTTTCTGACGTTTTCATCATCCGTCTCAACTCCTGTGAGAATACCGTGATTCATATATTCCATGGTGACGCTGTACGACATACTGCGAACGACCTAGTGAGGCAGGATTCTCCCCCGAACGCGTCCGTGCCGAGCGTATTCCCGCCATGTGGTCAACTCAACCACCTACGGATCGGCAGCTAAATCCCTTCGGCGGCGGTGGAGGCGTCAGTCGACATAAGGGCCGCCCTTGCCGGAGCGGAGGCAGATCACACAACAGCGGGGCAGCGACCGCCGGCCGCGATCAGGTGGCACGCGGGCGCTGGCGAAGGCCGTGTGGATTCCGTGAATCCCGACACGACAAGACGGAAAAGCAATCACCGACGCTTGCTTCGGAGAAGGCGATGGGCGTGGCTCGACCTGCCCACGCTGGTTCGCGGCTCGGCCCGGCCGCGGCCCCATCGTCCGAGCGATCCGGCGCTCGGCGGGGGCATCTCGTCGGAACGGCAACCGGCAGCGTGCCAGGACCGCGCATGCGCATTGTTCACGGCAACAGTCCGTATGCTTGCAGGTACTGTCATATCACACTCATAGTCGAGAAATTCAAGGGCATGACTGTCATTGATATAGGATCTTGGTATACCTTTAAGAGGTGCGTCAGCTTGATGGAGGATCATCCTTTTGCTGGATGACACGTTGGATCGTCCCTTCGCCAACTCTGTCTCCACGGCATCTTGATCTACCCGGCACCGTCTTGAGCTGCCTGGCACCGCCCATGCCGCCCTTTGAGATCCGTCCATCTTGCTGATCAATACCCCTTCGTGCCCCCCGGCGAGCCAAATCAGACGGGGGCCTGGTCGTCTTGCTACTTTTCCCCCTCGCTGGGCACGGCGCCCCTCAGCTGACCGCCACAATGAAGCTGTTTCACTTCGCCATCGTGCCGCGCGCGGACGAGTCGGCCTGCTCGCCGATCAAGCAGCTGACCGCCGTCATTGCCGCGGGTCAGAAGAGTCGCTTCTACATTCTGGAGCGCAAGGAGATGCACGATTGGATCATTGCCAATCCCAAAGGCGACTTCAACAAAGCCATCAAGAGCGAGCTCGAAGCTTCTGGGTATGATCCAGCCAAGAACCCCGATCCGTGGGTCAAACTGGCCCGGCACTTCTACAACGACATCAAGGCCACGATTCAGCAAAAACTGGATGCCGATGAAAAGAGCATGGGCGCCGGCGGCGACGCAGGGATGCGTGGCCAGGGTGGGGGTTCGACCTCCCCGACTAGCGGCAAGGATCCCAATAGCGGCAAGCGCCGCACCCGGCTGAAGGAAAAGGGCGATTCAAACGCCCGTACTGTGTTTATGGACGAGCATCCGATCGATGGCGCCGACGGCTACGTCTTTGTATCAGGCTTCCACGAGTATACGGCGCTTCTGACCAATCTGCTGACGCAGCTGGACATCACGATAGACGTCGTCTTTGACTACACCGTACAGCAGGCCATAGAGCCGAAACCGGCGGTCTTGCGCGAGCATGCCGCGATTTTTCATCGGTATGGCGAGCTCATCCGCAGGTCGCATGAGAGCAGCGCGATGCGCAACATCACGTTTGCTCCCCTGTCCATCACGCTGGGCCCACGTGAGTTGGTCGAGCTCGCGCAGCACGTGGGCAGCAAATGTCAGTCCATCTTCGAATATCGCAACCTGTACCGTGCCATTCTCGCGCAGCATAAGGGACCGGTCGCAGACATCTCCGGCATTTCCTCCGAGCCCGCGGGCCCCCTCCACGACAAGACGACCGCCGCGCAATCTATGGTCTTCGACAAGATGCTCAGCGTCTGTCCCCATGTTGGTTTTATGCTGGCGATGCTGATGGCGATTGGACTCCCAGGCATGCCTGTGGTTGCCGATATAGGTCCTGAGCATCCGCTGGCAGGTCCGCTAGATACGGCATTCGCGCCGTATAACACGTTTGAGCCGAAGCCGGCGACGGATGAACCGCCGGTCGGGGGCATCAGCCATCACGCCGACTGGGAAGCGGCGGTCGTCGCCTCCGGCTTTATGCACACGGACCAGACTCTGGACTCGCCGTACGTGTCGAAAGTTCAGAACATCATTGATGGATTCCAGATCGCCCTCCGCAAACTGCAGCCCGAGGTCGACCGCATGCTTGCGCTGGAGCAGGCCAGCCACACCTTCAATGGCACGCGCAAAACCGAGCACAGCTATCAGGCGAGTGAGCGTCATAACGCAATGCGCGAACTCTTGCGGCCCCTTGGCTTAGGCCATCTCGATCCGGATATCTGGAAGTGGCGCGACCGCTTGCCCACCAAGCTGGCCCTGCATAACGCGATCCAGCTGGCATGTCTGCACAAGGGTCTCTGCACTGTCCGTTATTTGAAAAACAATACGCTCCTGATCTGCGTGAGTGCCCCCTATAACGAAGAGAGCGTTAACGCGACCAACGCTTCAAACATCGTCCGCAACACATCGCTTGTCGACTTTGGTCTCGCAGCGTATATTCGTGAAATCTACGGAGTGGATGTGTTGCAGCTGTCTGATTTGTCGACATCCATGATGATGCATGAGTGCTGGCCCTCCTCGCTGATCTCGCTGAAGTCCGTGGAACTGAAAGGCATGTTTCAGTGGTTGCGTTGCGATCAGCTGGAACACCTGTTTGCCAAGAAGATTACGTGCCTTCTTCAGTCCGAGATTCAAAACGATACCTTCCACTTCTCGTGCACCTCGGTGCCGACGGAAACGTACCCGCATGCGGCTTACTTTGATCCAAAGCTTTCGCTGTTGATACGATTAAGGGACGGGTCTGGTCTGAACTTTACGAGCCACAGCCAAACCATGCGCGTCTGGATTCGTCCTTACGTTAGCCTCGACATAAAGCCCGACGGAACCGTCGTCGAGCATACCCGCAACATCGGCTTGAATAACTACCGCAGCATCAAAGCGGAGAGTAAGGATGTGCTGATGACGACAACTCGCGTCGTGCTGACTTCCGAGGGTCACATGTACAAAATGGGGCAAAACGATGTCCAGTTTGCGTTCATGAACAACGGCGAAATCTTGGAGCGAACCCACAGAGGCATGATGCATACCTTACCGGGAGGCCAGGTCACCTGCACGAGTCTCCCCGGCATCGTTACGGTGCTGCCGGCACTGTCCAAAGTGTATCAGGTGGATCAAGAGTCGGGAGATACCACCATGGTGCGTGAAGATTTATTCACGCAGACGACCAATCTGGCGGGCAACCGGGTCGAGATGACCTATGAGCTAGCTAACGTCACAACGGTTCGCGACGAGAACGGCTTTACGCTCAAGCGCGGACTCTACGAAGTTTTTTGGAGCAAGCATGACGACACGTTTATAGTGCGGTCCGAGCGGATCGAGGTGCTAGCTAAACGTAGCATTCAACAACAATGGATGGTTCGTACGGCCTACGGCGATGTGAGTATCAACTCTGATCGGGTAATTATTCAGCCCACATCAACCGATCAAGTCGTGCACTGGCCGTCGTGCATCATCACGCGTCCCAACTTGGACATAGTGCTTGACCCACCATCGTCCGAAATCCCGGCCGCCTTTTCGGATCTCTCGCACTCGACCATCGTCCGCGAAGCCGTGCCGATGCTGCCAACTGAGCTGGAAATCATGCTGAAGCGTTACGACGAAATCGATCCGACGCCGCCCAATCTGCCGAACTTCTTTATTCTGCGGCCCGATGGGACTGGCTCACAGCTACTGACGACCGAGGAAGTTCGCATGGAGGCAATGAAGCTCCTGCATACCGGATTGCCTATCAAGCCGCGGATCTCGACACGGCCTGACGTTCCCTGCTCCGACTTGGGCCCCAACCACCTCTACTTTGAGGCCCCGTCGGCGTTCAGTGTGCGTGCGCGCCACTTCTACGAGTATGAGCGACTGACCTTGCCGGCGAATGTCTCGCGCCAGTCTGTGTTTTCATCGTACGACCGCCGCGGTGCACTGGCGCCAACGGTGGCCCAGCTCAAAGCGGAGATGGCACGCCGTGTCAACCGCGCCCACAAGCGCTCGGTTACGGAGCGGAAACTTTTGGATGCCATCATCTAGTATGTGGACGCCTGACCTTTTGTGTACATATTTGTGTACATATCGATACAAACCCACCACACGTTTTGGCGTTGTTTCAGCAACCTCAGAGGGTGATTTGATAACAGGGTTACAGGCTTTCAACCCGAATGAGAGAAGCCCTGGGTGGCGCGCGTCCGAGAGACTTTCTTGGCCGGCTTAGCCCCGGCCTTTTTGCCCATGTGCTTTCGCCCCGCGGGAACGGCTTTGCGACTCGCTTTGGGCAGCCAACGCTCTGGGTCGGGGCGTCCACGCAGGTGCGCGGGCACGCCGGATGGAACCTTGTGTTGACGACGTTTTTTGGGCGCTACAGAAGGACCCGAGTCCACGTCCATCGGTTCGGCTGCCGCGTCATCCCGCGGCGGCGGCGGCGCCGACCGTTTGATGGGAGCGCGGTGGTTGCGCTCAAGCGCATCGACCGCTTCGTTTGGGAGCGGCGTGATCCACGTCGGCGGCCACGGGATCGCGTGCTCGGCGCGTAGTGTCTGTCGCCAGCGAGCATGGGAGACGGCGCCCGCACGGAACCGCGAGCGCGCGGCTAGCATACCTGAGTACGTCGCGAGGGTCTCCGCATCTGCGCCGCGGGCGACAGCGCGCTGCAGCAGTTTCACGGCACGCCGCGACGGCGCCACATGGCGGGTAAACACTTCGCGGCGCTTCATGAACGCATCCGAGGCGGCGGTAGCGCCGACGGCGGCACAAGTCGTTGCGGCTTCATCGAGCGTCGATTCGACGCCCGCGCGGTCGCCCACGCGGGTGTGCAGCCATGCTTTGAGATTATACAAACCGGGCAGGAGGTGCGCAGCCTGGGCGTCCACATAGCGCTTCAGCAGGCGTTTCACGAGTGTGAGAGCGACGCGGTAGTCGCTGGCATTTCCATGCGCCAACGCGCGCACTTTGGTGAGCAAGCTGCCCAACGAGTGCGTCGGCGACGTGATCCATGACTTTGCCTTCGTCGTAACGGAGGGGCCTTTCGTGTAGGTTGCTTGCTTGCTCAGCACCTTAGCGCCCTGGATAGCGGCAGACACCGTGCCGCAAGACGGGTCGGCACGACGCGTTTCCAATGGGAAGCAGGTCTTCGCACGCAGCATTTCATTCTTGGCACACAGCGTCTCTCCAAACTTAAACAGCGTCGCCGCCTGGTTATGAACGCCCAGCATGCGTTGTGACGCATTCAACTTGTCCTTATAGGGCATGGCATCTAGCTTGGCTAGGCTCGACTCGACTAGCAGCGCGCCCGGGTCGGCTTGCTGTGCCGCATGCAAGTTGTTTAGCGACACAGCGCGGACTTGGTGGTCTAGCGTGGTTTTCCACAACCGCCGCAGCTGGATGACTTGCGACTCGGCGAGCGATCCATTTTGGAGTCGCGAAGCAATGTAGAGCTGTTGTGTTTCAATCATATCAATCTCCGACCGCAGCAACGGATCGCTCGTCTCGGCGGCGACCGCGCGGCACGCTTCAGCCGCGCGCTCCAGCAGCGTGGCCGCTTCGTCCCAATCGCCACATGCGACTGCGAGGCAAGCGCGGTTGTAAAACATTTCATAACCTTCATCCTTGAGGACCTCGTGCTCGAAGTCGGCCGGCTGTGGAAGCTTTGCGAGCGCCATCAGGGCGTTCGTCTTGACGGCCACGTAGTTCAGTCTCATATCCGCGGCGTCGATATGCGTTTCATCTGTCGTGGAATTGAGAAGTTCACCCATCAACTCCAAAGCGCGGGGCCACGATGTTTCAGATTTATACAGGATCTGCAGCTCCAGAAGCCGGATGGCTTCTGTCAACCCCGACGGGATTTCATGGGGGATCGCTTGCAGAAAGGCAAGCGCCTCCGAGCACCGGTTGAGACGGTACAACAGGTAGGATCGCAGAAAATGCAGGGTGGGCTGGTACTGCGCCGTGATCTGCGCAGCCTTTTCCACTCTGTCGAGAGCCTCGAGAGCTGCCTTGATTTTATCAAGCGTGCACAGCGCAATGATCTTCGTGATAGCGGCGTCTACCGCGTGCGGAGCAGCTCTCAACACTAGACAAATGTATCCCGGTGACGAAAGGAGAATGAAGGATGAGCAACTAAGCAAGATCTGAGGTCACTAAATGAGCGCTCGCCTCCAGTCAGAAGGCCGTCAGCCATAACTTTACCTGCATCAGCGGCCGCGACAATCTTGGCGGGCGGCACCTCTTCTTCCTTGGCACAAATATCTGCGAGTTCGCGGTAGAGCGCGGCGACGCCGGGCGTGATGTCTGTCGGGTTTTTCGGGGTGCCCTTGCCGCTCTTCGATCCCGCGGGCTTGCGTGCCGGACCCACCATCCTTCAAGATAACCCTGAGCGGTACCGTGGGATGTATTTGGAGATATAATCGGACCGTGACGCGGCAACGACGCGTCGCACCGCAAGGAATTGATACTCCAGGTTCAGGCGATGTGTAGTAGGGGACTCGGTGTAAGGAATGTCAGAGGCGTCGTGATCAGGCAGCAACGCACTAGAGTACAGAATAGCTTGTAATGTGCTCGTTCGGCAGGATGACCAACGGGTGATACCAGCATGGACGGCACCGCGATGATGTGCTGCGGTCTGCTCTCGAGGGTGCAGTGTACCGCGGTTTATCATTTGACTTTGCCGCCACGGGTGGTGGGGCAAGGCTGCGCCACAATTGAAAAGGGCAGGTGCGCCAACGTTAAAAGGGGAAAGAGGAATATAGATTCCACCATCGGAATGTCGGAATGCCGGCCCGTCGACCGCATAAGACATGTAGGGGTCAGGCACAATAGGACCGGCAAAATAGGACCGGCACTATATGACCGGCACAATAGAACATCTTATACGCAGCAAACTTCTTTATAGTTTATATGAATCCCTTTTTTCGCCACTCAGAAGACATGAGGGCCCGATGCCATAGATGCATTTACGCTGGTCTTTCCTTTTTTTGCAGACGCGCTGAGCGACGACGCCGCCGCGGCCGCCGCGGGCCAAGCACGCTACGCTGGCTTGAGCTCATGCCGATCCCATCGCCGGAGGCTCAGAAACCCTCCACCATCGCGCACCCACAGCGTCGAGATGGCACCTGTCGTTTGGAAGGGCTGCGGACCCAAGTCATTTTGGCGAGGGTCCATCCACAAGCGATCAATTATGAAGTGAGAACGGCCCACGAGGTTTCACGGCTGCCATTGACTGCGGCGTGCCCGTCACCCTGCAGGGACTTCGTGGAACCGCGGTCGGTGCCACGACGTTGCGACGATGGCACGCTGCATGCGTGCATCTAACAAAAGAGAAGCGACACGTGACCTATCGATTCTTTAAAATGGATATTCCTCACAATTGTAATCAGCTTAAAGCCCGCCGATCCGGCTACCACGGACTCCTGAGACCATTGCCCGTCGAACGGTGATTAAACACAGTTTTCTGAGGACTCGGCGTGTTCAAAAAACTCTCATTCTGCAGGGGCGCGGTCGCAAGCATACTTCGGATGCCCTGGGTGACCAAAGTCGGCTTACGCAGGAGATGATGTGCGCTCGTGGAGCGCTGGAGCTGGCCGTCAGCCATCGTCGCGCGGGATAAGCGAGGTGATGTTGAGGCCGATGTCGTGAGTGGCGTCGTCACGAACGCCCTGTTTACAGGCGGCGGCGTTGCCAGCGCTGGGTGATACAATGATTCCCCAGCACAGGCTTGATGGTACCCTGAACTGGGCTGGGGTACCCGACTCGCCGCAGCAGGCCCTGGGAGATCGACATCCGAAAGCTTGCGTGTCTTGAGAATTATCGGCTTAGCCGTCCATGGTTCGAGCGGAATGCCCAAAGGGGATGTACTGGCCATTTTCGTTGTGGTGTGGATGTTGTCGGTAAACGCGGTGGTCATCGTGGACTTCGTGATCGCGGTGTCTGACTCGACATCACCATCCGCGCTACTAGCTAGTGGCGGCCGAATGTCATCCATTGTTTGCAGTTCGGCATAGCCAGGTCCTTCACATGTCCTCGTCCAGCAAGAAACACGGAAACGGGGCCGCGTGACGATGCATCCGAGGCCAATGACGAGGATGACGGCGGCGCCGACAAGTACCCAGACGACGGAATGCTGCATCGCGCTGCGAAGCGGCACAGAGGCAGGCGGGGTGCATCGCCGGTGGCCGTCAGGATCGACCATGATACGGTCCTGCTGACAGGTCCCATACAGCCGCAACGACCACGAGACGAGAGTTCCAAGTTCCCAGGGACGGCCCGTCTCGTAGTCAGAGTCGCCGAGTCGCGCGTCGTGGACGTGCAGCTGCCAGGTGCCCACGGGTGACTCACCCCAGCACCGCACTGTCGTTAAGACCCAACTGGTCAGACCCTCGGCGGATACGTCGCGAGGCCGATAGGTGAGCAACTGCGACAAGGTGCCCGCTGGCGAGACCAGCGTGATGGCCACGTGTCCGCGCGACGGATGGGTCAGCGTCACCTCGACCTCCACCGTCTCCAGCGCATGCAGCGCCAAGCTGGACGGCACGGTTGGATCGCGGGCGACAACGAGGGTCCGGATTAAGCCTTGCCGGGGTCCCTGTCGCGGCAGCGATGGATCCATCGTCGGAATCAAACTTGCGGCAGCATCCTGCAGAACGAGCGGATCCAGGTCGGGACCGACCGCCGTGTGCGACCGCGCTACCGCGATCGCCTGCACTGCGTCGAGACGGCCGAACCCATACTTGTGGCTGACCCAGCGACCGGCACCGTTCCGCGTCCATGACCCGTCGTCCGCGTGGTTCTGAACGGCGGCTTCGACAAACACGTGCTGCACGTCACGCCACGTGAGGTCGGGGCGTATGCTCAGCACGAGCGCCATCACGCCCACCGCCAACGGCGTCGATGCCGAAGTGCCGGTGTGCGAGGCCGTGCACTGGCCGCCGACATCAGTCGTCGTCAGACCGAGTCCAAATGCACCCGAATAAGCAACGATCAGGTGCGCGGCGCACTGCTCCGCATACGGCGGGAGCATTCCCGCCGAATCGATCGCGCCGACGGCAATCGTATACCGGCTGTTCGCGTACCCGTCACAGTTGCAGTTGTCGCCTTGCATGCCGCCGTTGCCGCTCGCGACAACAAAGATGTTGCCCAGACCTTGTCGGCCCGACTGAACCATCCGCGCGAGCACGCGACGTGTCAGCGGTCCGGGACCATCGAAGGTCGCGCCGTCGTCCGGGGGGCCCCAGGAAGCCGAATATACGGCAATATCGGCGCTTTGCCAAGACAGCGCTGCAGCCTCTAAAGCATCCATCGCATGGCGGCTGGAGAAGATCTCGCTCGCCCAGCGTGCGCCGTAGGCCACACCCACCCCGCAAATTCCGTTGTTGAGGGCACCAATAATTTGCCCAGCACAACGGGTACCATGGGCGCGGAGCGCGCGCCGCGCCTCACTAGCCTCTTGCGCCGTGCTGCCATTTGTGAAATCGTAGCTTAGCTCGGGCAGCCAAGACGACGCCAGGTCAGGATGGTCTGTCTCAAAGCCGTCGTCGATTATACCGACTACTACGTTCGTGCCATTGATACCGTCGGCCCAAACCTAGTGGCATTTTCAGATTTCAACGTAACGTGAGGTTAGTTTGTTTTTTTGCATCGATCATCGCCCGTTTCCTGGATAAAGGTGCTTTGTATTCGAACATACGAGTGTCCAACTTACTGGTAAAACATTGATGTCCTCGCCGGCAATCATCCCGTTCATGCCATCATTACGCAGATGCCACTGATGCGGAAACTCTGGATCTGAGAATGCCGGAAGAGGCGTGACGCTTTGCAATCCCACGATGCCTCGATCCAGTCCCAATTTGTGGGATAGCGTCATGTCACGCGTATAGCGTGGCTTAGTATGTTGCTCGCTGAAGGCCACAATCCCACCATGCCCTTCTAAGGCACGTTCAATGAGACGACGACGATGCGGCAACACCTCATGTGCCTCTGCGATCCGCTCATCTGATCGATACTCCTGAGGCTCCGCCGACGTGTATGCCGACACGGCATGGCGCACGACATAGTGGAAGGGCAGGCCACTGATGGGCATCACGATCTCAACACCGAGCTGCGTGGCAATCGCTGAGGCTTGGTCGTGCAAGCCGGTGGGTGCAGAGGCGTTGAGTTGCAGCTCCACCGCATACGTCAGCACTGGCGATACAGATGCCATGGCAATCCTAACGCCTGACAAAATGACGATGAGCTTCGCGAGGAAGCGCTGGTATGTCATGTTGATAACCGGGGCCTGGTGGAGGGGATTGGCACGCGGGCCGAGGCGTCGCCGGGGGGATGCGCAACAGCATCGGCGCGCCGCGATATTTCCATAATGGGTTTCAACCGTTCAAAGGTTTGGGCAGCCGTGCACATGTAGCCCAGCCAGTCACTTTTTCTGCTTCCATATATCATGCCGTGCTACCCTGTGACCTGAATACTTTTCATCTGCAGCGTTTGTGCCGAGGCAAGCATCTTGAGAAAAAAAGTTGATCATGCCTGTTCCTTTCTTTATTTCTGTCACCGACAGCTTTAACGTGTTTTCATGTCCAACATCCAAATCGTGATGGCGATATCAAATGGCGTTAACAAATGTACGATTCAAATGTTCGTCGAATACTCAAGGGCCATTGCAATGTCAGCCCAACAAAGGGCTGTCTGCCCTTGTTGCCCGTGATGATGCCCCCTGTTTGGCAAACAACATGCTTTTCTACCGCGCATCTCCAAATGAAGGCTTGATATCGCCGATCCAGTGCGGTATAACAGAATGCCTGCCGATTCCATTTGCGACAACGCTTCAGGACGGGAAGTCGAGTTTAACGCGGTCGTCCATATATTGACCCAATGCGCACACCAATCTTCGGTGGTGCCCCCCAGGGGTCACGCGCATTCGGTTCAGTATCGATGACTTTGCCGACCACGGGCTGCAACCTGGTTTGCTCGGGGTTGCGGCACAGCGCTATCGGTCTTTCCGGTAAGGCCAGGCAATGTCGGATGCTCAACGCAGCATTGAGGTCGCGGTTCACAAACTTGCTGTGGGTGGCTTCATTGGCGGGGGCGGCTTCATACCACAGCAACCCTCGGACTAGGATTCTAGTTTCTGCGTCGGATTGCCGTGGTGGAAATCAAGTCTACGCGCATGTGAGGCGAGGTCCCACGCGCCATTCTGAGGGAAGAGCGAGAGGCTATCTCCGCGGTCCTCCCCAAAGGACACGCCGACCTCGGCAGCATGAGCTTTGAACAGGGTGTCGAGAGCGCGGGATGGGCTGACAAGGCGGAACGTCCGGGCCGGCACAGCCATCTCTTCTCGCCTAATCCCTGATGTAAGGCTTCAAAATTTATTTCTGCGTCATTCGAGGCAAGCCCTTACGGGCTTATAGTTCGGCATGACGGTGGTGCTCGCGGCGATTCTCAATGCGCATAATGCTACCCCAGGGATGGGGACGGGCAGGAAGCATTGAAGGTGCCATCGAAAAGTCTCAGGTCGTGTCAGGCTTGGGGCGCCAGAGCGCCGGGGCGACAGCGGTCAACCGGGTCCGCAGGACCCGGATGTGTGTCCAGACGAATGTGATCCAGGCAATGCCGGCGCCAGGGGATCGTGGTTCGAGGGTTGCTGTGGTATGAAGCCATCAACGGCAACCGCGTTGCCGTTGGTGTGTTACCGTGGTATGAACCGCGATCTCAATGTCGCGTTGAACATCGAACGCTGCCAGACCTTACCCGCCAGACTGAAAGCGTTGTGCCGCATCCCCGGGCAGGCGCCGCTGCAGCCCAAGAGCAAGCTCATCCGCCACTAGACCAAAATACGTACTCCCTCGGTCGGGGACCCCTGGTGCGCACCACGGAGGGCATGGTGTGCCCTTTTTGGGTCGCGGAGGATGGGCTTGTGTGTTCGTGATGAACTTAAAAGGATATATAAGTTAGGGCTCCCCACATGGCGCAACTTCAATCATGCGTTGTAAGGTAGTCGGATGCCAGACGCGACAAAGAAACAGGGATAGTTTTTCGACGCCGCCGGAGCGGTGCAAATCTGCGCCGGACTCTGTAATAGTCTTGATGGCCAAGAGCAGTCTGCTCGTGATGCCATACATGTGCATTATGCGGACTGCTTCGGTTTCCTGGTCGTCGTCAATGAGCGCCACGGCGAGCTGGAAGGCGACCGCGCGCCGCGCATCCTCGGGCGTCGACAGCGGCATCAAGGCCAGCGCGACCCGCAGGTTCGTCACCGACTCCTTGATGAGCTCCCCTATCGCGCCCGAGACAGCCGCCGACGCAGTCGTTAGGCTGATGTCCATCGCCACGCGGTAGCTCAAGTCGCCGAGCAGCAAATGCAAGGGCGGATCGATGGATGCCTCGATGTATGTGACTGGTACGGCGGGCGGCAGATGGGGACTCAGCGGCGGCGGCATGCGCTCGTCGCGATAGAACGCGGCCGCGGCGCGTGCATACCCGTGTGCTGCTCGTGGGCCTCCGAGTGGGCCGGTCTGCGCTTGCATCAGATTGGCGACGTGGAAATAAACGTGCTTGCTGAGCGTGGGCTCGTGCGCCTTTGGTGATAAGTAGCCGAGCGTTGTCAGCGCGTTCTGAAAATCCATGAGGGCCTCGTCGCGCTGACCCTGAGCGGCCAACGCGCGGCCACGCAGTACCAACAGCCGGCAGGACTCGACGTGGAGGGCGTCCGGATTCAGCGAGGCGTCCGGATTCAGCGAGGCGGCGGCACGTCGCACGGAGGTGGGGTCGCTGAAGAGATGCCATTGCACGTCGGTGCCAAACCCAGTGAGGGGCGTCAGCATCCCGTCGGACCGCAACCGGCCCGAGTCGGAGTGCAGTTTTTGGACCCGCTGCTGGTGCGGGTGATCTTGCTCCGTTTGGTCGCCGGTCGAGACGGGCGACAGCATCGACATTGTCAGCGCCTCGGTGCCGGGCGTCGATGAGGTTTCGTCGAGACTCAGGAGCGGCGACGCTGCGGCGTTCGCGGCTTTCACGGCAGCACTCCACAGCTCGAACAGATTCATCGTATGCTTGAGGATGCGCAGCGTCAGGGACGTCTGGCCGAGGCCAAATGCGTTCTTGGCTGCCGCCAGATAGAGCCGGCGAACAGCATACGTGTCGGGCACGGCGCCGTTTGGCGTTGCGGCGGGATCCAAGGAAGAGAGGCTTTCCAGGAGCATGGCGGCGACCAATTGCGAATGCACGCCGCGAACGCGGTCGAGATGTGGGCGGGTGCCGAGGGCCAACGCGTAGGCTTGGCAAGCTTTGGCGAGATCGCACGCATGACGCCGCCGCAGCGGGTCGCCGATATCGTCGACCGGCATGAGCATCTGGATGTATCCCAGGGCGTCCTGCCCGGGCGCTACATCTATGCCCTTGCACCAATTCGCTAGCGTCATATCGCCGCCGACCAGCCAATCGATGCCTTTGCTGAGGACCGTCTCGGCCTCGCTGTCCTTGCCGAGCGTCGTCTTGACGCTGGCCATGTGCCAAAAGACGTAGCCGAGGGTGCTCGGGTCAATGGCGCCCGCAGCCTGCGGATCCGCCGTATAGGACAGCAGGGCATCTAGCACTGGCTCAGCCTCCTTTGCTAGACTCGGGTTGTTGGGCGGCAGATCTTGCAAGATCTGCGAGGCTTCTTGGAAGGCCTCTACGAACGTCGCATGGCTGTACGAGGAGGTGGCGGTATCAGGCATCGTATGGTAGAACGTGCGGATCCGCTCCTTGTCTAGGAGCGTACTGAGGGGGTCGACGACCCCAATCTCGAATCCATCCATGGTGGAGGGGCAAGAGCGGCCGGGACGTGGTGTGAAGCGGTCGTGACGAGAGCACAGGCGGACGCAGAAGCAGCAAAAGCCATGTGGGGCACCGTTTCAATGTGGTATCGTGCCGTCGCAAGCGTCTGTGAAGACGTTGGTGAACGATCTTTAGACGATATTCGACGATAGATGAACCTCAGGATGAGCAAGCTAGACATGGTAAAATGATGCTATCCTACTGACGATGAACATATGATGTGAGAAGGCCATGAATTACGGCATCAGGGGTTCATGTTCAACGTTAATGCCATCCGCTGCAACACCGCGGCGACTTAATTCGGCTCATGGCCGTCACCAAAAAATTTTCAAATTGCCTATGGTAGTACAAGAGAACGCCATTCTTTGTGAAACCCATCAGTCGATTTTCGGGAGTGGAGTTATCTTCGGGACGGATCAGCATGCTGGCACCGTTGAAAGTGCCGTTTCTTCTTTTTTTTCTGCTTAGCTGTGCTGGCACCGACCGGCACGCCGGCATGTGCCAACATCGTGTCATATGGCTTATACTTTGATTCCTCCCTTCATGATTCCCCGGTTTTGCTCGAATAGATGGTCGCTGCCTATCACTCGCAGTACTTCGCACGATCTAAAGTCGTCCATGCACCGCTGTCCTGTGAGGCAGGCCACCCTCTTCACCGCGCCGACATGGCGGAGCAGCGGGGGCCGAACCGCATGGCTGGACGCCACACGAAAGCATGGGTTCGGGCGCGCCTCACACAAGGTGACCCAGCAAGCTGCCTTCCAGCACGACTGTCGCGCCTCGGCCATTCAAGCGCAAGGCCTAGGCCACGGGCAGGTGCAGCTCCGAGGCGTTGCCAAATCTTTCAGCCGGGCGCTCGCAACTCCGAAGGCCCGGGCGGGCCTTGATATGATACAATGACGGCGATAGTATACATGATGTATTATCCATGATTAACCGCCACTTTGATTTTGCTGCTCCTTGATCACATAGACAAGTCGTTCGCGACACTTTGAATATCGAATAGACGTCGACGCCGAACGCTGCTGCCGTATCGCCTGATCGACGGCCATCACGATGGATTCGTTCAATCGGTTTCGTGATTTCGCGGCCTCCAAGCCGGCGGGCCGCATGTCAGACTACGGCATCTCCTACCATGATCCAAGCTTCCCCAGCAGCACGACGCCGATACCGTCGCGCTTGTCGCTCGGCGCCAGCACCGCCAGCAACGGCGACCTGCGGTCGTCGATGGCGTACCACCACCGCCACTCCGATCACGGAAGCCGGGCACCGCCACAAGGGACTGAATCGATCAGCGGCTTACACAGCAGCCGCCATGTTGACGGTGACGCCTCCGCGCCTTATACCCCAGGCCATCACCACCACCCGAGTCGCTATCATATGGGCGCTTCGACAGCGCCGCCCGGCCCATCATCGTCGGTTGCTGCAGCCCATCGCGCTTCTGCCTATGCGCCTCATGCAGCGCCCGCCGCTTACACGCCGCATGCCGCCCCCGCCGCCGAAGATCACCTGGGCGCATATTCGCCCGATCTCATGACAATGATGACGCCGCACCCCCGGTCAGCGGCTGGCATTGACGCAGCCGAGGCCTCCCGTCATACAACCACACCGCAGACGAACTTTCGCGCTTCGCAGACCGCCGCCACGCCGTACCATGCGCGCGTGCCACGGCGGTCCAGCTTTGGCGCAGGCGCGGGCGCGGCGCCGCCGGCTTCCTCGTCCGCGGCCGGCGAGCCGTTCAGCCGGACGGTGCATCTGTCGGTCTGGGACGACTTGCTCGGGCTGATGCGAGAGCAGCAGATGGCTGCGAGCGATTTGGTGCGGTTAAACACGCTCGAGCGACGGCGGACAGACCTCCTCCGGGCGCGCATGCGGGCGTGTGCCCGGCAGGCCGCGCGGGAAGTCCAGGCCGTGGAGGTGTTTGCGGTCGGGCAGATCCGCGCCGCGCAGGCCGCCCACCGCGGCCGCTGGCACGAGGATCCCGGCGTGGTCGCAGGCACGGCCACCGCGGGCTCCGGCTCCGGTTCCGGCTCTGCCTCGGCGTCCCTGTCGTCGCGGCCCTTTGCATCGTCTCTGCAAGAAGAGTGGCGGAACAGCTTGCCCGCTGCGCCTGCGCGGCGGCTAAGCGCGCGGCTGCCGTCGACGGAAGAACGGCCCTTCCGCTCCTCCTTCTCGTCGATATCACGCCCTTCGTCATCCGCCTCGCGGCACGAGTTGGGGCTTCTCTAGCCCGCGGAGATGCTATCAGTATCACTCTCGATACAGCCATGCCATCCACACGCCTCACTCATGGGCTTATTCTCCCCATGTCTCGAAGTAGAAACATCAATATATAAAGGTGGCCCACACTACGAAGAAAGTTGTAGACACAAGAAAGGCAGTGCCATGGATAGGGCGAGCGTCACGCATCGACCCCCAAGCCGCATCCACGGGTCAATGTGCCACCGTCATCAAGCTAAAACGGGAGAGAGACCACCAGCAACCCCCAGCAAAGATGGGAGGGAGATGGGTTTACGAAAGAAGACGTTGGCGGAGAAGGCACGACCGGGATGAACTATCGAGACATGCACAGGAGGGAAAAAAGAGAGAGAGACCACGATCGAGAGAACACGCGTCTGCGACGCGACGCGATTACCACCGCAAGCGACGATAGTCGTCACTGCAGATCGCTTCCGTCGTTTCATTTTTTTTTTTTTTCATTTTTTGATAGGTTGCTGAGCAGCACACATGCTTAGCAGCAGCGCGACTTGTCGACCTTGTTCTCGGTGTCCGTGTTGGTCGGCCCGACGACGATGGCCTGGCCGCCCGCGACGACCTTCTTGGCGCTGTTCTCGGTTTCGAGGGCACGGCTGCTCACGATGCGGTAGATCTCGGTCAATGTCTTCTGGAAGGCCTTCTCGACGTTGGTGCAGTCTAGCGCGGACGTCTCAATGAACGAGAGCGAGTGCTTCGCGCCAAAGGCCATCGCCTCCTCGGTCGGCACGGCGCGGAGATGCCGCAGATCGGACTTGTTGCCGACGAGCATGACGACAATGTTCTGATCCGCATGGTCCTTCAGCTCCGCGAGCCACTTGGAGACCTTCTCGAACGTGGCATAGTTCGAGATGTCATAGACGAGCAGGGCACCGACCGCGCCGCGGTAGTATGCGGACGTGATCGCGCGATAGCGCTCCTGGCCCGCGGTGTCCCAGATCTGCGCCTTGATGATCTTGTTGTCGACCTCAATCGAGCGCGTCGCAAACTCGACGCCGATCGTCGACCTCGAGTCGATGTTGAACTCGTCGCGCGTAAACCGCGAGAGCAGGTTGCTCTTGCCGACGCTGGCGTCACCAACCAGCACCACCTTGAACAGGTAGTGGCTATCATAACAATAACAAGCATCATAGGACAACAATGCGGTGAGTGACCTGTAAAAAGGATATTGTTGCGTGCTGAAGTCATCGACAAAAAAGACATCGGCTTGCGATGGCCACCACCACACCCATAAAAGATCACTGCCCGAGACTACATGACCGTTACGGAAACGGCAACCACCTCATGCGATCTCAAAGATGCCCACGTCTTTATATCGGCATCGCTTATATCGACGACGACACCCGGGGATAGACACGAGATCCAGGCATGCCTGTGCTGCCTGGTTACGGGAGTGGTCATAGACATGCATACATGCCAAGTCGAGATGGATCATGGCCGTCGCTCGCATGCGACGGTTGTCTCATGATGTGAGGCTCAACCATCGCGAGGCCGAGATGACATGCATGCCGCAACGCCCTGATCTACAGCCTGCGCTATAGAGAATCGCTTGCGCGATCGGAGAGACAACCAGAGAAGCGGTTTGATGGGCGTCGTGGCGGCTAGCCGAGTCGAAGGGCGTGCGAAACGCCGAGGTTCGGTCAGCAATAACATACTAAACGGGATCTTCGTTGCCTTGGGCCATGGTGGAAGCAGGTCGTGCGAGCAGTAAGACGGGGAAGCAAAAAAAAAACGTAGCAAGTCGGGGCGGTGGGGGGCGGCAGGAATCTCGTGAGACAGCAGCACGTGCGAACGGTGGGTTCAGACGGTCTACAAGGATGCTGGCGCTAACAAGACTTCAGAGTGCCTTCGTCATCGCACGCGAATGTCGTTGATATCACGCAGTACGTATCGGAGAGGCACTATGAAGTAGTGTGCGGGCTCAAGGTCCGAATGGTTGGTTTCGATGGATGGGCGGGGCGTCGGGAAAAGGACGCAAACGATGGGCTGAGCCGGGCGGGAGCAGCGGCTGTTGAATGATCCCATGCGGCTTTCGCATGACATGCGCTCGCCATCACCATCACCCAACGCCATCTCCTCATGCCAGCCCCACGATGTCTTTTGATAGGTCGCAGGCATGACGCGGGCGCTCCCTGGTACTCTCGCTCTCGCTTGCGAGATCTAGATATGGGAGCTCACAGCCGCTCCTGCGTCTGCTCCTGCGTCTGCGCCAGCGCCAGCGCCAGCGCAGGCGACAACCCGTCGTCGGCCGGCCTCGTCGGTCGATGGCTATAAATACCAATCCCCCAAAAAAAAAAAGAAAAAAGCGCTTTGAGAACCAAAAATGGAGGGCAAAACCGCCCATCGATGCGGCCCATCGGTCCCAATTCGGAACGCTGGGACACGCGCACGACGGCGGACATGGTGCGTTTCCGGCACCCACGCACCCACACACCCGCCGATCAGACGGCAGCTGCCTTCGTGGCGCGACCTTCGACCGGCCATACCGCACTGCGTGGTGCAAGCACTCGACAAACGCGATGCTGGTTGGATGTGCAGCGGGACGAGGCACGACGTGGCGTCACAGACGTGGGTCAGGACGTGGAGCGGGGAGGCGTGACGAGGCGCGATCCTCCGAGGCCCACCTGATGATGCGATCCGCCTTCCATTTCATGTCTCTTGAAGGAGTGTCGCCGCCATTTATTTAATTCACGTCTCCCGGAAATGACGGATTTCATATGATGCATGACCATATCGAGCGATTGTGTTGTATACCGCGTGCCGTTAGAAATGAGCGCCTGCTCGTCAAGGGAAGCGAAGGAGGGAATCGATTCGAGGAGACGAAGGGTTAAAGAAATTCGTGCAAGGCATCGAAGGGGTTGGTGGCGCGCTGCCTCATCGTGTCCTCCGTGCGCATCATCCCCTGCTGCCGCGTCGCATGCATTCCGTTCTGGCGTGCCATCCGCATCGGCTCCTCATACATCCCCGCGCGCGGCGGCGCCATCGCGACCTCGCTCACGCTGTCCTCGGGCCGCAGGATCGGGCGGTCGATCAAGCTCGAGTCGTCGGTCGATCCCACGGCCGACTCCGACTCCGACGCCGCTTGGTTGTACGGATGCATCGGGTTCTGCAAGTCGGTGGCGTCGAAGTCGTCATCGAACAAGGTCTGGGGACGGATGAAGTCGGTTGGCGCGGCTTCGCAGACGAGTGAGGGCGAATGGCCGTGGACCCGGTCGGGGTCTTCCCGGGGCGCGGCGGCGGCGGCGGCGACATCGCGGGCGCGCTCGCGGTCGGAGCGGGGGTCATACGCCGGATCATCCGAGCTGTCCGGGTCGCTCGCATACCGGTGGCGCGACACGGCAGACGTGGTCGTCGCGTGCGGTGGCATCGGGGACGGCGCCTGCTCCGCCGCCGGGAAGTACTCGTCCGACGGGCGCGTCGAGGGGCTCTCGGACGCGGCTTGGAGCCCGCTCCACCGCGAGGCCTCGACAGGCAGCGGCTCGCGGGAGCCCGAGCGGCGCGCGGGGTACACATCGTCGCGTGGACGGGTGTCAGGCGCGTCGAACCGCGCGTCGCTGTCGCGGCGGCTGCTGTCGTCGCTCTCGATCGAGTGACGCGCGCGGGAGGGATGGACCGGCTTCATCGGCATCGACGTCGGCGTGACGGGGGACGGCGCCGCCGCTACGGCCGCCGTGGCCGGGGCGCGGCGGCCGCGGCCGTCGGCGGCGTCGCGTGGCAAGCTAAGGTCGCGGTCGGACTCGTAAGCACCGATAATGTCATTGACGTCCATGCGGAGCTGGCTGCCGGAGCTGTCGGTCTGCCCCAAGGACGAGCGGATGATGGAGCGGTCGCGCGAGTACAGGGAATCGCGGCGGCTGAGGCGGAGCGCGATGTCGTCTTGCTCGGCGGCGGGGCGGGCGGCCCAGGGGCCGGCGTCGGGGCCATACGACGGGACGCGGAGCGTGGCGGCGTCGCCGGGCGCACGGCGGCTGCTGCGTTGCGTCTGACCGTGGCGCAGCGTCAGGTCGCGGTCGGCGCCTGCCTCCTGGCGGCGCGGCAGCGAGCCCGCGGACGCGTTCCACTGCCAGGGCTCGGCCTCGCTGGGGGGACGGCCGCCTTCGCCGTGGCGGATGGTCTCCGGGTATCCCGCGGACGGCGCGTCACCACGGCGCATCGACGGCCCGCCGCGCGCGAGTGTGGGCGCCGGCGCGTGGTGTGCATGGACCGACTTGAGCGTCGGCAGCTCGTCGGCCGCAGCGCCGCCGCCGCGGCGGGGACGGGTCAGCGAGGGCTGGCTCTCGGTGCTCGAGCTGTGAATCTCGCTGTTCATCCAGAGCGACTGGTACTTCTCGCGGAAGGGCACGGAGGTCACGTCGACGTCGGTCGGGGTATATGCAGCGGCGGCGGCGGCGGCGGGACGGCGCGAGTTGGAGTGGATCGTCGGGGCATTATGGACTGAGCGGTCGGGCTTGGGCGCCGTGGGTCGCGGCGGGGAGCGACCGATGGTGTCGAAGGGCGCGCCACCGGGGTAGGTGCCGCCGCTCGGGTAGGCACCGCCGTAGGGGCCCCGAGGCTGGCCGAGGGACCGGGCGTCGCGGGCGGTGATCATGGGCCGGCTCGGGGACGTGGGGTGCGGGTCCTGCTGGAAGGGGTTGTTGTGCGCGAACGCGCGGCCGCCCGAGCTGCCGGAGCCGCCGGAGCCGCGCGAGCTGCGGCGCTGCGCGTTCCACGGGTCGTGGAATGCGTTGTGGGATTGGCGCTCGCGCTTGATACTGTGGCGGCGGTAGGTCCACGCGAGCAGGAACAGGACAATGAGGACGAGCACGCCACCGCCGATCGCGGCGGGTAGTACATACTTGGACGAGCGGAACTGGTTCCACAACGACATAGATGAGCCGCCGTTGACGACCTGGGTGGGCGTCGCGCTGGGCGGCAACGGGTGCAGCGTGCCCACGGGCGGGGTGCGAGTCCGTGATGCTGATGCTGATGTCGATGTCGATGCCGATGCCGACGAGGGCGCTTCAGTTGGTTCGATCCACGGTGCATCTGTCGTTGTCGTTGTCGTGTCCGGTGCCGACTTCGTATCGGACGGCGCCTGCGTTTCCGACGAAGAGTCGGTGGTTGTCGACGACCACGAGGTCGCCGGTTCTTCGGTCGTCGACGGCGGCGCGTTCGTCGATGTAGGTTCATGCCACTCCGACGTCGACGGCTCCGTCCATGATGACGACGACGACGACGACGACGAGGGCTCGGGCGGCGGCTCAGTCGTGGACCACGATGTGGCGGCGGCCGTGGTCGACGGCGAGGTCGTGCGGGTGATCGATTCGCGAGTCGGCTCCGGTGACGGCTTCTCGCTCGACGTCTGTGGTGATGGCGGCGACGAGGACGGCGGCGGCGGCGGCGGAGGTGGCGATGGCGAGGCCGTGTTCGTGACCGGCGGGTGCGTGCGCGTCACGGTCTGCGGTTTGACCGTCCGTGTGAGCGTGATGGTCACGGCTTGCCGGACCGAGGCGACGGGCGCGTGCGGCACGTCCAGTGCAGCGGCAGCGCGCTGCACGCTCAGGTCGCCAGAGCGGAGCGCAGCCTCCGTGATGGCCGCGAAGGGCCCGTGCTGCACGGAAGTCGGGCGCGCGTCCGCCATGGTCGGCGTCGGAGTTTAAGCTGAAACGCCGACGGGCGCGACAGAGACAACAAAGCACGGCCGTCGAGGTAGGGATGCGAACGTCGTATCGCACACAGGCAAAGCCAGTTATCGTGCTGGGTGGGCCGGCGGGGGTTCTGTATCGTGCCGGCGGAGAAGGTGGGGGGACAGGGCAGCGGTAACGGTGGTTGCGGAGTATGAGTATGAGTCGTATGGCGTCGTATGGGGGATCAGCACGGGGATGGGGCGGCGATGCGCAGGAGAACGGGATGAGCCGGAAGTGGCGCGGAAAGCGAGTCGGAATAGAAAGGCGGTCGTCGTCGGGATGGAAGCAGGCGTCGGCCCAGAGACTATGAGGTATGAGGTATAAAGGATCGGCGACTTGGTTGTTCCTGCAGACCACTTTGCTTCTCGGGAACGGAGTCCAGGCCTCGCGGCGGAACAAAACGGGCTAGCGTCAGTCAGCGTCGATTGGCGCGGCGCAGAACAGCACGGAGGGTACTGATGAATCAACGGGGACCACTGCTGCACGGCGTCACTGGCCAACCGCCACCGATGGCGCAGCTCACATGAACGTCGACATGTGTGGCACAGCCTGTTCGCTTGCGTCGGAGCGTCGCGTCAGCAACGCCGCCGCTGTTGGCGGTTTCATACTGGGCGCATGGTCGCACATGGGTTGGACAGCCGTCAGACAGGTGACCGGCATCCGGACGCAGCACCCGAGCTTCGCCTCAGACCTACCGCCCGCATGACTCCCATCGCTTGCCCCACCGCCGCCTCCACCGAGCCCAGGGCAGCACGGTATGGCCTCGGCAGCCACGGGTGGCCAGGCAGGCGCAGGCGCCTGCCTGGCTGCCCGCGACCCAGCACCGGCTCGTTGCCCGACATGCCGCCACATGTCTTCGAACCCCAGCGGGCGATGGATGTCCAAGCATCGAAAGGACAAAGAAGCCCAGTGTCCGAGTCACCTGTCTGTATGCCCCGGTATGCCATCCACTACCTGATTTTTCTTTTTCTTTTTTTCTTTAGGGTTGATGATTCCCTGGCTTGCGCACCGCGGGGATGTTGCACCACTGATGCTTAGACGACGCGCGCCGTGTGAGATGCCGACACGGACGATACGATGGCGGCTGTAGTCGGCATGTCGCGAGTGTGTACGGCTCGGTGCGACGGGTCTAGCGGGCCTTAGCCAGGGCCGTGGTCGTCGCCGTGGCCGTGATTGTCTTTGCCGCCGCCGTCGCCGTGGTCGACCCAAGCAGACCCGCCGTCGCGCAACGGCAGGAACCGCCTGAGCGGGGGTTCACTCCGCCCCCGCCCACCGGCGCGGGGTGCTTGGGTCGGCCGTCGCCGGCGGGGGAGCCGGTCAGGGTCCGTGTGACGCAAATTCATTCTCCGCTGCGGAACAGTCATATATGAGTCCGCCGCTCCCGCCGCCGCCGCGGCTTCCGCCGGTCCAACGAACCGTGCGCAGGACACGCCAATGGAATGGATGCGGGATCAACCGCGAATATCTGTCGAGACCGCCTCGCCAGCAATCACGCCAGACCGTGGCCCAGCATGCCTTCGCTGCGTCGTCGCACCCTTCGTTGGTATAATGACCAGCTTCGAGGCCACGTGGTGGGTGCCCCAGCATTGGTGATCTGAGCGCGATGCTCTTCAAGTGAAATGTGCATACTGAGCGTCCCATCGGAGAGCATGCATGGGCGAAACGAAGTCCCAGAACGCGTTATGTGACAGTCCATGATTGACTGTGATGGTTTCGCTGTTGCTAGGGTGGGCGCATGAGTCGCCGGTGGCGCAGACTGGACTGCTTCGGTGGATGGATGGCTGTCGTCCAAGGGGGTTCGCCTGCTTCCATCCGATTCGGCAGACCCTCCGGAGTGAGCCCCTCCCTTCCCCTGTTGGGCCCGAGGCCCAACTCCCCGGCCCGGACGGCAGGGGCCCCCAGAAGGAAGGCAGCACGCCGCCGCACGCGGGCAGTGCCGGAACCCTGTCGGCCCTGCCGGCGACCCTTCAACGCATCGACGATCACCCAGGCCGACGTTTTCTACAGATAACACGTGACGACACACATGGATCGTACCATGGATCATAACGTGGTATCCGGCAAAGTCCGCATGCAACGATCAACCATGACCGCATCATTGACATGTGCGCTGACCATACTTCCGCATCCCGCATCGAAATAGGTGAGCTCTTCTCTACGCTCTTGTCAGCACTCGCATCCTCTTTCCGACTCTTTTTTTTCTGCCAAGTGATCTGCCCTCCCATCTGTGAACGATCGTCATGATTGAGTCCGTCATTGACGCGGTGGACAACCTGTGGTCCACGGGCACCCCTGGCTCGCGGTCCGCGTCGCAGGTTCCCGGTGGCTTGGAAGATCTGCTGAACTTCGGCATCAACCAGACGCGGCAGCGGCTCGGCGGCCTCGGCACCGACCTGGGGCTCTTCAAGTTCCCGGCGCTCACGGTTCAGGAAACCGACACGCACCTGATCGTCCACGCCGACATCCCGGGCGTCCAGCGCCAAGCGCTGACTCTGGATGTGAAGCCCGAGGGCTGGCTCACCTTTTCGGCGGAGCGCTCGGGCCCCGCCGACTTGGCACGCCATCGTCTGGACGGCGGGGCAGGCAGCGCAGCGGGATATGACGGGCATCCCGACGACGCGGGAAGCAGTGAGAAGCCGGGCAAGCGCGGTCTGCTCGCTTCGTTAACGCCTGGCTCCTCGTCGAGCGACGCGCACGCCACGACGCTGTACAATGAGCGCTTCTTTGGTCAGTTCAAACGCCAGTTCAAGCTGCCGGCGCGCATCAACACGGCTACCAGCCAAGCGACGCTGCGCGACGGCGTGCTCGAGCTCCGGCTCCAGAAGGCCGATCAAGAATCCAGTCACCGTCTCACGATCTCGGACTGAGCGCCGATGCATCGTTCATCAAGCGCCGCCTTGTATCCATGTATAAATTAATTGAAAAACCAGCAAGACCAGCAGACGCAGTATTCCGGCCCGAGATGGGCATGGTTCATGGGCAGGAGACGGCTTGGCGGGGCGCCAGCAGCCCGGCTCGGGAAGGCATCGCGGAGATGGCGGTCATGGCGGCGATGCCGTTGCGTCTTCATCTAGCGGATATGCGTCACCTTCCGCTTCATCCACTTCATCATCAAGGTCCTCGTCGCTCCGTGCTTCGACCACAAACGTCTGCAGCTGCGTATGCGACGTCACAATGGCCACCATTTCCTGTCCCGGTGTCGTCTTGACAACCACGTGGGTAGGGGCGTCCTGCGGGTCTTGACTCGTGTGCCACGAGTGCAGCACGCAGACGTCGGGCGGTGTATCCACATCCGACAACGAAATGTCCGCGAAGTCCGCGATGGCTGGCAGCCGGCCATACGCCATGACTTGCAGGTTCTCTTCGGGAGCAGATGGGTGATAGGCTTCGCAGACCACGACCAAGCCGCCAGGGTCAATGGGGACAACCCACCGGACGTGGGCGATGCCGTACGTGTCGTGGCCTTCAATGTTCAGCAGCAGGCGGACTCGTCGTCCACGTGGTTGGACGCTTGCTGGCACACCGCCATGCAGAGTTTTAATGAGAGTGTCCCTTTCCCCTGGCTGCGGCGACGCGTAGACAACAAGATGCCATGGCGGCGCCGCATCATCGCCCGTGCTATCCCGTGAAGCCGGGGGCGGCAGCACCTCAACCAGCAGCGGGCAGGGCGTCCCCGACGGATGAGGACGTGCCCAGGCCACGGCGCGCATGGCCGACGACGAGCCGTGCTCGCGTTGCCATGCGGGCGCCGGCGCGAGGCAGATCGACGAAGAGCCCCCGCTCTCGTCATCGCCGGCCGGTGCGAGTCCGGCATACAAACGGCTTAGGCACGCGAGCGCCTCCCTCGTCGTCTCGCAGAGCCTCTGGATCTCGGTCGTCATTGCGAGCCCGAGGGCGCTGTGCTCCGGAAACAAGCGACCCCAGACCGCATCGACGCTAGAACGAGTGTACTCGAGAAACGGATGGACCTCGACATCCTGCAACCGCACCGGGCGCGGCTTGTCCAGCGCGGCCTCCGCGTCATGGCGGTTGTTGAGCAGCGCATCGATCCAGCCGAGGAAAAGCGACCATGCAGCGCCGTCTTCCTGCAGCGTCTCGATCAAGGCGGATGTGTCTGACCGGAGACGCTGCATCACCTGCGCCAGCGCGGCGGCTTCCGCGTGCATCCGGATCGACCCATCGGATGCGCGGACGGTCGCGAGCAGACTCGCCAGCGTCGCGCTGCCGGCCAAGGCGAGGTCGACGCCGGCTTCATACCCGAGCGCCACGGTCGCGCCGAGCTGGACAAACAGATCCTGAATCGCTCGCGCGTGCCGCGTCAAAGTCGCGGGCTGCAGGGCGTCCTGCAGGTGCGCACTCAGCGCGGGCGACGCAAAGCCCGTCATGTAGAGATCGAGCCAATCGTGCATCAGGCACGCGTCCTCGTCGTCGGGCGGGGGGCCGCGGACGACGCGCACGTGGGGCCGGCTCCGCATGACCGCGCCGTCGATCTCGCTGAGCGCATGGCGCATGACCCGGAAGCCTTCGGCCACACGGTCGAGCTGCTGCGCGACCTCTGCGCACGGCATCGTCGAGACGGCCGCGGGCAGCGCCACGCGGTACAGCGCGCCATCACGCGCCAACACCAGCAGTGCCCCGTTGGCGCGCTCGAGGATGCAGCCCGCCGGGGGGGCGGGCACGTGGCGCCGCATGAGGAAGAACATGGCGTTCGCATACACGTCGATGGCGCCGCTCTGCCACCGCACGACTAGCCATGCGTCCCCATCGGGTGTAGCGTGCGCGGCGGCATCACGGTGGAAGGGCAACCACTGGACCCCATCGACGCGGTCGTCCGGCGACGGGGGAAGGAGCGTCGGCGGCGGCGGCGGCGGCACGGTATAGAATGGCGGCTCGTGGAGCGCGTCGGTGAGAACGACGCGGCCGTCCCGTGTGACGGCGGCATACTGCTGCGTCGCAGGGTCCCATGCGCCGCACTGGAAGTGGGTGCGCAGGGGCCGCGGCGCCAAGAGGGGCAAGCCGGGCGATGCTCCCGGCGCCGCCGTCTCCACCACGGGCGTGGTCTGCGCGGCCATGTCGCCGATGAGCTCGCCCGTGTCGCGGTAGAAGGCGCCGCTGCCGGAGGCGAAAACGCACGCCAGCACTTGGCGGGCCGGCGACCACGTGGCATCGACGACACGGTCCGGGAGGAACGTCGTGTCGGATGCATCGACGAGCTCGAGCACCGCATCGCGGCACGCAAACACGGAGACCGGGGTCGACGACACCATCGCGAGTATCAGGACAGATCAAGCGGAGATCGCGCGTCTCAGCTGCATGGCAGGAGTCGTCGCGTCGGAAGCGTTCGTCGTCGGGTCAAGGCATCTACCTTGTTTCGCGCGACATCGACTACGAGAAAAAAAAACAGGAGGTTCATTGATGTCCGATATTCGTAGCCCATGACCATCCGCTTCAGCTGGTTGGGCTGCTCTAATGACAAAGTCCGACCCCCATAGGGAGATCATCTCATCACCCACACACACTGGCTGATACATGCTGACCCACATCCTGACCGGAAAAACCGAAGGGGGTCCTCAAGGGGTCTCCAAAAGAAGCTGCTGAGAAACAATGTGGCGCAGCAGCACAACGTGATGCCAAGAGATATGATTTAGGGGTGGGGTGGGGGGTTAAGGATAAATTCACTCGAGGAACTGCGAGTAAGCGAGCTCCATTTTGGCAAAGAGCCACTTGGCGGAGTTTATATCGGGGCATGGAATAAAGCGCGCTTTGGCTTGCTGACGGCTCTGCTTGATGATGGTGATCCCGCCGTTCTCGGGCCGCATGGACTGGATGTCATCATAAAAGATTTCCCAGTCGACCTTGAGCTTTTTGACCCGAATCACCATAATGCGGTAGTCGGTGACCATCGCGACGAGGTCCTCGGAGTGCAGTTCGATATGCGCGATATACTCGTCTTCCAGGTACCGTCCGTTCTCGAGCGACTTGAGCCAGTTCAGGCCGAGGGCCTTCGCGGGATCGTACGGCTTGAGGATGCCATCCTTGCCGATGTTGCGCGGGTCGCGGACACGGTCGACGACCGCATCAAACACCGTCGTTGTGTTGCGGATCCCCTCCGAGACATTGGTCGCGAGGTCGAAAACGCCGATGACCGGCTTCGCCACGACGCCGACGAGGCCCTTACCGAGGCCCTTGAAGAAGCCGCCGACGCCGTCGCGCTCGGCACCTTCGAAGGGCTTGCTCACGACGCCCGTGATGCCCGACGCGACGCTGCGCGCAAAGGACTGCGCGCCGTTCGTCACGCCGTACACAGCGTGGCTGGGACGGTTGCGGATATGCGTGATGCGGCGGCGCTGCTGGTACTCGTCATCGAGCGTCACGACCGCCAGGCCCTTGGACACGCTGCCCGTGAACTTGCTGAACGTATCCGTCAGGCCGTAGACGGTTTTCTTGAAGAGACTCGCCGTGCCTTTCGCTAGCCCGATCCCAAAGTCCTGCGGCCGCGTTATCTCGAACCCTTGCAGCGGCTCATAAAACAGATCGCTGACGCCGGAGCTCACGTTGTTGAAGAGACCGACTGGGTTGCCGAGGAAGTCTGCTGAGCCGATGATTTTGTGGATTTGGCCAATGATTTCTTGGCTGTAGAACTGGACAATGAGATCCTGCAGACGCGAGGGCGTGACGATCGGGTGCTGGATGTCGAGCGCGTTGAGGCGAATCGGCGCGTCGTGGATGTTGCCGATCGTCATGGTGAGCACATCAAAGACAAAGCCAAAGAAGGAGCGGCTTTCTTCGCTTTCTTGCGCGCGCTTGGAGCTCCGGCTGTTGCTGGACGCCGACTGAGTCTTGCTGAACCCAAGGTTGAACTGGATCGGCTGGAGCAGGAACTGCTCGAAGTACATGTGAACCTCGTCGTCGGTGCTCTCAGGCGGCGAGATGTGCAATCGGAAATCGGCCATCGGGACCTTGATGACCTTGTCACGGTCTTCCTTGGCATTGGGCGTCTCAAACTTGAACATGTCCAGCAGTTCATGAAGGAAATCCTCGTCGAGGTCGACGGACAGCTCCTGCAGTAGAATGGTGAACCAATTGTAGTAGTCGACACCATACGTGGCGTCCTTGTTCTTGGAAACCGTCGCCAGCAGCACGGGCTCTTCCTCGCCTTCCTTGGGGATCACGGTCGGGTACAGAAAAATGGGTTCCATGCACCCGTAGAGCTGGTTGTCGATCTGGAGCCACTTGATCGAGAAGCTGACAGACTTGCTCTTGATCGAGTCGGAGTAGATGAACGTCACATTCTTGGCGCTCGCGTACAGCAGCTCCTTCATGTGGCGATTGATGAGGCTCAGCCCGATCCCCTCCAGTCGGATCTGAATACCCATTAGAATCGAGTCCTCCTTCTGCTTGATCTCAAACGATTCGGGCTCGGCCGACTCGAGAGGCAGGGTGGACGACGCGTTCGACGCCGTCGACGCCGTCGCAGCCGAGGCCGTCGACATGGGCATCATGGCCTGGGTCGACCCGCGGCGCAGCGGCGCGGTGCTGGCGTGGCTACCGAGCCGTTCGCGGCGATAGGCGCTCGTGGCCTCGACATAGGGCTCGAGGCAGAGCACCAGCGTCGCGCCATCGACAAAGACACGGATCGCCATGGCCGCGCCGGCACGATGGCCGTCTGGCGTCAGCGCGCCCGTAGGGTAGCGGAAGGGCATGAGCTGGCCGATTTCGAGGATATCGACCTCACGCTCGTAGCCGTTAACCATCAAAATCAGCGCTTTCTTGGGCGCCGAGGGGCGGTCCCATGCCCACGGCATGGTGGTCTGCCGGGGAACCGTATGCGCCACGGTGGACTGGTACTGCCGGATGCGGATATCGACGTCCGTATGGTTTTCGATGCGGTGTGGCCAGCGGATGTTGTCCATCCGGAACGTCACGAAGATGGTCGCGTTCAGCAGCGTCACCTCGGCACGGACGAGGTCGATGGCCTGGCCCTGGGTGGTGGGGCACTTCAGGTAGATCCGGCCGAGCTCGTTCATGTGGAATACGGTCGACCAGTCGTGGCGTCGCGACATGCGGATCTGCACCGGCATGCGCTTCTGGCCCTCGGTTGCCAGGAACGTGACGAGCGGCACGGTAGCATTGCGGGGGACGGGCGTCTCCTGGGGCATCCCTTCCGGCTTAATCTCGATCGTGTCGCGCGTCTCGTTCTTGATGATGTAGCGCGGCGCAAACGTGACGACTTTCGTCAGGTAGAAGGGGCCGCTGCCCTCGTTGACGGTGACGCCCAGATCAGCCTCGACGCGGTCGCCGAGCTGGATTTGCGTCGTCGTCGACGATCCGATGGCGTCGAAACTGAGCGGCCGCGACCACTCGCTGTTGCCGATGCAGACCTGCGCTCGCGACCGCAGCCCGACAGAGTTGCTGAACGAAAACATAAACGGCGCCACTTCTATCGGAAGAATCGAACCCCCGGCTTTCACATCCGGATACGCAGGCTTCTTGGCGCCGCCCTGGCCCGCCGCGATGCGCGCTTTCGTGATCAAGCTGTGCTCGCTAAACGTCAGGTCGAGCCCCGTCTTGTTGAGCAGCACGTAGGGGCAGTAGATTGTGACTTTGTGGCCGTCCAGATCGAGCCGGTCCGTGTACTTGAGGCGCAAGGTGAGCACGCGGCCCTCAGGATCGGTGAGCGTGATTTCCTCGTCGCGGTACTGGAACTCCGACTTGGTAATGATGGCCACGTCCGACTTGCGCATAAAGCCCGTTTCGGGGGGGAGGGTGATGCGCAAGCCCAGCAAGTGGGTCGGGTCAATCGTGTGGATACTACTTGTGACACCCTTCTGGAGTGAGCCCGGGAACTCTTGCGAGAGGTCTTTGTCAAAGAGGCTGAACATGACATCGTACGGCAGCAGGTTCTGCATCTGGAGCGGCGCACACAAGCGGATCGCGATGCTCGGATACGACGTCGGGTCGACGCGGCGCCGCGGCGCGTACTCGTCGCCATGGCCGCCGTCGTTGTAGTGATCCGGGTGACTGGGGTGGTAGCTTGTGCCGAGAGTGCGCGGATCGTTGATGGTCGTGTTGACCTGGAAGCGGAAAGCCGCTTTAGTGCCGTCGTAGCTTTTGCACGTGAGCTGTGTGAACGGCCGCTGTGCCAAGTCGCGCCAGCCGGCCTCCTCGAGACTCCAGTTGTAGCCGTAGTTGTGCGGGCGGATGCGGATGCCGTCCACATAAACGGCTTTGATGGGCAGCGGGCAGGATTCACCCGGCGCGACGGTCATGAACGTGGACTGCTTCCCCGCCGTGTTGACCAGGATGACGTCGACGTTGAGCTCGGTCGCATTGATCATCACAATGGCCGAGCGGAAGGTCACGACCTTGACATTTTCGTGTAGCCGAACCTCGATCACGAGCTTGTAGGTAACGCCCTTCAGCGCGGGGCGCAGCGAGTAGAGCCGCTCGCCCTCGCGGTCGAGCGAGATGCCCTTGAGCGACTCCCACCCCGGGCCCTGGATCTGGAGGGCAATGCGGTTTGGGAACCCGGCTCCGGCAATCGTTGCAAAGTCGTGCGGCTTGCGCCAATCGTCGAAGTGCCACGGCATCTCGGCGTTCGCACCCAGTTCCTTGATCTCGGTATCGAGCCCGTTTCCGGGCCGTTCGGTCCAAAGATTCATGGTGTAACCGGTCTTGTTGCGCAGAATGTACGGCGCATGCAGGCCGCGCCGCGACGCGAGGTGGCGCCCCACACGGGGTGGGCGCCGCGCAATCGCGAGCACCGTCTCGAGCCAGGCATGCGTGATGTTGATATCGAGCTTGCGCCGCGAGAA
This sequence comes from Caulochytrium protostelioides, assembly GCA_003615045.1. Classification (NCBI taxonomy): domain Eukaryota; kingdom Fungi; phylum Chytridiomycota; class Caulochytriomycetes; order Caulochytriales; family Caulochytriaceae; genus Caulochytrium; species Caulochytrium protostelioides. The sequence continues at coordinate 8,256 of ML014121.1, read as the reverse complement.
GAACTCGACCGAGGTGCCGCCGGTCTCGGGCTGGCGCGCGACGTTAATGAATGCTTGCCAGGGCTCGACGAGAGGCTCCCAGTGCGAGTTGCGGATGTTAAAGTAGTTCACGAACATGTGAATGCTCACATTGACGCGGAGCTTCGAAGACCAGTCGGCGATCTCGACCTCGAGCTTATCCATCACCAAATCGAGGACCGGCAGGTGCAGCTGCGTCGTATCGTCCGTAATGACGATGCGCAGGCCCTGTGTGATGATCTGCGCCGTTTCGCGGGCCAGCACGTGTGTTTTGGGAGTGTGGTCGAGCAGCTCCAGGTCACGCTGCAGATTTGAAGGGGGCGAAAGCTTGCTTGCTGGCTGTTGAGCGACGGTGGTCGACGTTTCGGCCGCCGCCTGGGACGCGACGACGCGATTGGTGTATGCTTGATAGACTTTCCAGAAAACGTCATTCAGCAAGGCGATATCGCCCGAGGAGACTCGCATCAGCAACGAGGTCACATTCATGCGGACCGCGGTCAAGTGCTGGAGATCAACCTGGCGCCCATCATAGGTGACCGTGATATGGAAGTACTGGACAAAGCGGACTGTCTCCTCGCGCGCCGACATCTGGCAAAAGAAGAGGCCGCACTGTTTGGCAGACAATGTCGCGACATCGTCAAACAACAGCGAGATCTGTTTTGCATGGAAAATAATGGCTTCGGTCGCTTTGTTGGAGGGGTCCTGCAGCAGCCAGAACTCCGAGTTGATGAGCTCAATGCGGTACGAGCTAGTCGGAGCAGCCACAGCGTTTCTGGGACGATCCCCGCGCTGGCTGGCGGGCGGCGGGGCCGGCTTGGCGGTCGCGGGCGTCGTAAAGAAATCGACGATGCTGAACACGTGGTCAATCACCAAATTGATGACGGGCGTATCGAGCGTCATGTGGTACAAATAGCGCATGTTCTGTTGGCTGATATGCATCACGAACTGCGGGTGTGCGTTGAGGTCGAGCGGCGGCATGAGCTCGCGGAAATGCGATGTGACGCCCTGGCGCGAGTCTTTAAATGTGATCGTGCGGATCATCACTTCGCATTCAAGCGTACCCGACTGCATGAGCGCGGCTTTGGTCACCAAGCCTTTCAGCGAGAACCGCGCGAGGGAGGTCGTGCTGGGTGTCTTGCGCGACGGCGCTGCCTGCTCGTGAGAGCGCCCTGCGGATGCTGATGCGGGTGTTGGCGTGGACGACACGGGCGTCGTGGCAGGCTTGCTGCTCGTGGTCGACCCCGGGGGCCGTGGAATTAGCAGCTCCAACTCGATCTGATCGACATTCACGACGACATCCATGCTCACGGTCGTATTATCAGCTGCTTGCTGTTGCTGCGCGTCACCAATCACGCGGAGTGCCTTGTTGGGGCCTTCGGCGATCTTGGGTGCGCCCGGCGCCATGCTCGAAGTTTCGGACGCCGATGACGACGCCGATGATGACGATGATGATGACGACGACGACGAGCCCGAAATGAGTTTTGTGATCGAGTTGACGGCGAGCAGGATGAACTGATACTGCGGCGAGGTCAAGCGAATCTTAGGATCGCTGATGTTGACGTGGATCTGGGACAAGGGCGCGCCACGGATGGGGTGATCGGGGCGCTGCATCGTCATCTCGACATCGACGCGGTCCATGATATGCAGGGCGCGCGCGTTCCGGGTGCACTGGATGTTGAGCGCCTCCAAACGCGCGGTAATGACATTGACCGTGCACGGCGGGTCGTCCGACAGCGGCTGGAGGACGTTGCGGGCGACGAGCTTGCCCGGATATAGCACGAGCGTCGCGTCGGCGTAGTGCGAGGCGAGCGGCGTGACGCCCGTGAACGGCATCGTCAACACGGGCGTGTCCACGCTCACGTCGAAATGGAAGCGGCCGGCGTGCTTCTGGATCACCTCGGCCGAGCTGGCCGCGGCTTGGCGCGCGCTGTCCAGCAGCACATGCATGCGTCGGAACTCGGTTAGATACGCCAGAAGCTCCAGAATCCGCGCTTCCGAGTACAGAATGTGAAGCGAGCTCGCGCGCATCGTGAGACCCGAATCGTACCCGACGTCCAGGCCGAATCGTTGCTCGTGAGACGCGCAGGAGGGATCGAGCGAGACGAACTTGAAGTTGACAACGTCATCGCCGGAGGTATCGATGAACGTGTGGTTATGTCCGATGATCGTCTTGACATTGCCGATCTTGCCCTCGACGGTGAGGGACGACGGGAACAGCGTGATAGCCACGTGCGACTCGGCGGTATGCACAAACGCGGCCTGCGTCTGGTCCTGCTTCATGTGCATGTGCAACCCAGCGAGCTTGACGTTGATGAGCATACTGGAGCTCGTACTGGCCCGCGTCGCATCGTCCTCCTCCAGCATGGATGCCATCATCGAATCGTGCGGCGGCTTGCTCGTGTTCATTGATGCATCGGCCGCCGTCGTCGATCCGAGCGACACGTCTGCGTCACCCGGCTGGGACATCGACGCTATCCCTGGGGGCGGCGGCGGAGATGTTGATCCCGTGAACGTTGCGAGGATAAAATCATGCAGGGAGAGCACGCTGCTTCGCGAAAAGACGGTCTTGGTGGGACACAGGCTTACCGATAGCCGCGCGTCGAGGCCATCAAACTCGGGGTGAGTACGCTGCACCGAGTGGTAGTCGACGACGAGCCACGACTCGTCCGACTGCCGCATCGTGCTCAGCAGGTGGTTACGCTCGTGGTTATCTCCCGCACCTGAGGCCGCCGCAGACGATGAGGTCGCGGCCGGGCTCAAGATGGGTCGCCGCGGATCAGCGCCCGCATCATGCCTCGCAGCCATGCGGTCCTGGATACAGCAATCCAGCGCCGTGACGTTAACCGTATAGTCGGCGAGACGACCCGAGTAGAGGATCGCGAGGCCCTCGACGGTGGCTTGGGCGAGCACGCGCTCAGCCTCGCCGTCCGGCGACAGCACGTTGGCCTGCGAAGCGCGCAGCGGCGACTCGAGCGATTTGCAGATCGCGGCCGAGACGCTACCCATCGTGAAGGCGACATGGATGTTCTCCTGGCGGTAGGCCGCCAGCACACCCGAGAGGGCGTCTGGCGCATCGTAGAAGTTGTCGTTATCGTCGCTGTCACTGTCCGCGTCGTCGTCGCCGCGCGCGGTGGCGGTAGCGGAGGCGTCGGGCTCGGAACTGCTGGAGGGATCCGAGTCCATCACGATGGGCGCCGCGTCCCGTTCCATCAGCACGTCCCAGTCGATGTCATACCGGTTGCCCAGCGAGAGCGGGTCGGCGCCGCCGCTGCCCTTGCCGTTGCTATGGGCCGCGGTGACGCTGCTGCTCATCGAGACTGGCACCTCCCAGCCGATCGCGGAGAACCGGCGGCGCAGTTCGGCTTCGGTCCGGGCAGGCCCGAAATCGAGGTTGAGTGACTGCGCCACCTTAATGAAGGTCTTGTACTTTTGGTCCGAGAGGTTGAGATGCAGCCGAGGCAGCGTGCCCGAAACCTTGAGGTGCGGCATGTCCGCATTCTTGAGGACGCAGACATCGATGGTGAGATCGAGGTTGACGCGCTCGACCACGTGGCGGATGACCGTTTCACCATCGTCGCTGAGGGGCGCCGTGGCGTCCGCGTGGGAGACGTGAGTAATGTCGTCGCTCTCGCCGTCACGCAGGCAGCCCTCCACGGTCCGCCCCATCAGCAGCTGCACATCTGTGAGCTTAATGACAAAGCGATCGTAGAAAAACCGGCTTTCGTCAACCACAGCGTCCGGGTCCGCGTGGCTCTGCGGGGAGGTCGTCGCCGCAAGATTGCTCGCCGTGTCCTTGGTGGTTTTCGTGCGCCGTGTATACTGGGCGCGCAGCTTCGGGTCGAGGAAACTTGTTCGGATGTCGAGATGGCCGGCGTCTAAGACGGTCACGAGCCCCGTGTCGGCGAGCCCCGACGGGAAAATGATGATCGGCGCGTCGAGTTGGATATTGACGTCGATGTTGGAGTGCTCGGCCAGCGCATCGCCGAGCCGCTCTTTCGCGATCTCCATGTCGGGGAGTTTGGACGCCATTTCGGTGAACTTTGACCGCGGCGAGACCGCATTCAGCGCATACAGGATGGCCTGGATCGACGGCGGGTTGTAAATGACCTCCAGCGGCAGCATGACGATCTCGACGGAGCTGTCGCTCTGGGTATTGAACGGCTTGAGGAAGTAGCGGACCGTCAGGAAGTCGGGGGCATGGGCGCGCGTGGTGGTGATGTCATCGCCGGGACCGATGGACTCGGTGATACTGTGCATGCGGCGCAGCGCAGGGCTCTCGAACACGTCGCCGCGTGACGGGGCCGCGAGCGACTGCAACGACGCGTCGGGCGTCGCCGCGCCCTCGGGGATCTCCAGCGAGGCGTCGGCCGCGGCAGCGGGCGGCGGCGGCGGTTCGTCTTGGGGCGAGTAGCCCTTGTCGGGCTTGGCGCGGACCATCGTCTTGCACGCGTCGTCGGGCGTCAGGCCGTCGAGCACGCGCATGCCCTGCATGCGGAGCTCGACGGCCATCGAGACGGGATACTGCCAGAGCTCGAACGCCGTGCCCTCGTAGTGGACGGAGATGAGCTCGCGGCGCGCGAACGGCGGCAGCGTGGCCCGCGCCCACGCCGTGAGGTCGGCTGGCGCTACGGACCGGAACTGGGCGACCAGCGCCGCATGCGCGGCCGGCGTCCGCGGCCCGGCGGTCGCGAGAGGGGACGTGGCGAGGTCCGTCGACGCGAGATGCGGTGTCGCAAGGTCCGCCCCCGCCGGACGCGCGGCGGGCCGGTCAGGCGCCTGCAGGTGCTGGTGGAAGCCGAATGACCCTTGCTTCAGCTCGACACGGAGATGCGTCATGATCATCTGGCGGGGCAGCACGGGCTCGGTGGCCTTGTCCGGGACCGTCGGGTCGTAGTCGATCGCGTCGTAGAGATGGGCGATTTCTTCGTTGGACAGCACGGCTTTCCGGTCGGGGTCGCCGGAAGCCGCCGTGCCGGGCGCGTGACTGGCCGCCGACTGGGAGGCGGTCGCCGTGCCGTACCACCACTCGGACCACGTCTGCTTCTGCGGGACCGCTGGGTTCAAGGGCTCCTTCACGAGGCCGCTCTGGTCGACCTCCAGCTTGACCTGAGCTTTGCGCAAACGGTTCATCACGAGCGAGCGATAGAAGCGGATGTCTTGGAACGACAGCTTCAGCTCGAGACGACAGATCGCTTCGCGCTGCTCGACCGTCGAGTTGCCCAGCAGGTAGGCCTCGTAGTCGCGGACATAGGCGATGCGGTCATCACGCCGCTCCTTCATGTACGCCCAGGTCCACCGGCGGTTGCGCTCCCTGATGTCCGAGAGCACGCAGGTGCCTGCATACTTGAACCACGCGAGCGGGTCGATCATCGGGCCGACGCTGCGCGGCGGGCGGTACTTGCGATACTTGGCGCCCTTGAGGTAGTTCGAAAACGTCGAGAGCAGACTCATAATGCAGTAGAGCTGCTCGTTGTCTGCATCGAACCCGAAATGGTCAAACTGCAGGATCGCTTCGCTGCGCTTTGCATGGCCGCCAGACGTCGGGTGGTGCGCGCCAGTGCTGGTCGCGGAGTGGGCCGGGCTGACGGGCGACGTGGCGGAGAGAGATGCCGCGGCCGCCGGATCCGTCGTCGCGCTTGTCGCGCTTGTCGACGTCCCCGCCAGCATCTGGGTCGCCGCCATCTTGGGCCCCGCATCGGGCGCAAAGAACCCCTCGAGCGAGGGTTTGCCCCGCTCAATGCGCAGCCGGCCGGTGCCGGTCACGGGGCGGAGCAGGTACTGGTGGTTGGGGCTCTGCCCGTCTTTGGGGATGAGGGCCATGAAGAGCAGGATCGCTTGCTCGGGTGGGAACCCCGCCAGCGACGTGAACGGCTGCGAGGTGTTGAGGTAGATGGCGGCGCGCTTGAGCCGCAGCAGCTTGTTGATGGACTTGGTGATGTCGTGCACGATAGTCTCTTCCCAGTCTTCGTTCGTCGTCACGGCCGAGACCTCCTCGATTGTGATGCCGGCACTGAACGGCCGGTCGTGGCTGACCTGGTCCTCATACCGGATATGGATGTTTTTGATCGAGATCTGAACGTTCTCGACGATTTTCGTGACGAGCGACGCCATAAACCCCGACTGGCCGACCTGCTTCTCGGTCTCCTTGGCAAAGACCTCGGTGCTCTGCAGCTTCTCCTGCTTCACGCGCTGCACGCGCTCCTCTTCGGCCGCCGGATCGTAGTCCGTCTCGGCCTTGGGCTGCGTCAGCAAATACAGATTGCGCAGATCGACCTGGACGGGTTTGCCCTTCAAGTCGTTCCACGGGATCTTCAGGATGAGGTCGCCCATATAGCCCTCGACCACGTCGATCGGCAGGTTGAACTGGTCCAGCGCCTCGCGGCGCAGGCGCAGGTTGTGCAGCACGACATCGCCCTTCCAGATGCCGAGGCTCAGCTGCTGGCTCTGCAGGTTGTCCACGTAGCTGCCGAGGAACTTGTTGAGCACCGTGGTCACGACGCTCTCGAACATGGCGGCGCGTGGCGACTAGGCGCTTCGCGCCGGAAGCGGGGAGCGCTGGCGAGCGTGCTCGTGCACGTGGGAATCGGCTTATCGCCGATGAGCGCCCATGGGCGCGTGGCAGCGTACGGGTAGGAAGGTGCGGTGGTGCCGTCGGGACGCGGTCCGGCCGGGATCTCGCCAAGAAGGGCGACCGCCGGGAAGTGCTCAGTGCGCCAGAAAGGGCTTGTAGGCGGTGCGGATGATGATCCAAGCCGTCGATCGCAGGAGCTGCCGAACACGGGCGCGGTGATGCCGTTAGATGCCGAGCGAGGACGCGACGAGTATGAAGGTCAGGTCCCCTTCTCGCGTCCAGGGTCTCGCCACCGAGTGCGCCCTGCGACGGGGTGCCGCATGCGCGGCGTCCGCGCAGCGTATACCTCGCAGACCCTCCTCGCGGACCCCACCGACAGCGCGTGGCCGAACACCACGTGGCGGTGCCTTGGTCCTGCTGGATCCGGTAGGATCAGGATTCCTGGGGCGCCGCCGCTTCCGGCCTCCCGGCGACGCGGGAGCGTTGACATGCGCGCCGCCAACGGGGTCGCCGCCGCCGTCGTGATGCCGTGACGGGGTGTGGCGCAGCAAGCGCCATTGACGTACTATGGCCGCCATGGCTCCCCACCGACGATCCCCTCGGCGGCGCGTCGCACCCCTGGCCAAAGGCCTCCGTCCCCTTCACGGAAGGCGCGTCCTCGTCGTCTCGGCGACGCCGGAGGGTGATACAGAGTCATCAGCTTGATCCGCGACGCAGTCTACGCCGTAGACGCATGAGACGCCGTAGACGCATTGGACCCGATCATCGAGCACGGCAGAAATCATTCCAGTCAGGTCTATGCAGAAAAAGAGCCGACGCACGCCGATCGCGACCCGCGAGAGCCCGACGAGGCGTGCGCCCGCGGCCGCGACTGCCGAGGGCGCCGCAAGGTCCGTGAACGGCGGGCCTCCCCCCGGCAGGAACGCCGAGCGGCTCACGTCGACGCGGTGGGCGCCACGGCGGCAGGCGCCGGCGCAGGCCCGTCGCTCGCGCGCGGACCGCCCGAGGGAACGCGATGGCGCGGCGCGCGGCCGCGACCGCCGTTCGACTTGCCGGCGCGCGCCGACGCGTCCTCGCCGCCGCCCCGGCCACTGCTGGGACCCGCGCCGCCGCGACCGCGGCCGCGGCTGCGACGCGCCGCGGCGTCGGATGCGTCCGCGGCCGCCGCCGTCGGGGGCTGGCGCGGCGCGCGGCAGCTGCCGGCGCCTTTGCCGCGCGCCTCGCCGCGGCCGCCCTTCGGCGATCCCGAGCGCTGGGGCGCGCTGCCGCGGCTGGCGTCCGTGACGTCCGTGGCGCCCGCCGCGGCCACGGGACCGTCCTGGCCACGCGAAACGCGTCCGCGGCCGGCATCGCCGCGGGCCGCGTCGCGGGGGCCCTCGCCGCTGTCGCCACGGCCGCGGCCGCCGCGGCGTCGGTCCGGACGGCCGCCCGGGTCGGCGAGGGCCCCCTCCGGCGCGCTGCCGCTGCCGCGGGGGCCGCGGCGCGGCGCCACGGCGCCCTTAACCTTTGCCGCCTCGGCCGCGGGTGGCGCGGCCTCCGGCAGGCCGGCCGTGGCGGACGCGTCGCCGTGGCGGTGGCCACGGCCGCGGCCACGGCCCGGCGCGCGAGCCGCCGCGGCGCCGTCGCGGCGCAGGTCGACGGCGTCGTTCGCCGCGGCCGGGCCCTCC